>VWZK01020253.1:279274-572438 GCA_013396935.1 Baryphthengus martii
TCCCTCTCCCCTCCTCTTCCCTCTCCCCTCCTCTTCCCTCTCCCCTCCTCTTCCCTCTCCTCTCCTCTTCTTTTCTTTTCTTTTCTCTTCTCTTCTTTTCCTTTCTGCTCTTTTTTCCCTTTGTTCATTTCATTTCTTAGTGTGGAAGTGGTTGAACACTGGCACAGGTTGCCCAGACAGGTTGTGGAGGCCTCGGCCTTGGAGATACCCCAAAACCCAAGTGGACACAGCAATCTGCGCTAGCTGACCCTGCTTTGAGCAGGAGGGTTGGATGGTGTCTCCAGTCTCTGTGTTTGAGTGATACCACCGTGTAACACCAACTGTAACAATGAGACCCTCTCGAAGCTCTCCAGTGAATATTCCTGCAAATATGAACTGTTTTGTGGTGGCCTTGCCCTTCTTGGGCACTCACCGTACACCTTGATCATCTTTTAGTTTTATAGGCTCTCTGGTAGGTTTCTGGTTTCTGGAAAAGGCTTTTTTATGAGTTTTTATGGTTTTCAGAGTATTTTTTCTTAAAACATTTTTTGGCCTCACCATGACTGTATTTTATGCTGTTTACTCATTTAGACACAATTTCCACTTTCTGAAGAATGTTGTTTTACTCCTAATAGCCTCCATTACTGTGCTATGTAACGATGAGAACTTCTTTCTACTCCTTTTTATAGGTGATATATATTTATTCTAAGCCTCTAATATGGTTCCTTTATGTAATTTCCTTGCCACCTCCAAGCAGTTTATCTTTTTGGCAGCTGCTTTTAATTGAAGTTTAGCAAGTTCCTTGTCCTGTCTTTGGATGGGATAAATTAGCCTCCACTTTCTACTTGGATTACACACCTAGCTTTAAAATGAGGGTAGTTTTAGCCCAGGAATCCTTACTGTGTATGACCCGCCCCATTCCTAATATTAAAAAAACCCTACCCCTATTTTCTTGCCTGGAAACTACAACACTGTATATAGTACTCTTGCTGAAAAACTGAGGCTTATCTTCATCCATTTCACCATCTCTGCATAATACTACTTGATTTTCTGACAGATATGTCTAATTAGTTGCATGAATAAATAAATATTTTATGTTAAAGGTCTTTGTAAAACCACCTGCTTGACTTTTTTTTTTCCCCGGTAACTGATATTGAGGATCCTGTTAAAATGCTGCACACATTTGAGCTTGGTAGATCTGGGGTAATTACTTTGTCAGCCATATATTACTGTAACAAGAAGGAGAATATTGTCACTGAGAACCCAAACAATCCAACAGTCTTCACTACTGATGATTTATATTGATTTTTTTGAATTTAAAAGTGTACTTGATGTAAGTGGATATTTGGGCCTGTGAATTGCGCACAGGCACTACTGGGACAAGTACTAAATTCTAGAGCATAGCCTTGATGAGTGCTGTTCATTGGTGTGATGGATTTGGTGCTTGCTCAGCACAGGTGTAAATGAGGGGAGGACACTGACGAAGCCTTGTCCCCTTTGTCCCTGCCAGAACATCCACCTGGTGGCCAAGTGGCTGAGTTCTCTGGAGAAGAAGCTGGAGCAGCATAGTGAAGGCAGCCACCAGGATTTCCGTGTCTTCATTAGCGCAGAGCCAGCACCCTCTCCTGACAGCCACATCATTCCCCAGGGCATACTGGAGAACTCCATCAAAATCACCAATGAGGCCCCAACTGGGATGCATGCGAACCTGCACAAAGCCCTCGACAACTTCAATCAGGTAGGAGCACAACAAAGTTTGCACCAGCAGCTGTCTAACAGTTTGGCTTGGAGCTGCTGGAGCCCCATGTTGAGTGTGATGTGTGTGGGCATTGACACTTCAAGGCAGCAGACGTGAAAGTCCCTTTGCATCGTGTAGTCTCTGAGTCCAACAACCCCTTGCTCTCTTCTCCAGAGCTTGACACAGACTCTCTTTTCCCGAAAGAGGACTCAGGTAATCCTGAACAACCTCTTTGTTGTAGAAGGTCACAGGACACCAGACTTGTGGCAGATTTAATCAATGTCTCACCAACATATGATCCGTAGAAAGGCTATTTTGTTACAGCATCAAACTTCGGAATGAAGCATTTGAGACTCATTGCAACTTGATTTCTGTGCCTGTGTCACTGACACAGGCTGACAGGTTATGTGTTACATCTAATGCCCAAAGACATGCAGAGACGATCAAGATAAACCTGGCTTTTTTTGCCCTCTGTTTAACAAGGGTTAGAGGGTCAGAACTGCTACTACGGTCACATCCCACATCACTCCTCAGAGCAGCGCAGGAGGACTTGGTGTTGTGTGCCTAAAGGCCATTCAGTTCAAAACCTTACTGGTATCAAAAGTGTTGCAAACTAGAGCTGAAATCTCCCTGCAGGGAGGACTTGCTTTGCCAGAGGAGGGTAAAGTAGGCCATCTTGAGAACTGCTGCCCATGAGAAGAGTAGCCAAGGGCAGGTTGCTTGTTGCTTGTATTGCACGGTGATGGCACAGCCACGCTCCTGGTACAGCAGGCACCGTCCTGGCTTCTTGTTGATGGAACCACAACTGGGTCTCTTGTCCAGGGGGTGCAAAAGCAAAGCCTGTGGAAATGATGGGAAACCCTCTTTCTTGGTGCTGCAGAGGTTATGGGTCAATGTGAGAGTCGTCATAATGCTGTGATTAAACAAGCCCACTTTGTGGCCTCACTTGGCAGCTCTGTGCACCCTGGAGCAGGAGGCTGCCAAGAGCAGTGGGACACAGATTGAGTGCCAGCAGCTCCCTGGGGAAGGGGCTGTGTGTGGAGGCTGCTGGAGCCTGGCGTCTCTCGCTGCTGCAGACGGCTGTGCTGCTGCTGACCCCGTTTTCCACATGACGCAAAAGGCTAAGGGCTAACCACTCACATTTATGGTGATACCTTTCCCAGAGACACAGACCGTTTTGTACTGCTGCCCTCAACGTTCATTATCTTCATTCACACGTCACCGTTACCTTGGTACGCTGAGCTCTTGCAGCAAGACCCTGGATGTTAAACCTCAGACAACCAGAAGGGCCTGAGGGTGCTTTCACCCCTTGGGCTGCGTGTTTGGTCACTAGAACTGAAGTTCTGTGGCCTCTCCATTCTACCAATGACTGTGCTGGAAACATCCAGGGCAATACTGCATGATGGCTTTCTATTCTCTGCATACCTCTTGTCATTTGGGACCAGGCAAGAGCAACCCCAGCATACTGTAGACCCCAGGCACTGGGCCATGAGACAAAGAAGTAGGGGCAGCTCACAACTCTTTTTGCATTTAGTTCGTAGAATCATTTTGATTGGAAGAGACCTTTAAGATCGAGTCCAACCATTAATCCAGCACTGCTAGGTCACCCCTAAACCGTGTCCCTCAGCACCACATCTACATGTCTTTTAAATCCTTCAGGGGTAGGGACTCCACCACAGCCCTGGACAGCCTTTTTCAGAGCTTTGCAACCCTTTATGTGAACAAATTTTTCATAATATCCTGCTGCCCTGGGCAGCCTTTTTCAGAGCTTTGCAACCTTTTATGTGAAGAAATTTTTTCCTATTATCCAACCTAAATCTCCCCTGGCACAACTTGAGGCCATGGTGGTACGGAAGGAATCTCAAGTGCAGGAGGTAGCATTGCTGAGCAGGTGAGGCAGGGAAGCACCACACAAGGATTAATGTGAGTAGTCAGGGAAGATTATTCCATTTTTATCTACTGTCATTCATCATCTTGAACTCCGCAAAATGTCCTATAGAGGAAAGGAGGGAAGAACTGGCACCCCAAGTAAAATTTTCATCCTACCTTGCTCATTTCAGTTAGATAGTAATTAACATTTTCTAAATTGCTCGAGTATTATAAAATGTCTCTTATCAGAAATCCTGGAGCGAGTGGGTGGAACCCTTTTACACCTCATTTCCCTGCTTTTTGCAGAATGGATGTTCAAATTTAGCTTTCAACTGAAAGCTACAAAGAAGGTCCATTGTTCTGTGCAGGGAATATTGTTCTGCTTTGTAGCTGAAGAAAAATGCACAACTATATAGAGAGAACAAGTGAGACTGAGCTCAGTGTTCATTCAGGCAAGCTCCCCTTGAACATCTAGATCCATTTTCTAAAATAAGAAAGGTGGTCAGCACATATTTGAACCAGTTCTTCATCAGGTTTCTGCTAATGGAGGGAGCTTAGAATGTTGTCTAATCAAGGGGAAAACACGATTTGGGATGTTCTTGATCATCTTATGCAGTTAATCAACATGTTGCACCCTTTAGAGTAATAGATTCCCCCTTTTCAGCACAGACTCTGAGCTCTGTTATGCTCCCTAATATTATTTTAAGTTAAAGATAATGAAGAGAAGTCACACAGGTGCCTTTTGTAGTTTTTGTCACATAGCAGAGTGGACTTAGAGGAACTGTCCTTGGGGAAGGAAGATGGAGGGGCTGGTGGAGCTAATCCTTCCTTACCCAACTGCGTGCCGAGCTGTGCGGGTCAGAACCACTGTACCCTGCATGTGAGATTGCCAGGGAGGGTTTTCAGAGACGTGGGTGAAGGTGCAGTCAAACCTTTTCCACATGTTCATGTGAGATCCCATCAGGTTCCTGCCATGGGGCAGGTGATCCACTGCCCAGCTGCACTGCTCTTGCCAACACAGGGCTGTGCAATCCTCCACTTGGCTTCAGCCACAGAAAGGGGGTTCAGCTTTCCCCATGAGAGCTCAGATCCAGCCTCATGCCATGCACACAGCTCCAGCCCTTCGTCTTGTCTGCCATTCTGCACTCCCATAACACCGATGCTCACGCTGCTGGGAACAGACATGGCTGCCCAGGCTTCCCCTGCCTACTAAGCCATCATGCTCAGGACCATTCAGAGTTCTTTGGAGACTGTTTTCCTTTGTTCATTTTTATTAAATTACTCAGGTTCCCCCCACTTCCAACATCACAATTCTGCCTGTTCGTTTGTAGATATTCGAACTATAAGCATCACCTGGAAGTTGGGAAAGGAGGCACCCGTTCTTGTGATGGCTTTAAAGGGCTGTATTAGATTTTTTTTTTGCAAGTGTTTGATCTCCCCTGCTTGGATTGTTAGCAGTTTCTCATATTCCTGCTTTGGTTTGCTGCACAAGGTGACACCGTCAGCAAATATACTGCTGCAGCACCCAGCCGGGCTGCCTTTATGCAGAGGGTCACAACAGCGGGAGCACGGCCTTTCTGGGGTAAATCCTCACGGCTTCAGTCTTGCCGCTCAAAAAATGCTGCCACAAGGACACATTTTGTTCTCAAGGGACAGGATGGACTTTAGTTCTTCCAGGTACTTGTCCTCCTTCAGCAGGAACATTGCTTAGGGCCATGGTCCTGGTTCCCCTGCTGGCGTGCTTGCCCTGGGTGGTGCTTCTTTCTGTCTCTCTGGTGTGGACATGTGCAGGTGATGTGGTGTTGGGTGTGTGCACATGTTCTTCCTGTCTTGGCTGTTCCTACGTGTCCTGCGCAAAGCCTCTTTGGGTTGGAAAAGAAAATATTAATTAGGAAAATATGCATCAGATTTTGCCAATAAATTTGCAATGCAAAGCCACTGACTGAGAAAATGAGTGAATCTGTATTTTATGCAGAAATGAACTGATTGGGCAAATCAATTCACCCCTGTCTGATGTCCAGTGTATTTAGGAGGCCATGAGAGTCGCTGAGTCTGAGGACAGTGTGGACTCACACAGCCTTGCCTCTCTGCCTGTATTGCAGGATATCCTGGAGATGTGCACCCGGGAGAACGAGTTCAAGAGCATCCTCTTTGCGCTCTGCTATTTTCACGCTGTGGTGGCAGAAAGGCGCAAGTTTGGCCCCCAAGGCTGGAACCGTTCCTACCCCTTTAACACAGGAGACCTCACTATCTCTGTGAACGTGCTGTATAATTACCTGGAGGCCAGCTCAAAGGTGAGTGAATCAAAGGTGGGATGTTCAATGGCTTTTATCCACCAGCGAAGGACTGGCTTGTGCTGAAACTCCCGGGAAGACTCCTTAAGCACCATGTCATTGCTGTTTGGGTGTTTATGAGTTCACAGTTCATGATATCTTTGTGGTGAGATGGGAAGCATCAGTGCCACTCACGTCTGTAACAGCTTACAAATCATAGCAAATAGTGCCTATGGTCTTAGTTCATTGAAAATACAGAGTGCTCTGTGGTTTAACGGTGCATAGAATAAATTTGCATTTCAGTGGGAAACTGCACAAGATCTACACTGTGATCCAGTTTTCCTTGGGCAGGATTTAACTACTACCTAATGTTTGTTTTCTTAGAAAACTGAAATAGTAAAGAGGAAGCGCTCGCTGTGCAGATCAGAGCTTAGCACTGTAGCCTGCAGCTCAATAACAGGGCTGGTGGAGCTCTGACTGTATGAACTCCTTCATGCCCTCCTGGCTCGTTCTTCAGGTCCCATATGATGATTTACGGTACCTCTTTGGTGAGATCATGTACGGAGGTCACATTACAGATGACTGGGACAGGAGGCTTTGCAAAACCTATTTGGAAGAATTTATTAAGCCAGAAATGCTGGAAGGAGAACTCCTTCTTGCTCCGGGATTCCCCGTCCCAGGGAACATGGACTATAATGGCTATCATCAGGTGAGATCTTTGCTTTTGGTCATTATTTATACACGTAAATATAATGTCTTTCATAACCGCCCTAGAATCTGTCTTTGGGGGCAGTGAAGAGGGCTGCAGCATTTCAGCACACTTCCTGTTATTTCCTATTATGTTCTGGTTCTGTAGATGTTTCAGCATTCCCTTGGATGAACCAAGTCTAATGGTAATTTGCTACTTCATCATGGGCTCATTCTGTTCGTGCACGAATAGAACAGCTCTATTAGGTTTTGAGATGTGAGCGGGGCTCCTGGAGAATTACATCCACATACTGTTTGTTAAAATGGCCCTTTCAAGCTCCTTTTATCATCAGTTTTGATGAGAAACACTGAAGGGTCTTGTTGATCTACTTGCTGATCTCATCTGTTCTTTGTATACAAATGTGGTAGCAAACATAGGCATAGTGGACGGATTTTGTTCATAAAACTTAACAACTGAAAGCTAAATTCCCACAAGAGAACTCAAAGTGTTGATACTGAAATGCACAGCAGATTATTGCTAGAGAAGGTCCAAGCCTGAGACATGTAGCCAAGCCAAACTCTATCAATTTACTACATTTTCACTGCAGGAGTAGAAGCAGTTCTGCAAACAATCGTATGCTCCTTTCTCCCATCATTTCACTGGTGTTTCAGTCACAAGCAGAGTTCTCTCAGCCTGGGCTCACTTCCTTAGATGGGGAGTAATTCTAGAGTCATGAACTCTGTAGGCAAAGTGCCCTGGACTTTGTGTCTAACCCAAACCTGACTTTCTCTGTACAGTACATAGATGATGCCTTGCCTCCAGAGTCTCCTTATCTGTACGGCCTCCATCCCAATGCTGAGATTGGCTTCCTTACCCAGACCTCAGAGAAGCTCTTCCACGTGTTGTTGGAGATGCAGCCCCGGGACACCAGCATAAGTGAAGGAGGAGTGGTTACCAGGGAAGAAACGGTGAGAGGGGTAGAAGAAGGAGCTTTTGAATTTTGGTACCTGTCCCATTCATAATACTCCTGCCCTGCTCAAGTTTGTCTCACACCTCCTTATTATGTGTTCTGCCTTTGCTGGATACAAGCTGTGCATCTAAAACCACTAGCCTCATATTAACCAGAACATCACTATGGTGGGATGTAATTGGAGTATTGTCAATAATAGGATAGCGGCTTTTAATTACCCCCTGAACTGCAGTGCCTTCATTATCATCTTGTGAAGATGTTGCAAATAAATCTTCTGTGGCCTCTACAGTCTCTGAGCACGTGTCCCTGTGCTCCATGTTGTGACTGGCATATCAATGGGCTCACTGAGCACACCATCTGCCAGGTGCAGTGTGCCACCCAGAGCTTAGCCCACCTCTTACTGCTTCCACCGGGTCCCATCCAGCTCCTAAGCAGCCAGGGTCCTTGTAATTCTTTATTTCCATCTGAACTCCTTCACTATGCCTATATGCTGGGCTGATCTTAGCCCTTCCTCTTGAAACTTTCAGGTCATTAAGATCTGGCTCAAGCCTTCATAAGAGGATCTGGAAGCAGTCAACACTTCCTGCAGTCTTAAGGTCTCAGCTCTGTGTTTCAAGCTTTGCAAGTTGATGAATGGCTAATAGAAATCTTATATGAGGTCTGGTGCTGAGCTGCCTTCACCTAAAGGGCTCTTAAAAGTGCTCGACATGTTCAATTTTTCAGGTCATACTAGAATTTGAGGTGAGGGGAATAATCCAGCTGTATCAAAGCCCAAGGAGATGCTCAAAGATAGCAAATGGACTACCCCTTCCCCTCTCCTAGTCCTTTTGAGATTGAAATACAACCAGAGAAGTAGAATTATCAGTGAATGACCCCACAGTCGTATCACAGGGCTTGGCTGTCCTACAAGAGGACTGCCACGGGAGCACAGAAGTCCTCATGGCTTTTGTGATCTCTCTGAGAAGAAAAACAGTCCCAAAGCAACCTGAGTGTGGCCCCACTGCACTGTACCGTGCCTGAGGGGGTGCTCCCACAGCTGGTTTTCTTCTGGAGGTAATCTCTCTCGTTATCAGAGATATAACTGGCATTGGCTGTATCCCTTTCACTTAGTCCTGAATGAGAGTGAGTTAAGAGTTGTCTTTTAGCTCCTTCATTTGAACATTTCCAGTCTCTGTTTCGACTGAGGTGGTATTAGGGAGCTCACAGGCTGTCATTTTCCTGAGGCTCTGACAAGTCCAGTTACTCCCACAGGTTTCTGAAGCCACATTACAGAAAACGAGCTGTAATTGGTTCGAAAAAATCAGAGCCATAGGGATTCGCAGGGGACTCTCATATTTCTATACTGTACCCAAGGTGCAGCTGAAGAGCTTTTCCAGCCAGGCTTTAGCTTTAGTCACCTCACTGGTTGCAGTAACAGCCTTCACATCATCACCTCATTCCAATGTGTCCCAATGAGTGTGGGGGGGGTTGGGAGAGCAGCAACGGGAGGAAATTGGAATACAGAGTCCAAAATGTGCATGTCAGTGGTCATGGCAATAAAACTACCCTGGGCTGCCTCTGCCACTGACTGGCAACTGTCACTGGCACCTGATTGGAGGAATGTGCATTATGTGTTCCTGAAAAAACCTCCAAGAAGCAGAAAACTTATTCAGGTTCCAGCAGAGCCGTAAAGAAAAGCATCGTGTGAGTGACTTCCATACTAAGCTACCAAACAGTCCACGTACACAGGAGATACGGAACTGATGCCATGAATGTTAGAGGTTTCATGCCTCGTTGTCAACCAGAAAGGTTTTTGTCTGTCTTATTTCTTTTTTATCCACATCCTGTTGCTCTGTTTAGTATTTAGAAACATAAAGCACTATTTCCAAATCAAGCTGTGATGGGGACCAGAAAATAGTTTTGTTTCATTCTGCTTTTCTTCTATGGCTCTCTTAGTTCAGAAGGCCAAATTCAGCCTAAAATTAAATTTTATATAATCACCTCTCTCTATCAATACACCACAGGAAAGCAGTTTGTAAGGTCAGTTGTCCTAAGGCTCAGGTGAAGCTATAGCCCCATCTGTCCTCTTACATTGAATCTGACCTTAGGAGAAGTAAGGATACAGTCTTGAGACCCAAGAAGAAAGGAGGCTGTAATATGTCACAGTGACATTTATAAACCATCATTTTGAAAGCTTCTCAGCTGACATTAACTTTTATAAGCATTTGAATTTCAATAGGATGGGGCAAGCTATTTGAAAGGTGCTGTGCCCGGTTCCACTGACACTGATTGTTTCAGAAACACTAACTGGCAGATAGAGTTTTCATACTGCACTCAGGCAGCTGTCAGCTGAGGAAGCTTGGCTGGTCACTCACTAACATCCCTCTCTCTTTTTCCTTCGGCACACAGGTAAAAGCTCTGCTGGAAGAGATGTTAGAGAAATTGATAGATGAATTTAACATTGCAGAACTGATGTCAAAGGTGGAGGAGAGGACACCGTACGTTGTGGTTGCCTTCCAGGAGTGTGAGCGCATGAACATCCTCACCAGTGAAATAAAGCGCTCTCTCCAGGAGCTGGATCTGGGGCTGAAGGTAGGAGCTTGGGATGCTTGCAACTGCAACTTTGTAAGTATCTTGGTGAGGGGAAAAGGTGCTCAGGGAATAAATGGGGTCACAATCTGTATTCAGCACTGCTGGCTGCAAAACCAACTTGGCTTTATGGGAAAAGATTCACAGATGGATTTCAAATGACACATTGTCCACAGGCCATGAGCTCAGGCACTAGGAGAGCTTAAAGATACATCTAGCAGTGCCTGGTTTTTGGGAACAGAGACCAGGTGTTTCTGTCCATATACTGTAGCACGGCAACAATAGTTCACTCAGAGATTGAGATGTGGCCTATTTAAAGGTAAGCCAAAAAATCACCTTTTCAGAAAACACCAGGATACTAAGGGGAGCTTGTAACAAAGTGTCATTAAAGGCACAAGATGAGCTGAAATCAAAGGAAAGATTGTTTATGTGTAAAAATACAAAATGTGCAGAGCTGTAAGAGAAAAAGACTAAAACCTCTAGAGTTTTGGAAGAGATACAGCTCCCCTTGCTGCGTACAAATCATTTGCTAATGAAGGAGCGTCAGGAGCAGATCTTCCCGATGGAGGTACTGTCCATGATTGCTCCAACCACAATTGCTTCTTCGCCCTGGTAAGAAACTAGACTGTGCTCCAGGAAGGTGATCTCTTTGTCCCTCTCAGGGATGGCTTTAGCCATTGCTTATGCAAAACAGCAAGGAGCTCTGGGGCTGGCAGGACACACCAGGTAGGGTGCAAATTTTTGGGTTCAGCAGGATGTGCAAGAGGGCTGTGTCTTGAGGTTGCACCCACTGGTAGGAGAAGTCATCTGCTGAATCCCCTCCCATGTAGTTGGTGGGGCAAAAAACAAAAGACTACTGACTGGGGCTAAACCAGCATAGATCAGGCTGCACTGCAAGTGAGTGAGGACCTGCTTAGCCAGCCCTGGTGCCCTGTAGCAACACTTTCGTTTCACCCTGTCACCCCAAAAGACTTCACCATAGCCAAGTGCTGTACATCCCTTGGAAAGACCCAAGTGTAGCAGAGGAATGGTGTCTGGAGCTTGCAGCACAAAGCTGATGACTTCAATGCTACCCCAATGCCTTCCCTCTATCATTGACTCAAAGTTGTTCCCCGGATGTCTTCCATTGTATGAGGCATCAATTAAGGACATTAGTCACTGAGCATTTCCAATTCCACCACTTCCTGAATGACAGGTTGTCATCCTATTTTGCCAAAATGCTCAGCTCACAAAAATACTTTACGTAGCATGGGAACTATCACTCTTGAAGGAACTGCAACTGCTTCATGTGACCCCATTAGCAGACAGAGCTGGTAGGTGCGCAGTGAGGACCTGTCTTGAGACTAAGTGGCGACACCAACCCTCTACTCAGGGCAGCTTTGAGTAGATATCTTCAAAGGATGTTAAGTGTTGCGTGCACACGCAAGTGCTAAGGTTGGCTCTGGGGTTTTATATAGCTGCAGCTCTGCAGAGATAGGCCTTGGCTGCTTCTAAATCCCTGAGACATTGTGCTGCACCCTGTGAACCCAGCAGCTTGAGTCTGTGATAGCTCAGACAGTTCTGTATTGTCTTCGCTGCTGATGCTTATTGACTTGATTAGAGAGACCCATCATAGACACTTTGTGGTGGCCCCACGTGTGCAATCCCTTTTAAAACAGGCTGATATTTATGTAGTCAATTAGGATAAACAGATTTACTTTCTTTTGTAACGTAAGGCAGTGGAATTGAAAACTCTGTTTCCTGAGACAGGTAAACAGAAGTGATTTAATGTTTCAATCCTGGAGCACCAAACAAGATATAATTGTAGCTTGGACAATGTGTAGCAATTCAGTTTAATGTGGAGAAGAACAAGCTATTTAATACTGGTAGGGGGAATTAGTGGCTGCATGGGCATAAATAAGCGACAGACTAAATAAACCACAGATATCAAACAACAATAGAGGGTGCAAATTTCTCCCCAAAACCCTGCCACAAATCATGACAGGGAAGTGAGATGGTATCTGCAGAAAAAGCAGCTCTAGTGACTACATAGGGTGATCCCAACAGCCCCAATACCTGCGGTGTGGTTCAGAGACACCACAGGGCCACAACTTAAGGACTGCAGAAGAGCAGATGAATAGCAGCATCTATTTGTGCTAGCAGTTCTTCATCTTGTGTATGCTGAAAAGACACATCTGAAGGGTCTGATACCACCAGTGGGCAATTCTTCCGCACCTGCAAGCAAAGGCTGCGTGTGGGTCTCTGCAGAGCTGAGTTAGATGCTGTGCATGACCCACACCACTGCCCAGCATCCCCCATCAGGCCCTTCTAATGCCTTGAGTACCACATAATGAGCAGGGGACCCTCAGTTCTGCTGTTGGTTCTTTCTGTAGGCAGTGCTGCTGTCCTGACTTGACAGCTGAGTATCACTCAGTTTGGAAGGTAAATCATCCTTGAATTGTTCCTTCTGAGAGCAACTCCTAATAGAGCTGCTAATGCACGTTAATCTCTGGGACTGGGGATCTTTACTGACAGCACTCAGAGGAGGAGAGTTTACATAACAAGGACCACAGATCTCAGAAGAGAATAAATATAACACAAAGGAAGAAAGTCTGATGGTTTTTAACTGACTATCTGCTAAAAGAAGGTGATTTGGAAATGTCATGCCTAATTTGAATTTTTGAATTATTCATTGTGTCTGTATAGCAGAAAGTGATTGTTTGGTCCTAAAATAGGAGACATTCCGTTAAGAGGAAGAGAAATTGCAATAGACTGGTAGCCATCAAAAACAACTGGCATGTTGCCTTTCAAAGCCCTTTGTTCTGGATGACTTGGGTGAGACCAGAGGCTAGACTGAAACACTTGCATGTTAATGCTGTATCCAGCGTTAAGTTTTGCAAGCAGATTTTCTGGTTTGCAACTTCAGTGAAGGGTAAGCCTCCAAAATGATGATAATAAATATTATAAAAGTAAGACCAAATTTGGTGAAGTTCACTGAGGTTTTCACTGTATCAAGTGAAAATAACCTTAACTGAGAAAACAATTTGTGATGATAGGCTGATCATCTCGAGGGAATGTCTGTGGTCTGGTTAGGATTTCCTTCAAGAGTGTCTTTAATGAAAATTACTCCCAGCACTTTGGAAAAAAAAAAAAAAAGCAACCTGAATCATTCCTGACACACTTCAGTGTTCAGCATCTGAAATGCAAATTTATGCATAACTCTGTTTGGACAACTGTATAAGATAGCTGCTATAGATGCTTTGAACCCTCACGGGAGATCCAACAAGCATGCCTCAGTGTGCTGGCTTTCAAAATTGCTTTTCTCAAACCTTCCTGAGAATTACATTTACTAATTCATTTATTTCCTGAAAGTAAAACTAGACATGATATATGATCATGCGAGTTGTGCCTTTAAATCAATTTAACAGCTTGGACACATTTTGCAATCTTTTTACCCACGTAAAAATCTTTCCAGGAGTGCAAAATACACCTGACTGTCACTATTGGAAAGCCTTGTGGTTCTCCAGTGTCCTGCTGTGACCAGTGCAGTACTTTGCCCCTCAAACTGTACATGGATCTGTTGGAATGAGTCTAGAGGCAGGACACAAAGATGATCCAGGGGCTGGAGCACCTCTGCTACAAGGATTGGCTGAAGGAGCTGGGATTGTTCAGCTCGAAGGAGACTCCAGAGGGACCTTATAGCTGCCTTCCAATACCTGAAGGGAAGCTACAGGAAGACTGGAGAAGGACTCTTCACAAGAGTGTCCAGTGATAGGACGAGGGGAAATGATTTTAAACTGAGGGAAAATAGATTTAGACTGAATCTTAGGAAAAAGTTCTTCGGTACAAGTGGAGTGAGATTCTGGAATATATTGCCCAGAGGAGTTGTGGATGGCCCCTCCCTGGAGGTGTTCAGGGCCGTGTTGGATGAGGTCCTGAGCAACCTAGTCTAGTTGAGAGGCGTCCCTGCCCATGGCAGGGAGGTTGGGTTAGATGATCTCTAAAGTCCATTCCAGCCTAAGCCATTCTATGATTCTTCCTGCATGGTCTTGCCATGGCTTTAGCTGGAGATCAGCCTGAATAGGTCCTCTCAGTGTCTAAGATCTCCTGAGATGGGAGATGATGACCTATGCGGTATGAACAAAGAAGGAACCACAAGGATGCTTCAGCATTTGTGTGCCCGCAGAAGTTATTGAATACCAAAGGCATGGCCACTGCCCTGATGAGGTCAAATCATTTTGACAGCCTTGTGAAGCTTAGTGCCAGCCCCCCTGGTTAGACTCCTCACACTTCCTCGTTGTGTGAGTTTTAATGGTGGATTAGTAAATTGTCTTAAAGTGTGTAATAGATAAAGTGAAACAACTCAGCTGCCTCAGAGAAAATGCACGGAGCGTGTGCTGCCTTTGTATTTCATTGTTACCTCATGGCAAATACCAAAATGAGAAATCTTTCATTTGTGTTTGACCCTTGTGTTTGGAATTACTCAAAAGACCTTTTACCAGGTAACTTAGCCTTTTGGGATTCCCTACAAACGTATAATCATTTAATAGAAACAATGAGATGACTTACTGGCAGAGACTTACCCAGTCCCTGCTCACATGAAATAACAGAAGTTGAGTATTTTGAAAGCTGGTTACAGTTGTTCCTCATGTTTTATGACTAATTACAAGTAGTCCTGTTTCCACCTTTTCACCCAACCTTATTTGTTCCTTCGAGCTTCAGGAGTGTTAAAGACCCTATTAAAACCTTTGTACACACGATTTTCTCTACCCGACACGTCTGTTCTCCGTGGGGAAACCAAGCAGGTTTAGATGCTTGCTGTCTTTAAAAGCTCACTACTCTTAACAAGTGACCTTTGGAGCAGAGGTTTAATGATGCCTTGTACCAGTTCATCCTGATGAGAAATGAACATTTCCCAGGGAGGGGATTTCTGGATGAGAAACCACAGATCTCTAGGTGGGGGCAACTCCGAAGGGAGGTCCCAGGGCTCCAGTGGTTTCCAGGCATGGGAGTAGTACACAAATGCTCTCAGCTCTGATTTGAACTGATAGGTGCTGGGGAGACACATCCTCCTGGAAGTACTGCCCTTGTTTATTGCCAGACAAAATGAATGTTATTGTGGATGTTTAGAAACTTTAACAGGAACCAAAAAAAACCCAAAACCAAACAAACACAAAGAAACCAACAACGAAAAAAACCCCAAACAAACAAAAAACCCTAAACCAAACCAAAAAAACCAAAACAAAACCAAAAAACTGCAAACAAACAAAAAAGAGCCCACGAAAACCCAAAGATTGTCAGTCAGTTGCTAAAAAGCCAGAAGTGCTCAATGGAACTTTACTGTGCGCTTTAAGCTGTCAACCAGCAGGGCTGACTGTTGCACTTGCAACAGTGTGGTTAGTTCAGGGGGTTTCTGTTCTGATCACAAGTTGTCTTCCAAGCTTGACTGCCTCTGGTTTCTTTGCAATGTACTTCCTTTGAGAAAATGCTTGCTAAACCAAGAGCACTGGCATGCTGGTTGGCCCTAAGTCTTGAACCCTCAGCGCTAAGCCTGCTTCCACTTGTTAGTGCCAGATGCCACCAAGAAGGACACTTGTACTGCTCTCCCATGATCTGGTTGGGTGTCTAACTGTGATCTTGTCCTGCTGTATTCAGCGTGATCGACAGATCAGAGCATGGTCAGCATAGGAATAAACCACAAAGATTTTTAACTGCTGGACTCTGACAAGCATTGCTAAACGCATGTTGGGGTTTATTTAAGTGAATTTCAACTTTTGCTAAAGCTTTATAAATTTTTGTGGCCTCAGTAAAGGGCACCTCTGCTGACCTCATGGCTAGAGGCACTGAAGTCCTGTGAAAGAACAGTTGGAATTTTTTAATGTGAATAGACTGACCCAATTCCCTCACCCTCATTCTCAGCAATGGTTCAACTGATTTCAGTTAATCTTTCCAAAAATGCTCAGCCTGAGGCAAAGAGAAATTGTAAGTCAGATAAAATTTGGCAAAATTATAAGAGGAAAGAATTAAGTATTTATAAGGCAAACCGGTGATCAACATCGGCTCTAAGTCTCAAACTGCTGTGGCGTGTTGTACCTTTCTAGCTCAGCACGGGGCACGCAAAGATTTAGATTGTGAAGGGCATTATGTGCCGGTAGAAGCTGAGCCTGCACCTCCAGGTTTTAATCTTCGCAGACTGCTTGACTTGAGTGTCACAGGATCACAGATTAGTTGTTCTGGAGATCATCTGGTCCAAGCCTGTACTCAAAGCAGGGTCAGGAAGTGCATGTTGCCCAGAACCATGCCCTATTTGCTTTTGAAATTTTCAAAGGATGCGGACTTCACAGCCTATCTGAGTAACTCATTCCAGTGTTCAACCAACCTCACAGTAAAATCATTTCTACTTGTGTTTCAATGGAATGTCCTGCATTTTAAGTTGTTCATGTTCCCTTTCCTCTCATTGGACACCACTAAGAAGCCTCCTACCATCAGATTTTTATAGGTATTGCAAAGATCCCCTCAGAGACTTTTCTTTTTGAGGCTGAACAATCCCAGCACTGGACTCAGCATGTTAGATGTGGTCTCAGCAGTGCTGAGCCGAATGCTGACATTAGCCTGCTAGCAGTGCTCCTCCTGATGCAGCCCAGGACACTGGTGACCATCTTTGCTGCAGGGACACATTGCTGACTCATGGTAAGCTGCTTGTCCACCTGGATCAGGTCCTGGTATCTCTCACTTACATTTAATGTAATTTCAGCTGGATACAGCAGGAATTTTTTAGATTTTAGATGAGCAGATACTGGGGATCCTCTGCAGAGTACCAGAAGTTCAAGGGGGATGCTGCTATTGCTGTACAGAATCCCTTTTTTTTGCCATGAAGTGATGTTCAGCTCTTCTCCTGTCTTTGTGACACTGATACAGGTTTCTGAAAGCCTTAAAAATAATTAATTGATGGATAAAGGTAAAGTAAAACCTCTTTCTGTATCTCACTTAACTAAATCATATCTTAATTTGTTGTGTGTTTCCCTGCTGTGAAAGAAACTGTGATAACATTTACAAACAACACATGAAGTCAGAAGGACTTGCACTGCGAAGTAGTAAAGAAGGATGGGAGTGAGGGGAAGAGAAGGAGAGGAGGGAGCTAGAACTTGACGTAACAAACACTTGGACAGTTTTGGAGTAGATCGTCATAGACTCCCATGTCCTGCCCTGGCAGTGAGCGAGAACCACTTTGCCCTTCTGACAATCTGCCTTATAAAGCTGTTCTGTCAATGAAAAAAACCAGAAACAACACTGGGACAACTGAGGGACACCTGTGCTCACTGTCACTCTGTGAGAAAACTTTTTCTCCAAGTAGTATTTTTACAGTAGGGAAGATGAGGATACAGGAATATGCAACAGAAGGTGTTCATGAAACCCCAAAACTCATGAAAAAATGCACAGTATGTGAACACGAGTGACGGTGTGGATTGTCCTGTTCTTCAACACTTCTTAGCTCAGCTTCCACTTTCAAGCAGACTTTGCTCAGATTAAATAGTTATCAGTGTTAATTATACCCTTTCTCACTCAGGGAGAACTGACCATGACAAGCGACATGGAGAACTTGCAGAATGCCCTCTTCTTGGACATGGTGCCTGAGTCCTGGATAAAGAGGGCTTACCCTTCCACGGCCAGCCTGGGCACATGGTTTGCTGACCTCCTTACTCGAATCAAGGAGCTGGAGGCCTGGACAGGAGACTTTTCCTTACCCTCTGCAGTGTGGCTTGCTGGGTTCTTCAATCCCCAGTCTTTCCTGACAGCCATCATGCAATCCACGGCCCGAAAGAACAAGTGGCCTTTGGACAAGATGACCTTGCAGTGCGATGTGACAAAAAAGAACCGAGAAGATTTTGCTAGTCCTCCTCGGGAAGGAGCATATGTCCATGGTTTGTTCATGGAGGGTGCACGCTGGGATGCACAGGTGAGCTCACCAAGGCTCTTGTGTTGAGACAGAAGCCCCTTACTGCTTGATGTTTTTCTCTGGGGAACTTCTCAACTCAGACAGGCGCTCCTCTAAAATAGTCATTTGAGCTACCTCTTCAGATACTGAAAACATGTGAAAGATGGGCCTCTCCTCGGCAAACTGTAGTGGGTGTCCAAGACGGTCAGATGAATCATCCCTTAGAGTTCTTTGTTCCATGACTGTGAAGGGAGTTCAGGGTGGACCGATACATCTGGTTTTTACAAGGTGAATCTCAACCTCAGTGTACATGGTTGTAATTTCACTGCTGCCTCCAAAAGTGTTGTGGGAGACTTCTGCAATGTCTCTACTCTGTCACCTATTTAGCAGCACTGGGGAGAAAGGAGAGAACTCTGATTTCCTACATCTTGATTCCCAGAGCTAAATGGATGGGACGTGCCAAGTCCAGACCACTGTCCTTCCACTGTGGGCTGCTGCAGGATGTCATCTGCACAGATAGAACTTATGACCGAAATTTAATCACATTCTTTAGCCGTCCCCTTAGGGTACCAAATGAAGATTTAATGAAGATCTAGCCTGGGTAGTCAATGTGAATTCAGGCTGATGTTTCAGTGTGGAGAGTGGGGAGTAGGCTGATCCTAGACATATGAAACAGTGTCAGTGGCCCTTGCTCTTCTTTCCCCTTCTGAATGTGGCCGGACACCTGTCAGTTGTAGCACAGCCAGCCTCAGGGCAGCCATGGTGAGAACCATACCCACCAACCAGGCAGCTGAAGGGAACCTCTTAGTTCATACACTTGCTGTTTCCTGCTCATGTAGCTGTCAGTGCTCCTCTCACACTGCACCTCTCAGAGCAGCATTCCAGAGGAGCAGTTGTCCCTGTCATTCCTTCTGACGGTTGTCAGCTGTTAAAGAGTGCAGTCTGCAGAGAGAGAGACATTAGGCTGACAAATCCCCACCAGGCTTGGCCTTCTGAGCTGTCTGGCCTGTGGGACCAGGACTCCCAGTTTGTGCTGTGTGTGAGAATTAAACGACAGTGATTCATGCAGCTCTTACTCTGGGCAGCCAGTGTGATGCTCCTGCTGCCAGTGATCTGTGAGAGAGAGAAGGCTGATCAAAGTGGGTCACCCAGAACTTACTTATCTGTGTCAAATTTACCCACTTGCAAGAAGAGGCTTTTATTTCAGAGGCAGCTCTTTAGAGTCATAACCTTGAAGATCCTCCTTTTTCTTTTGCGGGATTTGGTGGTAGGATGCTGAGGAGAGAGGCCTTGCCATTCAGGTCTAATACTCTAATTTTTCATCTCCCTCTCTGTAAAGGTTTTCCATGAAGGACAGGAAATGAGGCAAAGCTTTGAACCCACTGCCTGAGGGCATCTAGTGCATTTTATCAGAAATCCTTGGGAAGTTCAAAGCTCCAGGCCACTTTCTCTCTGGAAATAGGTTGATGTGCGCATTGGGTCTGGAAAGCTACAGACAGGAACATTAACAAAGGCCCTGTCAGAAGACTGCAGTAGAGATCTCACGTGGGTATAAGGTCAGATCTCCTGCCTCCATGGTCTTGGTTCTAATAGCAGATGTCAAGAGTAGCAGATCGAAGACCAACCCAGTCCATTTCCTAGGCCCTTGTCCTACATTTCCCAGCCTATCCCCTTGTCTAAGACTTTGGTGTGGTTGCAACACAAACACCTTTGCAGCTCTTGGAGATCACAGCCCCTCACTACAGGGAGCTCTCCTCAGAATCTAACATTTTAAGCTGATCCAAATAGCTGAATATAGAAAAAGTACAGAAAAATACAATGGTCAAAATGGTGGAGTTCTGCCTAAGTTTTACCCATCCATGGTCTCAGATAGGATCAGAGGCACCAGTGGAGGTTTGTACTGGACATTAGGAAACCTTTTTTTCACTGAAAGGGTTATTAAACATTAGAATAGCTTGCCTAGGGCAGTGGTGGAGTCACCATCCCTGGAGGTATTTAAATGGTGTGTGGACCCAGTGCTTAGGGACATGGTTTAGTGGTGAGCTTGCAGTGTTTGGTTGAAGGTTGAGCTAGATAAGCTTGAAGGTCTCTTCCAACCAAAGACGTGTGATTCTGTGATTCTGTGTTAGTGAAAGTGATGAGTGGAGAAGTTGTGGTGGTACAATGTCAGGTATCTTTGGGGAAACTCATGGCTTCTCCCCTCTGCCTCCCTCCAGTGTGGGTGATTGCCTTCTGAAAGGAGAATTGTCTTCAGAGGCCATCAAGACTTTAGTAAATGGGGTTTTTTCTGGTTACATTTTCTTTGTGATTGAAAGATACTGAGCAATTATGTTTATGGAACCATTCATAATCTCTGGATATCATGTTCCAATTTATTTCAGAAGGGAAAATAATATTTTCCTGTGTTGCTGCTCACACTGAAATATCATTTCCACCTGGTGGAACTATTTATTTTACTTGTAATCCAGTGCGCACCATTATCTATTTATGGATGCAGCATTTTTAAACCAGGTACACATTTCTTTTGGGCTATATACTTCTTCCCAATTAATCCTCTGATAAGAACACCAGTTCATGTTTAGAAGTTCTCTGGAGAACCACTTCCACTTTTAAAAGGGTATTTCCCATTTAGATAATGTCTCCAAAAAACGGACAAAGTCCCTCTATGTTCTGCTACTCACGTTTTTCTATTTATTTGAAGTTTTATGTTTGTCCTTAGTTGTCTTACATTTATAAAAGGTTCTTTATAAAGCAGCAGGCAGCTATTAGATGAAATGATACCAAACAGGTTGATTTGGGTCCAAATGATCTGTTGCTTTAGCATTGTCAAAGTCAGCGAGGGATAGATTGACTGTTAGGTGAGACATTTTATCTGAAGCCATGGGAGATTGTTGACTGATTCCTGGCTTTGTTGCTCCAAGCCATGGAGAGTTTGATACCAAGTGTCAATGGAGACTTTGATGCCAAGGCTTAATTCTACTCATACAGCAGCATGACAGCACAAGGGGAGGGGTGGGTTCTCCACCATGTGCCACTTGAAGCTTTACCAGGTGTAGACAGCACACCACCTTGTCCTTGGGAGAGATGCACAGCCGCTGCACAGCGTGGTGAGAGTATTATGCCTCCTTCAAGCCATACCAGCTATGGTTTCTGTGTACTTCTTAAGGCTAGTCCTATGTGAAGCACTAATCTTAAACCAGTAGATGGGCTTAGAAGGATCTGTGTGGTAAGGAACATTTATTTGATGGTTCAAGTAGCTCAACAGCTTTGGGAACAGTCACACTGTACTCTAATCTGAGACGCTTCCAGCAGCAAATGCAGGTGAAAACAACATCAATGTGCAACCCAGCCCTGGCACAGTCCAGTTCTGGTGCTAGTCCCAGAATCACAGCTTGCCATGTTCTTCTGCAGAGGCACCAGGTATGTCAAATCTCATGCATTAGAGATTAGAGTTTTTCCCGGAGGGCTGAGCTGGGACATCATGTAAAGTCTTTTCCTGCAGATGTCAACTGTCAGTAATGCCCATGTATTTGTGAGTTATGAGAGAGAGAATAGAATGTGGCTCAAGCTGAGCTCTCCAGTGATGAACTTACAATGCAGCCATGGAGGGGACACTTGCAAATTGTCCTGTAAACAGCATTTGGCTTTCCTGGACAGCACATCATTAGGTCTTCTTCACTGTGTGTTCCATCTTTTCTCATTCCCCATGTCCAGCTGAAGCCACAAACTCCAGCAGTCTCTGGAACACCTTGGAATGATGTTCCCTGCTGGCTGCACTGCTGGTCAGATCACCACCATCCCTTCCCTGCATACAGAGACAATTCTATCTGAAAGACAACCAAGCCATGCTGGAGGTCTTTAAGCCAACTCACCCTAAATTCTCTGTGGTGCGGGTGAGCCTGTGCTGGTTACACCTCAAAACGTGTCTGTGTAGGAAGATATTGGCTTCCATTGTTTGTATTGGGGCCCATCTGTTCACATCCCTGGCTTGTGAGAGCTGGTTTGTGTCCTTGGACCCATCAATATATGACAGCATAATGTGTCCACTCTTCCAATTGCCTGTTGAGAAGCCCGGACAAGCAGAACTGAAGAATTCTTTAGGATCTGAGGCCTGAGCTCTCTGAGCACAGAACAGTGGTTTTTTACCAGGTGTGATGTGCCAGTAGTTAGGGAAAGTTGCATCTGGAGTAGAATTAATTTCTGATGATGATTGCAGTAAAAAATGCAAATGCAAATCAGCCCAAACATAACAAAATTATATGTTCCATAGAGATACCTCAGGAAGATTATCAACTCTTGTTAAGCCAGAAATAGGTTGAATATATCTTGTAAATTTGATTTAAAGAATTGCCAGTGGTAAAGAAAAAAAGGAGATCTGATCAAAATCCAGTCTCAGAAATGAAAGATGTGGATTTAAAAAGAGCACATAATAATATTTGATAAATACCTTCTTTGCAAGGTATTATAAGAATTATTTAATGTTTGCTCAGCATGTTGAAAATACAAAATCCTAAATCAGAGTTAGATTTACCATAGCTTAGTATAACAGATGATAGCATTAGTACAATTAAACTGAGGTGTGTTGCGAGAGGGATTATTCATCACTCATTTGCAGAACTAAATAAACTACTAGAGAGATTGAATCTCATCCCATAACTTTGATCTAAGAGCATTTGAAATAATAATGATACGTGAAGCTAAGCTGCAGTGAGAGACAATTTCTTTAGCACTGAGAAGTTTTATTTCCATTTCTATATTTGTTTTCATTTGATCTCTCTAGCCTCCATTAAGCAATATTGCAGGCTTGCCTGGGAATTGAGTGATGTGCGGGGCATTTTATTGTCAGAAAGAAACAGGAGTTGCCAGAGAGATCCAAGTTAGAGAAGCAATGGACAATGTGGACTTGTTAGTTAATGATTATATGTCTCCTTCTCTGGAGACTTTCAAAACCTGCCTGGACAGGATTCTGTGCAACCTGCTCTAGGTGACCCTGCAGAGTTTGGACATCTGGAGTGGGGGTGGACAATGACCTCCAGACATCCCTTCCAAACCATGCCATTCTGTGATTCTGTGATAATATTCCCTCAGGAATAGTCCTTCTGAATCTCTCTTGCTAGTGTAAGCACCTGTGAGAATTGAGACAAGCCTGTGGTGCCTTTTGGGGCCACAAAAAACACTGCATTGCATTCATTGCCCAGATAAGTGTATCTCAGGTCATGCTCAAATTCTGTTGATCTGGTGGAATGCTTACTTGGTGCCTTTTAGACTCTTCTCAAGAGACTATTATTTTCCATCTTGGGCCCTGTTTGGGTGTCCACAATTGGCCCTAGCACAAGCAATGCTTCCCAGGAGGGGGTTCAGGTCTAGTAAAACCTCAAGTAAGAGTTGCAAGAGGATGATGAGGCTGGACATAGCCAGGAGTATTGTTCCCCTGAAAAGTCCTGCTCTAATGTGTGAGGGTTTGAGTGTTTCGTGAGAGCAGGCATCTGTACCCTGGAAACAAGCTATGCTTGAGCTGGACTTCTGATGAAACATGGTAGGTGCTTGATCCAGACCCTCCTTCCCTCAAACAGACTCATCCACGCCCTTGATCTCAGGAACAATGTTTGCACTTTCCCCGTAAGACCAGCTTGTATAAACATTACAGAGGATTGTGCTTATCAGGGTACAACTGATGAATATCTTGGAAATCTAACTAAGATTTTGTCTCCTTTCTTTTGTAGAATGGGATAGTCACAGATGCCAGGCTCAAGGAACTAACCCCAGCCATGCCTGTCATTTTCATCAAAGCCATTCCTGCTGACAAACAAAATACCCGCAGTATGTACCCATGTCCTGTGTACAAAACACGCCAACGAGGACCTACTTATGTGTGGACTTTCAACCTGAAAACTAGAGAAAATCCTTCCAAGTGGGTGCTTGCTGGTGTGGCATTGCTGCTACAGATCTAGCTTCACCAGTAGAGCACCTTATTTGCAAATCCCCAATGATGTCTTTTCCAGACAAATAAAAAAATAATATCCTGACATGGAACCCAAGCTCCATCTCTCTGAGTATTGAGCACACAGCCTGAATAGAGTCTGCAAGGAAGTGACAGAGGTGCAGGGGGACACATGGACCACATTCCTGGCTGCGGTAAATCAATATCCTATAATTCCTACACTGGAGCACTGGAAGTTCCCAGCCCACAGCCAGATCTTTTACGCTCAGAGAGTACTAAGCTCAAATCTGGATTTAATGTTTATTTTTGTTTTGTGATTCAAAGTAGTTTTAAAGTCAGTGACGTTCCCCAAAATCTTTAGATAGTCCAGTGAACTGTGAAATTCTTCAGATCTTGTTCTTTTCTGTACTTGTTTTTTTGTCATATGTGTGATGTTGAAAGTTGGGAGATCAGCAGGTGTTGTGGATATAAACAGATTCTTTCTTGCTAATATTCCGCTATTTTAGAAAGGTTGAAAACGGCATTAATATCCAGTGTGTTTAATGTAGTCAACAGTAAAAATACAACATAGGGATTATTTAAGAAGATTATTTCATAATGATGGAAAGTTACTAAAAAAAATCATTATTCCTGGACTGGTCTCTAGGAGTTAGCTAGAGGCCTGTATCACACGTTTGCTCACTGTACAGAGGGTGCCTGTGGGGTCAGGTGGGACAAACACAACCTGTTGGGTAGTTGCATTTGTAAGGACAAGCGGAGTGGTGAGAACTGATGTGTTTCTAGAGCAGAAAGCACAGAGAGGGATGCCCGGGGTGGGCATTATCATCCTGAACCAGGCGCACAGAGCTTTGCTCTGGACTGCAGAAGCTAAGCGCTTGGGAGCTAGGAAGAGGTTGCCTGGGGATGTGGAACTGTCCCAGGCTCTCCACACAGTCTGCAGTGCTTCACTGCACAGCTCAGGACCCTCTCTCTGTCTAATATTTGCTGTTGCTCTTCCTTCTTGGGTACACGGTGTCCTCCCACCCCTCACCGTGCAAGTATCAGGGGTTCTTCGTTGAGGGGTTTGCTGCAATCTCTGAGCTCACTGCAGATGTCAACTCATGTGTCAACAGGGAGCCTGTGTAGGAGGGAAGTGGGAGGCTGCAAGTGTGCAGAGAATTTGGTCTCAGTGGAATTAGCAGCAGTGAGCCCTCCCAAACTTTCCCACCCTAACTCAGTGTGAGGTTACAATCTCACAGCCAGGCTCGGGTGTCCAGCAGGATCTGTCACCTTCCTTTGGAAACACTACAAGCCCTCTTACTCAGATGAATCCCCAAAGTCAACGAGCACCTCAACAAATACTGCCTCATCTTGAGAGGTCCCTGCTAGCCTGAGTTGGCCCTCAATTGGCTCAGGTGTTTAGCACCAACTCGGGAAAGAGGAGGATCACCAGTTGACTCTGTTCCCATTATCTACATAGTGGCATTGAAACTTCCAGAATCCTGTTTCCAGGGATTCAGAAACCCCTATTTCCATGGGTGAAAGTCAGCAGCCTGGAGAGACCTGCAAGTCTGAGTAAGTCACCTTGAGCTGCCCTGATACTCCATGATAGACTTGGTCCTCTCACCTCATCCTGCACTGGTTACCAAAGAGAGGTCAGATCTGAGTCTCATGTCCCTGTGCTCACTGTGAAGAAATGGAGTGGCCCAGACCAGGGTGTTTATCTTCCAGACGTCTTAAATAAGGTGAGCTGGTTGATCAGCCTGTGGTATGGCCACTGCAACCATGGGAGAAGGATCTTTCTCCAGGTTAGAAATTATGCTTCCCAGGTAACTTTGAAGCTCAACATCACCGGAGTCCTTGCACACCAGTAGGCAGGAAAGAGTAGTGGGTTGGCAAGGTTCAGGTGTCCCATGTACCACATCTTCTGGGTCGCACAGAAATGTATTTGCACCCAGGACAAGCAGCAGCAGTACAAGATGGTCTGTTGGCCTGAAATGCAGCTGTGGTGCATGTGCCATGCTCAGGATGGTGGAGCAGATCTTGAGAGGAAGGTGGGTAAGACCTTCATATACAAACCACAGAGTATCTGGGGATTAGTTGCTCTATCTTAGTGAGTCCACTCTGACCTGCTGTGTGTCACCAAGCCCACCCTGGCCATTTCATGAATGTTGTAAAAACTCTTCCAAAACCTGGGCCAAGCCCATTGCTGTGTCTCAGTGAGCAGAAGCCCACCAGCATCACGTGAGAGCTCTACAGAGAAGCCTTTCCAGAGAAACCTATGTATCAGAGGTTTCAACACTGTTTTTCCCTCAGCCAGAGTACCCTAAAGAGATGGGTGCATGTGAAATCTCCTAACAAACAGAAAGCCAAAACTCAGGAAGCAACATTGCTGATGTCCCCCTCTGAGCTCCACTGTACTCCGTGTGTTGCAGCACGTGGAAGCATGTGTGTGTTACATGGTCCTGCCGTGTCCTAAGAAACTTCCAGAAGGCATCACAGTTACTCCTTTTCTGTCACTATAAGCTACAACCCTTCCCTGGCCTGCTGGAAAATACTCCTGTGTTCAGGACAGTTCTGCAGAGCCCTGCGTGCCATTCACTTTTGGCTTTACCTATTAAACTGTCTTTAACTTAACCCACGAGTCATCACACTTCTACTCTTCCCACTCTCGCCTCATCCCAGTGGGAAGGAGGGGGCAGGTGGATGCTTGGGGCTTGGCTGCCTCCTGGGGTTAAACCATGAGTGCGTTCCTGTGGTTAGTGTTTGATTTCTTAGAGCCTTATACCAAACTGAACAGCTTTATGCGTAACCTCAGCACACACTGGTGGGGACATGGTCAACTCTCCGCCAGTCCAGCGTATCAACTTTCTACAGTGTATTGTCTTCCTACCCAGAGCAATGTAGGAAGGTGAAGTCCTCGGGCTTTGCAGGAGATCCACAGTAACTCTCTTGGTCTAAGCCATATAGCAGCTGCCTTCCTGCAGGAATGAGGAGATGCAAAATCTTCGTCTGGTAATCCTGGAGCGCAATGAACTTCTGGATGAAGGTAAGATGGGAAAACTTTCTGGTAAGACTTACTTAATTGCCAGGCAGTGCCTTCAAGGAACAGCCTCAAAAAATAATGATGAAGAAGCCAGTTATGGCTTAGCAAAAGACATCTGCAAATGACTAATGCAACGGAGAGAGTTGTCTTAAGCTTCCTATTTTAAAATGCCTCTTAACACATAAATGGGGTAACAGAATCTGTAGACTACTCCATTTAGCTAGGGAAAGCTATGCTATTAAATTAAATCTCTCCCAATTTAATCCTGGCAATTAGATATCTGATGTAAACTGGTCACTTCCCACGGCTTTGCAATGTTGAATGCATTAAATTCTCCATGTATTTCACTGTGCAGGAGTTTATTTGCATAAACAGAGCACTGCTGAATTAAACACATGAAAGCAGGACCAGAACATTGAGTAAATGTATCATGCTCCAGATAACATTACTGGATTAGGCCTTCTTTGGTATTTCTTCAGTGCTTCTTTTACCACAAGCTTCTCAGTGCTGTGTATGTAGAATTTCCTGTCAATTTTGAGACTGTGCCTCTCCTAAAATACATGCTGCTCCTGTTTTAGAACCCCTCTTTCTTTTTCCAGCATACTAGGCCCTCTCTCGGCTCAGTGTTGCCCTCCAACATGTCCCGTACCTACAGGAAAGGGAAGTTCAGTAATTCCCCAGGCACACTTTGCTCTTTCCAGAGCAACAACCTGGGCCAGTTCTCTTGCTAGCTGAAGAAGAATGGGACGTTGACAACAAAATGGATCCAATTGTTTTATTATATATATCTTGCTGCACAATTCACCAATTGGGGAGGCAGGGTGGTGGGGAGATATTTATAGACACTAGAAATGTCACCAGGGTGCTCATTCTTCATTCTTTGAAAACCATCACACGAAAGAGTTGGCTGCAAAACGCTACAAGAGGATAGTGAATAAATTGGCGCTTTAGGGGGAAAAAAAAATCTGACAGGTGTGAGATTTTCCAGCCGTATCTACCTAAACCAGACAATTAAATATTGCTGGCCAGGCTATTCGTTAAGAGTGATGCATTAGTCAAAGGTGAACATTTTCTGTTTGTGAGCTCTTGGAGATAGCTGCCCACTTGGCATTTCCAGCACGCTCCATCCTTCCCACTCTTTGCTCTTATTTGAGTAGAGGAGACTGAGCTGTGATGAATCTCATCCCCAAAGCTGGCACAGCCCAACACTGATGTTCTGGTGCTGGAGGAGCTGCAGCACGTTGGATGACATCCAGGGCAGAAGCGAGGTTGATCTGGAATAGAGCCAGTAGGGTGGCAGCTGGGGTGGCCGGGCAGCGCTGTGCAGCTGCAGCAACAGGGCAATAGGGCAGTAGGACAGCTTAGGGAAGTTTGACAGCAGAAGCCCAGGTGCTTGCTCATTTTTAGGGGAAACTAGAGATGCTGAGAACTGACATTTCCATCACTGGAACATCATGAGATCAGTCTCCAGGCCCAGCCCTGAGGCTGCTCTCCTGCCCTACAGCCCACTTCATCCTAACTCCTGGCCTTCCTCCCAGCTTCTTCACTCACCTCTCCAGGTCTGCTGCAACCCCAGCTCTTCCTTCTCCACAAAAAAACAATGCTGGCCATAAACTGACTAAACATAAAGATTTAAAGAAGCAGGTAAGTATTTCTGGACTGAAGAAATGCTGCTTGCATGCCGAGTTTTGCTCCTGAACGCAGAGGAGCCCTGTGGCCATCAGTTCTCTGGTGTTCACACACCACTCTCCAAGTAGGGAATTGTTGCTTGGAGGACCTGGGATTTAGCTGGAAGCCTGGGAAAGTGAGAAGTCAGAGTTCTTTATGCAAAAAGTGACCACATTTTTATAGTCTGTCTTTTCCTTCGGACCGGGGTGATCTCTCACATTTTACTGCTCCCCACTTAGGAGACTGCGTTCGCTGCTGCTTGTATCCTCCCTGGGCACCTATGTAAAAAACAAGGGTGAGACATTCCTAATTGTCTAGTAAAAAGGTCCTCTGGCCTTCATCAAAGTTCTGAGTGGAGATCCCGTGTAGTTTATCCTCCAAGTCATCTGCCAGTGTTTATGCTGAGGCTAGCATTTTCTCCTGGGAAGTAAATGTTCAGCCCCACATGGCAGGACCTGGTGGTTTCAGAGAGTCAGGTGATGCTGCTCTTCTGGTTGAAGGAAGCTGCTTGTCTTTGTATGACTGGCATCAGGTCAGAGCCTGGAGCAGCATTTTGCTTGGGTTTGGCATGGCATCATGCAGGGCAATGCCAGGGCTATACCCTCTGTGTCTCTGCACAACTGAAGTCTGTGACAGTAGCCATGTGTGCAAGGCTGCATGGAGCAGGAATTTTCCAGCTGCCAAGTCATTACTGCTAGAAACCGTATATATTTGGAGAAATCACATCTCAGTTTTTGCCAAGGAAAATTAAGATAAAAAAATTAGCCCCAATTGTTTGCATTGTCCCAGATTTTCCCCCTTTGCATCACCAAGAAGCTTTGAATGTAAAATCAGTGCAGACTCTCATTCCCCAAGTACTGGACTTGCACACCAGCTGGACTCTCAGCACAACATTCATGTGCCCTGATTTTAGGCATTGGAAAAGTGTCATCACTTCAGCTAGTCTCTAGACATGCTTTATAGCCAGGAGAAAGAAGCGGACTCAAGTAGTGAGTGATTCATCCAACTCATCTTAATTATCTCATGGTGAGGTGAGATTGTGCCAAGGTGCCCCTAGCCTCTTAGCCAACTGCACATGGAGCCTGGGAGTCACCAGGTCAGATTGACATGAGGACTTTCTTATGCATAAAGTCAAGCTTGTGTGTCCTTCCCTTTTGTCCTGTCCCAGGAGTTCAGCCAGATCCTGCATCCTATGATTTCACAGGTACTGGAGGCCCAGGAGAGCCCAAACTAGCTTTCATCCTTTCTGTGTTTCTCTGCAACTGCTGACACTTCACAGCATCCTGTGGAGCTTATTTGGGCCTTGACACTCAGAAGGTCTGTGGTCAATTAGTTAACTCCAAGCTGATGACATTTTCCAAAGAGATGAAAGTGAAAGAGGGTAAATGGTGCTATTGAACACTTAATATTAGGTAAAATTGAATGAGCTCTCCTAGGACAGAGAAATGACTTTTCCGTAACCTGGGAGTGTTCTACCTGCTGCAAATTATAATTGGCAAAAGAACACATTTCAAAGTAGAGTCTTCACAAATGCTTTATAACAGTGTCCCATATTTTGGGGTTAACCAGCTCCATTCTACTGCAACTGTCTCTCACAGAGCAGAGGAAAATGTAGAGTAGACACATAAAAGAATTTGGTTGATAGTCAGGAGATTCGTTCCACGGGGGAGAATTGCAGCTATTATCAGGCACTGGCAGGTCCCAGTGATGCAAATTCTGTGTGTTTCACTGCTCAGTTATTTACAGAACAGAGCTAGCTCTAACGTGTCTGTTCGATGCATTCATTTTATCAAGTGACATTAATGCATTTAATTAGCAATGGCTTATTAGATTCACATACGTTATTATGCATTGTTGTTTAACTGGCTGCAATTGCCCAAACAAATCTCCAAATATATTTACCTTGTTAATGAATGTGAACTTCATTTAGAAAGCTTTTAGACTGTCGAAGACGTTCATGGAGTTATAAGCAGCCCTTCTAATATTGGTACTAGTGTGCCTGGTAGTGCAGAAGGATTGTTTGAGGCTATAAATGCATTGTCTAAAGGTTTTTGAACCCTCCTTCCTGTGCATAAACTTTAAGATTCACTTTTAGGACACTCTTGCAACATTTATTCTGATTATTACCAAAAGCTATGAGGTGAAACCCCAAACTTGCATTCAGGATCTTAGGTCAATGCTTCCAAGAGGTATGGCAGGAGCTGGGATGGGGGGAGGTGTCAGCCGCGATACCTTCAGTGTCTGCAACACCTCCAGTCTCTGGGCAGGGCCACTCGAGGTACCCTAATCTCACTGTTGAAAATGCTGCCATGGAAAAATCAGAATATTTCTAGTATTGTGGGGAGTTTGATGAAAGTTACACAAGGAAAAATGGCTCATGTCCATGATGGAAGTTTTGTTCAGGTGAGCAAATAGGCCTTGGAGACCCTGGCATTTAGGGTATTTGCATGAGAATCTGTCTTGAAACTTTGCCTTGGGTTGGAATAAGGCTTTGAGTGCGGATCTCCAGGTGTGTGAGGCTCACCACTAGGCTGTTAGGCAGTCAGGAGAACAAAATCCATCTGTAGACATGTATCTGATGAGAACAACCCAAACAATTGACTGTTCCTAGGTGCATGCTCTTCAATATGGCCCTGCTCCATCCAGTAGAACAGTATTGGCAAAACTCTTTCTCCCGTTTCTCATTAAAAAGTTGGAAAGATCTTGGGAGAACCCAAATATATAATGGGAATAAATTCCAGGATCTTTCTGACTCACTGCTCAAGGCTGCAAAAGCTGCAGGAATTTATGTTTTAGCCCAGAGATCTGATCTGGTCTTGGACAAGCACTGGTGGAGGGCTGGGGGATGCAAGGTCTCAGAGCAACAGAGAAACATCCTCCCCCCTTCCAGCAAAGGGCACAGGAAAAGGCAATGGGCCAAGACCTTTGGTTTAAAACACCAGCTGCTCTTGGAAGAACCAAATCTTTTATTGTTGCCTATTCCACAGTGGTTTTGCTCACTATGAGCAAATCTTAATTCAATGGTCCTAAGCTCGTGTGGGTGCCTCGTTGTGCTTTGTTGGCATCCAGAGCATGGTAAAAACTGGACCTTAGCAAACTTGCATTAATCCGCTGGCCCATCAATGTCCTGTGGACAAGAGCTGCACATCCCTTTTTGTGGGCTGCGATTCTTCTCTGCGCCCAGAGCCCTGAATATCAGAGAACCTAATGCCAACTGCCTGTGTAACTCAGCCGTGCTGGTGACAGAAAGCAGCAGATGATGCTCTTCTGCACAGTGTGCTTGGACTTCACCACTGAGAGCTGGACAAGCACTGGGATGTCAGGGACTACTGCGGGGCACCCAGGATTTCTGCTGAAGACAAACCCGAGCCATGTGATGCATCCTTGGCTCTACTTAACGGCAATTGTATTGCAGAATCATGCTTGAGAGTCATCGAAGCTCCCAGTACCCGTGAGACTACACAAGTAGAGAAATGAATGTAAAAGACAGAGTTCAAAGGATCTTAGAAAACTACACAGTGAAAGTGTAATTGTTGAAGTGGAATAGGAAGGTTTCTTTAGCTGCAGCCTGGCGAGTTAGCTGGTTAAATGTGTCTGTGCAGTTTGTCAGAGGAGAGACAGGATAAATCTGAACAAAACAAATCTTTGGAAGTCCTGCCCCACTGCCCATCTGCTGTCTCTGTGTGCTTTTTATGGAACTGGATTGTAATGACATTGCCTATCCTTTGACTATGCTGTCTACTTAACAAGTGTTTCAGTTAATTACTGTAATGTTATTATTGGAAGGAAGCAGCAGATAGGAGGAAAATTATTAGATAATGAGAAATAAATCACTATCTGAGATGTCTTGCTGAACAGAGTAGTTTACCTCTCCTCAGAAAGGCATTCACTAACAAATGCAGGTGGTGGCTACCCATGAGTGATGGGAGGTCTGCTCAGACTGGGGCTGGGAGAAGATGCTGGTGGTAAATATGTGGAGACTCCTCCACCCAAGGAAGTTGGTACAAGCTGAAGTAATTAGTTTCCTAATTGGAATATTTACGTGGGAAGCTGGGATGACTTGAGCAGCGTGTACACAGGAGCTGTTCCTCCTTGTGCAGACTCAAATGTACCTGCTCTCACATCAGCCTACTGGGCAGGAGTCCCCACCTGTTTCACCTCTGGGAGTCACATCCCACAGTACCTCATTGACTACTTCTCCAGCCCCTCCAAGAGGCAGCATGGACAGTACCACATATGAAAAGGCAGAGTTGGACTTAATGCATCCTGACAGGCCCATTCTTGCCTGCCCTCTTTACCTCCATCTCTAAGGGCAGACCCAGCCTGTGGGCAGTGCCTAGTCCAGGCCTGTGTTTGAGGCACCTGGGAGGATGCCAAGCCTCTTCCCAGAACCAAACTTCAAAGACAGTGTGATGGAAGACCCTCAGAGCTGGGTCCTCCAAGCCTTGACATCCAATGTGCATTGGCAAGTGCATCAGAAGATAACAGTCTAGGGGGAATGGTGGTTTATGGGGGAATGAAGAGCTGTTGGGGAATGGTGGGGCTTTGAACCACAATGGACCACAGGGGAAAGATGAGCTTTTCCTCTTCTAGGGCATTACAAATAGAAAATTGTAGAGGGGGGAAAGAAAATGAACAGAACCTAAAGATTCTTCAAAGAAACATATTTGGAAGCAAAAAGCCACAAGCAGAGAGGCAGCTCTAACTAAAATCCTGGAGGATGGATGGTGTGAGCAACTGTAAATAATGGTGAATACAGACCAACTGAAAAGGAGAAAAAAAAATATTCTTCACAAACCAGAACTGTAAGATGCAGAAATTTGCTGAGGGAAGGCTCCTGGACACTGGTCTTGTTATTTCCCAGCTTACTGAAGACCCTTTCAGAACTTGGTGGGTTTCCACATTTAGTTACGTGTTGTGAGCCCATTGCCTTTCAAGTGTCTCCTCAATTAGCTAAACAGATCATGCTTCCAAATCCTTCACTTCAAAGTGTCCTCTCATACCCTCAAATCATTTTTATGACTCTTTCTGCACTCGCTCACTTTTTATCATCCCTCTAATGTGTGCCGCTGGCTTCAGCACAGTCATCCCAGCTGGTTAAAGTCACCTCACCGCCCTGGTCCCTCTTCTCTATTGGTACCTCTTAGAACAGTGTTGGCTTCCTTGCTGCTGAGTCACGTTGTGTTGCTGTGCTACTCTGACCCTCGATCCAGGTCAGTGTTGGTGCTTTAGGGATCAGCTTTGATCCCATCTGCACCAGCTGCCAAACCATGACCAGACCTCTCCGCGGTAACACTGGGAAGCGTAACTACAAAAATACACCAAGAAAAAATTGTGTGAGATATAAATTTAAAGCTGTGCTCACCAGCTTTAAAACCAGTTGCTTTGAGTTTGCTCCAGTCTGCTGTTACTCCTCTGTTTTGTAGCTCTCAGCATCTGGCAGCTCTCCTGAGGACATATCTGCCATTCCCAGTGAAGCGGAGCGAGGGGCAGAACAGTGACCGCTGCCAGCTCACTGTGCAGAGTGTCATCGTTTCTGCAGGAGGACACATAGCCCCCAGTAGCCTTTGTCACAATCTCTCCACCATGCCCAGTCACCTCCTCCTCACAGTATGTGAGCATTAAAGAGTCATCTCAGACCAAATGTGGCTGGTGTGCTGCAGTGGCAGGAGTCAGGAGAAGACAGGGGTCAGGATATGTGATCCTTCCCCGGCCTATATTTTCCATCTCCATTGATTGGACACTCTCTGAGCTGGGATTTGCACCTGACTCTGCAAAGGGAGCAGAGTGGGAAGGGTGCAGGCTGGAAGAAGAAAAGAAGGTGACTTTCCTGTAGTTTTGTCCTACCTTGGTTATCACTATACACCTTGACACTCACAGCAGATTCTGTGGTACATCTGCCCTGCTGCTTCCATGCAGGCTTTGTGCCCATGGACATGAACATGGCACTGATTTTTTTCACAAAACTGGTCAGTATGTCTTTTAGTAGGTTTTCCTGGTAGAGCTCAGGGAAGATCAAGTGCTCTACAGACACGTTTTGAGGAAGTGAAGGAATTGTAGATAGAACTTTTTCAGCTTTCTGTGCAACCAGGACTGGGTACATGCTGTGAAGTTGTGTCCCTCAAAGAACTCTCTCCAAGTGCACCCATGTGGATTTTGGAGCTCCCATGGTCACAGAACTGGACACTTTTTCTTTGGGAGAACTGCCCAGCTCCCTGTGCCCTGTCCTGAGGTGTGAGTTACCAGTCTGCTCAGCTGCAGTGTTGTTGGAGAGCCTGACAGGACATGACCTGTGCACTCTGCATGCCCTTGAGATGGTACCACATCTCCCAGGGCATTCTCAGCACCAGATCTCACCTCCTCACATACACGAACATGGAGGAGGTCATGTTTTGCAACCTGCTAGTGGTGTCCCTCCAGGGCTTTCCATGTGGGCTGATAAGCTTCCCTCTCTAAAGAACTTCATAGCAGTCAAGCTTTGGATTGCTCCCAGAAATTTGATTCACAGCCTGGGCTAAATCGGTCAGGACAACAAACCCAGCTCCATTCACTTGAGTTGTGGAAGACCTCTGCTGTGCCTGATCCAGCTGTGCCCAAATGTGCCTGGGTTTAGGAACATGTCCTACCTGTACTAGCACGAGTTCATTAACAGCCTGAGCTTCCACGAGGCTCTGTAACCACACCCACAACCATCCCATCTGCCAGTGTATCCCCTACATATCTGTGATGAAATCCTTTATCATTTGGTTTAGGGCTCCTCTGTTCAACACAGCCCTTCTGAGAGGGCAGTTCCTACTCTGAGAGTCAATTATCTGGACCACACATGTGGCTGATGAGAAGATGCAACCATTATGTCATGGAGGAGAGTATGTTCGGAGTGGGGGGACATGTCTGGCATTGTGGCCACATAGTGGTTTTGTTAATTACAAACCAAGACGGTGGCTGCTGGCTTCTGAGACAATGACAAATTGTCTCATGATATGCAGGAAGCCTTTGAATTCCAATGCACCAGAGCCCAGACATTGACTAATAATGTATTCAACAGGTGTTAATTTGAATTTACCTTGGGAAAAAGATGTGATGTGGAAGGCAGATTGATCACATAATCCAATGTTTGACCGAATCAGTTTCTTGAGCTCTTTCATATGTCCAATTACCTGCTACCAGGCTGCCGTGGAAAAAGAGCTTCAAACCATGAAACAGCTGGGTGAAAATCATGAATTAACACCCCCAGTGCTCACAGCTGGGCCAATAAGAGAGGGCAGCAGGTCCAACACAGCTGGCATGCCTGAAAGATGAACAGTTGCTAGTCCTGGAGGTTGCTCCAGCGGTGCGTGTCCCAGCCAGCATGCTACAGGCTCCAGAGGACCTCTGAATCTCAATAGTTCTGAAACGGTCCTTAAGTGTAAGGATTTGCCATGAACACATGTTATGAATAAATATGAGGGGACTATCATATTTTGAGTGAATTTGTTCTTGGTAAAGTCACAGAAGAGCCCAGAAGCATGGACACAGCTGAAGGTTACTGTATTTGGTCTGACTGAGCTGGAGTTAATTTTCCCCACAGCAGCCCTCATAGTGCTGTGCTTTGTACTGAGAGCTAGAAAGGTGTCGATAACACACCCATGTTGTGGCTATTGCTGAGCAGGGCTCTCACAGCACCAAGACTGTTGTTTTTCAACATCTCCTGCACCCAGTGGCATGGGGTGGACGAGATGTGGGGAGGGGACACAACCAGGACAGCTGACCCAAGAGATATTCTATGATGGCAGCTCAACAATAAAAGCTAGATAAAGGGGGTGGGGGGGAGGGCGGGGAAGGGAAGGGCATTGGCTTGTCCTCAAGAGCAACTACTACACATATGGGAGTCCTGCTTCCCTGTATGGGCCAGGCATTGTCTACCAATGGGAAGTGAAGAATAAGTCTTTATTTTCTTTTACTTGCATGCTCAGTCTTGCTTTGGTTTTCATTAAACTACCTTCGTCTTAACCTACAAGTTCCATCCTATTTTCTTCCCCTGGTGCAGCTGAGATGGGGGGGGTGGGGAATGATAAAGCAGCTTGGTGGGAACCTGGCTTCCACACAAGATCAAACCATCACAATTACTCTCAGCTTGGGTTGTCTCAGTGGAAAGGCAAAATGAGCCCTTTATTGGTGCTGGAGCCAGCACAAAGCTGTACATTTTGGAGACAGGAGCAGCCCTGAGTGCACAAAATTTTTCGATGGCAAATGGTTTTAGTGAATGAGCTGAGGCCCTGCGGTGAGAGCTTTTTGGTGAGAGAGTCAGACCATATGTGACCAGCACCATGCTGGGCTCCTGAGCAAGCCAGCCAGCCAGCAAGCTCTCTATCTCTAGAGCCAAACCTACAGCCACTGCCCGCCTCCCGCCAGCAGATGTCTGAACACTTGGCCCCCTTCCTCTGGTTCAGTGTGCGTTGCCTCATGATTGACAGGCAAATGTCTCCTACTGTCTTGGAGCCAGGTGGGGGTGGTCTTTTCTCCCAAGGAACAAGCAACAGGACAAGAGGAAATGGCCTCAAGTTGTACCATGGGAGGTTTAGGTTGGGCATGAGGAAAAACATCTTCCCTGAAACAGTTGTCAAGGCCTGGACCAGGCTGCCCAGGGCAGTGCTGAAGTCCCCACCCTTGAAGGGATTTAAAAACCATGTGGATATGGTGCTTAGGGATGTGGTTTAGTGGTAACTTGGCATTGCTGGGTTAATGGTTGGGCTTGATCTTAAAGGTCGCTTTCAACCAAAACAATTCTATGATTCTGTTCCTCTCCACATGAAACAATGATATGATGTTTTCCTACCAACTCACTTGCAAACAAAGGTGGCACTGAAGTTGGCTGTGCTTTGTGGAAAACAGGCCAGCCTGGAGGGACAGAGAAAGCTACCGGGTGACCTAGCTGCAGTAAACTGATTCCAGCATGCAAACAGCCTGAGGGGGCTGAGTTAGTGGAGGAGATTAAACCAAAGTCCGAGCCAATGTCAGATTCCTCTGGTGGTAAATCTTCTGCATCATGGTTGGCTGATTCTCTTTATGTTTAAAGCCAGCTCTACTTGTCCACAGGCCAAACTCCCTCAAATATGAACAGAACAGAAAGAACAAACCACCCCTGTTGAGGGTTCCTGGGATATCCTCATTTGCCCACCCAGTCCTTGGAGATTCGGGTAAAAGCAGCTCTTCAATCCCACAGGCAGGGGGATATTTCTGCATAAACACTGTCACTGGGACAGTCTGGGTAAATGCCTCTTTATTTCACTCACAGCAGGAAGCTCAATTTGTCTCTAATGAGCACTAACACGCTCTCCTGCTATCACTCACAGCAATTACTCCGGACTCACTAGTTGCATACAGAAAGCTCCGATTACCAGCTAGCAGCCTGTGCCACGCAGCAGTGCGCTCATTGGCAGCTCCCGATGAACACTGTGACAAGGCCACTGCACATCTAGTAAAAGGTCAGTCAACAGCTCAGTCTGACACAGCAACCTGGGACACGGCGCGGGGACATGGAGGTTCTTGCCTCTCCTTTATCTTGCGGCACTAGTGACAGGGGAGCACAGGGGGCCACGCAGCGCCGAGGCAAGTTTGGATCCTGTACTGGCAGCTGTCACCTTCATGGTGGCTTCCACAGATGGACAGTAAGTTTTGGGGAGTGGCTCCCAACCCCAGGCTTTCATGTAGAGACATTCTATGGAAAGAAAAATCAATGGCCTTGAATGCATATCAGCAGGCAACTTGTCCCCTTTCATCTGAAGACTTTCTCCCCTAAGGTTTTTCTCCTCCTTCATATATTTCTTAGCACTGTGTAATGAAAGAGTTTCTGTGGATCACCTGGGTCTGCAGAGGAGCAGTATGGGCAAACAGTTCTCACTTAGACCAGAGACCGGGGTGAGTCTTCAGCAGGGAATATTGACATCCCTTTCTGCTCACAAAGATGGAATTTCTCCTTGTGACTTAGGATGAGATAGGATCTGGAGATGAAAAACAAAATGAGTGCTGCTTGTGGTCAGGTGCATTTCCTTCCCTTCAGCCCATACCCTGAAGATGAAGCACATATGTGGCACCCCACCACGCAGGCAAGAGGATCAAGGCACGGCACTACTGATAGCCTGTGGAAGATGTGGGAGCTGTAGCTGGTTTGGGTCAAACACGCAGAGCTCAGACTAGATTCCTGGCATAGGTCTGCGGCAGATTTTGAACAGGTTCATAGCCTTTGCAGTCCTGTCTTGCCAAAAGCACAGGCTTTTGGACAAATCCCGACAGAGCTACTGCCTACAGGGCCCTGGAAAATTGTGAGTGAATGTTTGAGGAGCTTTCACTGATCATTCTGCATGTCCAGAATGACATCGTCTCATGAATCCCACAGGCACAGACTCCTGGGCATTATGAGCAAAGACATAAGGTAGAGGATACATTCTTTATTTTTTTTTTTTTTCTCAGGACTTCAAAGACAAGAAGAATGTCAGACCAGAGAACCCTACTCAGAAGGAACAAGCACATATCGTTTTAGATAAAGAGGGTCACTCTCGTCATTATTAGGTTATGAGATGTGTCTCTGACCAATGGACATCCATAAATCCATGAGTCCTAATGGGATGCACCCATGGGTGCTGAGGGAGCTGGCCTATCCAGCCACTCCAATATGTGACAGGAGCAATGAACACATCAGCTATACAGATTGCTATCCAACACAGACTTACTGTCACCAGAGAGAGGGGATGGGTGTCTCCATCTCAGTTTGCCGCATCAATAACATGATTATATTTTCCTGGATCTATTCCTGAATTTTCAACCGTAGTTAACCAAGCTGCATGCCTGCATATGGAGAGTTGCTTCCAGGCCCTCATTCATTCAAGGCTTTGCCCTACAGGAGCCATCCTGTGAAGTCCCTGCTTCTAGCCATGGTCTTTTTATTGCTTCAAAGCAAACAACCACAAAAAGACTACCAGCGAGTTTATGGTCTCCTGATCTGCACTGTAGCCATCACCTCTGGATTATTCCAAGATGGGAAGACTAGTGTGTCTTTCTGTTTCACAGCTCAGTGCTGTGACTGCCTCTTTTATTGGAGTTGCCACTCGTCTTTCCTAGTTGGAGATTTGCCAGCGGCCGACTGCCAACCTTGCGTGTTTTGTGACAGTGTCTGAGTAACACAGCTAAGCAAGCAACACATCTCCTGTGTGTTGTAGTCCTTTTCTTGTTAAAGGCCAATAACAAAGTGGAAAAACCTGGAATGCTGGACTTAATCACTTCAAGAAGAGTCAGTGATACAAGTGTGCTCAGTGCATGTGACCCAGGTGTCAGCACAGGAGAAGCAGGTTGGTTGGTAGGTTCAAAGAGGCTTTCAAGTGATTTTGGGTGCTGGTGTGGACAGATTCAACCTTTGCTGTCCTGAAAACACAGCCTAGTTATTCTTCTTTTATTTCCTGCTACAGCTTGGAATAGAAACCACTGTGCAATATTTCACTCTTCTTGGAAGACTCTCCAAATGAAGCAGAGCTAGATAGGTCAGATCAGACTGCAGCATAGATCCTGCAGCAGCACAGATCCTCCTGACTTCCCAGTGCAGGATTGGATCTACAAATCCAAAATATGTGGCTGAGCCAAGTGCTCCCCTGTGCTCAATCACTGCTTGTGGTGGCAGGTATAGCAATGTCCAAAGGTGGCCGTACAAATCTATGCTATTCTCACAACAACTCCTCTCCCAGACTTCTTAAGTCTCCTACTGCTGTCACTAACGCAGAAGATGGGTGAAGTTATGGGTAAAGGGTAGGTAACCCAAGGTCCAATGTTTTGAAGGCAGCTTGAAGGAACAGATGTGACAGCTGAAGTAGGCAAACTACTTGCTGGGGAAAGCTTTGGGATCTGGAGGGCCTGGGTAATCTCATATATTACCCAGAGAGAAAGCATGGTGCCTGGGAGAATTTGCTGGTGGAAGCTTGAACAGTGCAGTTGTCATTCACCTTTTAAATATGCCAGAATCAGATATCCTAATGAAAAAAAAAAAATCCTCTATGGGCCTCCCCAGAGGGCAACTGGTATTAGACACCTATTGCAGATTGCTCTGAGGCATCTAACTCTTAGCTACTGAAGCAGAGACAGATGAATCTTAGCCTGAAAGGACTGAGGTAGCTCCCGACCTCTGTGGCAGACAAGCAGAGTTTTGATCACTGCAGACACCTCCGTCCCATATATAACTTTAAAAAATCTCCGAGCAGATCCTGTTCCTAAGGAGCTGTGAGGCAGCAGTTTGAAACTAAATCTTCTGAAAGACCATTAAGTCAGTACTGAGTTGATTTCTGACCTGATGTAGTCTTGTGCCAAGCAAGAGGTGACATCAAGATGAGCAAAAAAAAAACCTTACCAACCATGTTTGGATAGTGAAATGGACATATGCAGCAAATCACCTGTGAGATTTGTCCTCTGCCCTCCACCAGATCTCCCTCTCCCACAGCAGCCCTGTGTGGTTATGCAGAGCTGAAGGGCACTGCTCTGTTGGCAGATGCTGAGCTGTGTCATCAGCCCCGAAGTTCAAATTAAAATAAACAGAAAGTGTTTCCCAAACCTAGAGGCAGAAAAGAAGACTGATACCTGGCATTTTGACAAAGAGGGAGGTGGGGACTGCATCGTATTCCCAGTCTGCTCCTGACTCACTCTGTAACTGGGATGAGTCACTTCTGAAGGTCTCCCCTCCCAATGTCATCTCTGCTCTGCAGGGAATGGTAATGCTCCTGAAGGCCCTTGCAAAGCTCCATTAATTATTAAATGCAGTTAAGTGTGTTACTGCCTGAAAGGGAACGCCTTGTGGAAATGGATCGCTCCTTCATGGGCAGAAAACACTTCCAGGTCTGAAGTGATTCAACTCACAGAAGAGCTCAGCAAGTTGTAGGTTTTGTCTATGAAAATAGCTGAGAGAAAGGTGGCATCCTGGTCAAAAAAAAATAAAAAAATACTGTGGCAATAAGACTTCCCATTAGCAGTCACATAGCATTTATTACAGCAAGAGACATTGCTCATCTAGTCTGTCCTTGATAGTTTGTTCCAGAGACAGTCTATCTGTCTTCAGCTTTCATCATCTGGTTCTTCTGATGTTGGATTAGAGAGCTCTTCAATATCATACACTTTTCACTCCCTAAAGATTCTTATACCTGGAGACCAAGTGACCTCTCAGCCTCTCACTACGAACTAAAATGCTGAACTTTGTAAAAGCTTCACTGGAAAGCATTTCCATAACTCCATTTCGAGCTGGACTGCTTCTCCATTAAGGCATCTGCCATAGTCTGCACTGAGGTGGACCAGGTGCTCACTCTCTTCAATGAGATCCACCAAAGCAGATGTCACCAGTCACACCCTGAATTGCAGGGACCTCATCTGGGGTGCTGCCAGGATGCTCAGGCAACAACTCTCTGGGCTGCCACCAGAGATCACTTAGTGGAGCCAGTGAAGACAGCTTCAATGAAGGCTGGTTAACAGAGAGCAAACTCTTCACTGAAGTACTGAAATAAATTATTACAGGAGTTGCAAACAGAGTGATATATTGTCTTTTGGTGTAAGAATTGGTTCCGGCTTCATCTCAGTCACCACTGGCTTTCAACATCATAAATCCTACTGTTCTCTTCAATATCTTTTATGGGAAGTGAAGACATTAGCTAATTCCCTGTTGCTTCCTCCCCTCTTATTAGTGCTACAAAGAATTGGCTAATTATGAATAGAACTGCCAGGCAAAATGAAACTTCTCCCTTAAAAAAAGCATTTTAATTAACTCTGCTGGGTTCTTAGGTTTCTTAGGAAGTGCTGATCATTCCTTGCTGACTCTGAGCTCTGCTTTTATGGGGATAGGAGACCCCCCTGTGTAACCTGACCAAAAGGCCACAAAAGCGCCCTTTCTTCCCACTGGACCTACCCTGGAAGGTGGTTGTCTTCTCTTGGTGGTAGTGGGATGTTACTCCTCTAAGCTTGTTTAATCTCAGCTGACCAGCAAAGCACCAGAAAATTCTGCCTGAGGCGAGACTGAAGAGGAGAGCTTGGGGTTTGGTACATGAATGACGATGATGTGATAATCTCTGCAGCACAGGAAGGCAGTGGTGAGGCAGAATCACATCCCTTGGGCACTAGCCCTGTGATGTTATCTCAGCAGCCCTCTTCTGAGGCTCAGTGCCAGAACTGCAAGGTGGCAGGAAAGGGACAGGGCAGAGACTGGATGAGGAGAGCTTCTCCTAAATCCCTGCTCCACAGGGATGGGCTACAAGCAACTCCACGCTGGGAAGGAAGCATCACCCGCAGTGCCTGTCCTCCTTCATCCACTGCCAGTGCTAGGTTAGGAAGGGGTGCTGAGGCCTCAACAATTTTTATTTTCAGTAATCCTCCCCAATTACCAGCTATCACATTTTTAATGTAAGCAAATTTGCATAATGCTGAAGGCAAGTTAGCATGAAAATGGAGATCCAAAATTTCACATTTCCTCCACAAAAAAGAGCAAGAGAACCCCCTCCCATATTTCCCAGCTAGATACAGCAGCAAGAAACCCCAGACTCAGAGCTGGTAGGACTGAAAATGCAGTTTCGCCCTCCATGGTGGTGGTGGTTAATGAGGAATACGCCCTGGCCTCTCTGGCACTTATATCTAAGAAGAATGATGGGGGAACTCCTCACGTGCAGAACTGACAACAGCAAAAGCAAAGCCTCTGCTGAATCCTCCAGCACTAGGGAACATTTCACAAGTTCCGTCTTTGCAATACAAGGCTTCCTAGATGGAGGATGAATCATGGCTTATGGGCACAAAATTAGAGAAGACCAACTTTAAAATAAAATCTTAGAGTCTTGCAGGACAAAATTTTACAGCAAGTAGTAATGTCTTGCTTCTCCCTCTGCTATTCTCTGGTGTGATGATGAAAGGCAGTAAATAAATATATGTAAAAATAATGACTCTTCCAGACCTTGTAGCATTCATTTTAATAGATGCTATTTAACTACAAGCAGAAATATAGTTATCTACCTTTCAAATGCTGGTTGCAAAGGTTGGGAAGGCTGCCAAGAAAATGGCCTTTTTTTTTTATTTTTCCCCCAATAGATATCAAAAAAAGAAAAAACTTATATGTTGAAATTGCCTTTATTTTTTTAATCCATAAATATTTGTTACTGACAAAAGTGGAAAAATCCTTAAGACTCTAAATTTTACTAAACTGATAATATTTTTGTTTACAGTACATACAGAATGTGCTTTTACAGGTAAGTATAACAACAAGATTAATACAGAGAAAAACAGTCAAATACTGCTCATCTTGAAGCTTGTTTAATGGTTAACCAAGAGTCTGTGCAAAGTTACAGATACAAATGTACTTCCTTTTCAGTACTACTGTATAATAAACATGGAATCCATAAACTGGGCTAAAGCACAAAAATATCCACTTAACCCCTCTTAGGAAATATTGTCCCCCAAACTAAAAATAGTACAGTAAGAAGTGTCTTTCTCAGAGCCAAGAAATTCTTGCTACAAAAATGTCTAACGGGTCTGCAGACAGAAGATCAGGAGCTGTTACGAAGCACATGGGCAGAGGGTCAGAGTGGGGATGCACGTCTCCCTGAAGCGGAGGTGGTGGGAATGGAGATCTCCTGGACATTGCACAGGCATGGCGGAGACACAGGACCCCGCTTCACTTGCTGCTGAGAGCAAAGATCTCTTTCAGAGTGACACTAAATACGCTCAAATGGTATTGCTCCACTCTCCCCTTTCCCCCAAGCTGCCAGCAGGTGAAGTGTAGGTTGGTTTGCCCGGCAGTGTTTTGGGCTTGGTGAGTGCACCTTCTTGACAGACGTGAACCATCTAAGAGAGGCTGGGAACAATACCAGCTACCACCCGCTTAAGGACACACGACACAGGAGTGGCTGTTCTCTAAGAAGCAGCCCCAACACAGACTTATTGCTAACAACACTTTTTATGAAAATATTCAAACCCCTTTCTCATGTATTTCCCCTACTAACTTTTCACTTGTCTGAAATATACTTGAACATGAAATCTGTACGTGTTGAAACATATTTCAGCAGAGTCTCTCCTTCCAGATTAAGCACTAAATCTGAAACAAAACTAAGACAAGCTATTTCTCCATCACATGAGGTGAAGATGACAAATTGATCACAAATTAGAACACTTACTTCAAACACAATTAAAGTTATCCTGTTTCATGATGATTTTGTTTGTTGTAGTGGAAGAAGATGAAGACATCTTCCCAGCTACCAGGAACTACCCATCTCTTACAAAAACTAGATGCCAGGCTCTTGAAGATTCCTGGTGAGAATGTTTCTGATAGAGAAGAACAGAAACATGCATGTGGGAAGCTGAGGGTTATGGGACCAGCTTTGTAGCCAGCTAGGCCAGCAGAACAGTAGACAGAAATGAAATCTAGGCCAGGAAAGGAGGGCTTGCTCCCAGGTAAATAGCCTTGTCTCCCCCCCCGCCGCCCCCCCCATCCCCAAGTAGCAGATCATCATTTATAAAAGGAACATTAAAACATTGAAAAATATCTCATTTTTCCTTAAAACACAATTCACTGGTGTTAGAAGACTTTTATGATAAAATTTCCATTTCATGTGGTGGTCTGTGTGGCTCATTAAAAATAGTTTTCCATATTCCAAAGAGTGATTCCATACAGTTTGGAAGCTTAGATTGATACAGGGTCAGTCAGAATGTAATGTTTGTGTTTTACAGTATGTATGTATATATATAAATGTCTTTGTGTGTATACATATACATACACATATCTGTATTAATGAGAGTTATATAAAATCCAGCGCAGCTCACCATTATGTGTTGCTGCTTGGGGAATTCAAATAATTATCAGTTTGTAGGAAATAATAATATAAACTTTTCTACATCACCCTCCCCCAGTCCCTGCACATGCACTCTGGGAACTGGATGCTCCACAGATGTGTGTTTCCACCTGTGGGTTGGAGAAAAAAGACCGATCGATTCTTCAGAGTATATTAGATTAATCAAGGCAGAGTATATTTTACTGTACAGAGGAATGTGACTGATCCAGCTTTTCTCCTGAGTGCAGAATACAATGGTGACTCAGACATGAGGAGAAGAAAGCAGAAAAGTCAACGTGCAGGTAACAGCATCCCTTAGAGTTGCTGCCTGTGAGGGACCCTGACCAGGAGGAGAGGAATGGGAAACCTGGGGAACTGCATCCCTGCCACACCGGCACTCTCATTCTGGTCAGACACTCGATTGCATTACATCAGACATGATGTGGCAGGACAGTGGTGACAAACGTTATTAAAAATGTTTTGCTGTTCTACAGTGTCTGTTGTGAGAGGATCTCAAAGCACTTCACAGACATTATGGTATGAGCCCTCATGATGCCTCTACAAAACAGGAAAGTGTTACGGTTACCGTCATGTGTTGACGACAGAGAACCAAAGTGCTGGGGATCAGGATGTGGATCATGACATCTAGTCCTGGACCAAGTGTCTTTTCAGGGACAAACTCTCAGAATGAGGCATAAGGGGGAAAAAAATGACATAAGAACACCTGTGTGTGCTGAAATGTCACTGCTTTAGCTACCAACCCATTTCAGCACACAAAGAAAGCCATGGGAACAAATGGTGCCCAGGAACAAATTGTGATGATCCAGGACATGGTGCTCTCCTAAAGAAATCTGCTGAAAGTTTTCTGTGGTGATGGCAGAGTCCCTGCAGAGATTTAGCCTGGAAAGACTTTTTGATGGTTCTTGTGGGACACATCTGCTTGAAACAGTTGAGTGGATGGAAAGGATGAGGAAATGGGACTAAGAATTCTGTGGAGGATTATTGCCCAAGTAGGAGAAGTTAGCAGAGGGCCTGTCGTGTTTGTCAATCAGAATAAGAGGAGGCTCTGAGGTCAAATGGCCTCGAGCACAGCACAGCTACTTGAGTGAAAAATTTCCATATTTGCATCTGGTCCAGCAGCATCTTAGTTCACAAATGGAATATTTAGACGAATAGTAGAGCTTGAGACATACAGCTATGGAAATGAAAAGAGAGAAGCGTTCACCTCCTCATGACCTCACATTGTCACCTCTGCTCCGTCAACTCTGTCACCTCAACTTCTGGAGACTCTAGGGTGGACTCTCCTCTCCCACAGTATTCATGTCTCCTGCTTGCAGAGGGGAAGATCCTGACTTTGCTTGGTTCAAGAGAGAATGGAAGAGTCCCAGGACCTCCCAGGGACTACCTCCCCATCAGCCATGTGCATTTATCTTATCTTCATGAAAGTCACAAGCTTCAGTCTGTGAGAAAGTCATCAAGGGCAGTATTTTCAGAGATTGCCTTCTGTGAAGAAATATCCAGTGACTAAGATGAGGATCTTGGAGGTAGTCAGGGGAGAGAAGTGTCCACCAAGGGAAGGGGATGATGTGTGAGCCTTTTGTCTCTCATCCCTCCCATGCCATGAACTGTCACCCTGATCCATAGACAATTCTGGTTGTGCCCAGAATAGCTTTGCCCAAAGCCACATGGTAATGACCATCTGAACCATGGGGATTATTTATTCCTTCCCAGCTCAGTTTCCGTCAAACAAAGCCCCGGTACTTCTCACGGATGAGAAGTCCTTTCTGAATATAATTTTACACAGAAGAAAGCTCATGAACTAGGACCAGCAGCCCCAGGACAGTCTGAGAAAGAGAAAGGTCATATGGCCACCCCATTGAGAACTACCTCTAAACCCCACTAGGGGAAGACAGTGTGTTCCTCCTGCCTACCCTGCACCAGAGAATCCTGCTGCCGCATCATAAGCCTCCATAAAAGACTCAAGCTCACATCAACCTACAGCCTTGTATGCTACAGGATCAACTTGTTGAGCTGGGAATGTCATCAAGGCCAGGAGGTGGGAGCTAATTTAGATGGAGTTTAGTGAAGAGACATGGAGGAAAAGACTCAGCGTGGGAATGTAGGACATGAAAAGAGAAGTGTTGTACAGGAATTCATTTACAGCCTGAAGTCAGTCGTTATTTCACCCAGAGGAGCGAGCACGCCTGTCGCTTGGATTGGCAGCATGGGTGTGTGCATGTGGTGGGGCTTTGAGTGCACACCATGGATAGTGAGTGTTGGATAGTATCCAGCACTAACAGGTACAGCACTGGGTCTGGTTGGCTTTCAAAAACCTCTAAGACCCTTTCCTGGCCACAGAAGTATGTTCTAGTGTGAGTTAGTTCTACAGAATGTGATGGGAACATAAATACAAGGGGAAAAAAAAAAAAAGAAAAACAAACCAAAATTAAAACCAGCAAAAAATAAAGCAAAGTTCAACGTGGCTAGAAAGTCAAAGATAAAACCCTCACAAATTCTGGACCCACGAGTCTATGATTTAAAGGTTTTACAAATATACAGTATCTAATCAGCATTATATCAGATATACAACATGCCCATTTATTATAATTATGCTGGTTATATATTTTATATGCATGAAATGTAACTGTCTTCATGGCTAGGATTGGTTCTCAGTGGAATTGGAATTTAGAAGGTTTTTTGGCAGGGCTGTTACATGGAGAGAAAACGACGGAAAATTACCGACCTGCTTTTTGGTAGACAGACACCCTCAGCTTTCTGCATCTGCTAAGGGCTAAGAAAAAAAAAATTGCTATGTATGGAGTTCTAGGTTGTAACTGAGAGGAGAAAATATGTTCAGAAAGAAGGGAACTGGGCCAGTGGAAAATGCTGTCAGAAAAGTAAACTTCTGTGGAGGAATCCAGGCTCAATGAACCACACGGTAGCCTTGCCTTGTAGGGGTCTCAGTGGAGTCAGGACTTCCCCCAGCACAGGTCGGCAGTACGAAGCTGAACAATTTCTGGTGCTTTAGGTTCAGCAGTGGCAAGAAGCTGGAGGAAGAGAAACCCTATTCCTCCTTCCTATTTACATGTTGGAGACACCAAGATACTAGAATGAGTGGAGAAAAGGGTCTAACAAGCATTTCAGCGTTATTTGTGCTTATTGAACACATCAACCCCACTACTTCCTACACTGAGAGAGCAGGCGATTTGTAGGCACTAGTATATTTTTATCTTATACGTATATTTAATATAAACTAAAACTTTATTTCTCAGCCAGGCTATTCTTGTCCCTAGATCTGCCAGTCCCCTAGGAAAATCTGCCCTTGAATTCGCTCCAAGGGTGAGGAAGAACAGATGTATGGGTGCTGGCTGACATTGAGTGGTCTGGAGGTGATCCCCAGCAGCCAGAAGCTTACCTACTTACTAAAGAAAGGCCAAACATGAAGGCTGGCATGAGGACCAAGAACAGGGGCTGCCAGGATGAGGTGCTGCATTTCCTTCTCCCTGTCTTGGGCTGCATGAGACTGCTTCTACTTGTAGCAACTGAAATGTCCTAAATTCATAAAAACGAGATAATGCAGGTGAGCCCTTGGAAGGAGCCATCTACTACTATGGCTTTCTTTGACAGAAACTGATGAACATCAGGAAATTTCCTCTGCTATCTCTCACTATTGTCTGTTCGCTTGCTTGGGTTCTTCTTATGTTACTGATGAAGTGGTGGCTTTAAAAACAACAAGGTGGATGGGACTGTCAGAGAAGTCCTTTCAGACACTGAGTTATTAGAGGTTATCTTGGCCTATAAGGCCACTGCAGTGTGGGGTGTTGTGGCCACCCCAGTCCTTAACGAGTATCTACAATGCCCAAGGTCATATCAAACAGTCACCTCTGTTTTGCTCGCCGTGCGGTAGTGATGGTGGTGTCCTGGAATATAATGCAGTTGTTCTACTGTGTTGTGTCGTCGGGAGGCGAACGCTTGGCGCTTGGCTGAGGTTGGGTTTATACCTAAGGTATTGTACAAGTTATTTGAGGCACTAGGATGGGAGTGCATTTTTGTCATCCTGTAGCGATCCAAGACGGGTGTGGATACGAAGACGTCTGTGTGTGACAATGCCCGCGACATAGACTGCTCAGGGTACCCCGACCGCTCCGGGGAGAGCAGGGGGTCTTGGGAGTGGAGGCGCTCTGCGGACAGAAGCTGCTCGTCTGAGAGGATCCGTTCATAGGACATGCTAAACTCCTCAGGCATGATCCTCTCAGGAGACAGCACTCTGTCCTGGGACATGGCCCTGATGGGACGGCGGGGCCTGTCCCTGTGGTTGGTCTGTTGAGACATTTTGATCACGTTGATAGGGAGAGTGCCCCGGGCTGCCAGGTCAGGCAGGTGTCTCCTCCTCATGTAGTATTCATCAGCCTCTTTGTCAGCTGTGGGGAAGGAAACGATACAGTTAAAAATGTCAGAGCATTGTTGTCCCACGAGGTGAAAATGGGTTGCATACAGAACACTGCCTTGGAGCAGCTTCCTGGTGAGACCCAAGAGACCATCTACCAGCAGCAGGATCTAGGCATGGACATCCATGTCAGGGTGCTGCCTGTAAGAGAGACACCATGGTCTCATCGTAAACAGAGAGAGTTAGAATTGCATGCAACGAGGTATAAGTCCCTGTGCAATGCATCACACCTTCTCTCATCATGACACAACAGACTCCATATGCTGTTGAGTCCAGACCAGAGTATCGCACAATTTACACGAAGAACGAGTTATGGAGAAATTATCAAACTTCACCTTCACAACACACTTATAAAAGAAGCACAGGGAAGGCAAGATGAAGCAAGTTCCCCTTTTGAGGAAACTCATATCTTGTTTCTGGCCTCAGATGTGGATGTGCTCTGGAATCCATGAGGGACCTCATCACATTTTTAATTAGTATTTTTGAGTATTTATAAATGTTATCACAAAGCAGATTTGATGGGCATGGCATGCTCTCTCTGAGACACTGAATCATCTCCCTGTGGTTTCATCTTCAATTTTTTCATACTTATTGGCTGATATAATAGAATTTATCCCATGGAAAGTTTCTTGTTCTGTTTGTTTCTTCTGTGCCTTAAATTATCTCTTTGCTGTTGGGAACAGCAGCATTCCTCTTTTTGGTTTTCAGACAAATGTCTCAGACTCAGAGAGGATGTTGGCTACTGCAGATGTAGCCTGATATATCACTTTTATCCTACAGCAGCTGGAATTATCTGATTCAACCAACTTGTAATTTGAAGAAACAACTCCACAATTATTTCAAATTACTTGGAAAAAAGCCCCAACAAAACAACAACCAAAACTTTCTGGCAAACCCATTTGATGTTCATATGTCTTAAATTTGGGTTCTGGGCTTACCTATCTGAAAGAAGGATTAGTCCTTGGGCTTCAAGCCCAGTGCTGCTTGTGAACTGTAATGATGTGCCTGTGGCCGCAGAGGTGTAAAGTGCAGAACATCAATCCCTCACCAGAAGTACGCCGTCATACGTAGAAGTACACGATGCTGGTTTCCATGGTTGAGGGGATGGAGGCATGTTTAATGATCTACATGGATTATCTATATGAACATTCTTCCTCATTTCTTTCCCAGATAAGTTTTCTTGATGTGTCCAAAAGTATCTCCAAGCCTTTCTGTCTTATCAGTGACTTCATAAGACCCTAGAGTTAGACCCATCCCAGAGACCTGGCAGGCAGCCATCCTCTCCTTGGAGAAGAGGACACAACATCACTGGTGTGCCAGAAGGGCATTCCTCATGCAAAAGTAAAGCAAATTTCTCCACCTTACAGAGGAAACAAGGTTCCTTGCAAATTAACTTTGTGGAAACAGCCTGGTAGAGATACTACAGGGCTGGGTACTCACATGCATGACCCAATATGCACTTTGACTACTAGTCTTGAGTGAAGTATAGATGGGCAAAGACATCATCTCCTATATGTCCTGGTCAGCTCCTGGGACTTACCATAAAATTCCTTTGGAAAGTCTTTTTCTTATAATACAAGCAATAATTATAATGAAGAGGAAACCCATTGATTCTCTCAACTCCAGTATTTCGTTCATAGAATCATAGAAGCATTTTGATTAGAAGAGACCTCTAAAATCAGAGTCCAACCGTTAACCCAGTACTTCCAAGTCCACCACCCTCAGCAGCACATCTCCACTGCTTTTAAATGTCACCAGGGATACAGACTCCACCATTATCCTGAGAAGCTTGGGCCAGGCCTTGACAACCCTCTCCCTGAAGAAATTTTTCCTAATACCCAACATAAATCTCCCCTGGTGCAACTTGAGGCTGTTTCCTCTTGTCCTATCACTTGTTTGTTGGAAGAAGAGATCGACCCCACCTGGCTCCAACTTCCTTTCAGGGAGTTGTGGAGAGCAAGAAGGTCTCCCCTGAGCCTCCTTTTCTCCAGACTAAACAGCCCCACTTCCCCCAGCCACTCCTCACAAGGTTTGTGCTCTAGACCCTTCCCCATCTTTGTTGCCCTTCTCTGGACATTCTCCAGCCCCTCAATGTCCTTCTTGGAGAGAGGGGCCCAAAACAGAACAGAGTATTCAAGGTGCAGCCTCACCAATGCTGAGTATAGGGTGACTCCGATCCCTGCCCTAGTCCTGCTAGCCACACTAGTGCTGGTACAAGCCAGGATGTTGGTGGCCTTCTTGGCCCTGGAGTGCATCATCCTGTGCTGGATGATCTCACTCACTCATTTCCTCATCTCCTATCCCACATATTCAGCCCTCTCTTCAATGTCCCCTGGACCCTGCTCCTTATGGTCCTCATGGTCCTGAAAATGGTCCACATAGCCCAGAGGATTTGTGAGGAGGGTGGCTGATCTCCTTGTTTCGGCATCCAAAAGTACAAGCTGAGAACATGTGTGATGAAATGCACGGCCTGTTGGCACCACCGTTGCTGCCAACCTTTTCTCTGCAGCCTACATACTGCCGAGGTGTGAGGGTGACCCAGAGCTCTCCTGTACTGACAGTATCTGCTGCTGCTGGGATTTGCTTTCCAGAGTATATATTGTAGGAATGAGTCTTTTTCAAAATCAAAAACTTCTTGGAAGGCTATTTCATTACAAATGTCAGACAGCACCTCTCCTGGTCTCAGACTTTCGTGTCTTTAAAATCACCTTCTAGGAAGCCTGAGAAAGACCAGGAAAATTCCGTATGGCCACAGTAATTTTAGACATTTTTATTCTGTGGTGTGGCCATAGACAGACTTGCACACACTTCATGTGTCCAGGCTTGATAATGAGGCTTGAGGCTGGGTGCAGAATAGGAGCTAAAGCAATTAGCACTCTGGCACTTGGCCTCTGCTCCGGATGAAAGTGGTTCCACTGGCTTTGCCCAAGTGACTCTAAATAGATAAAATTAAAGCAGAAAACATCCAAATGGAGATATGCTTGGATTCTCACACCTGGCCACGGCAATTGTCAGCAGGAGCTAAAGCAGCTTATGCGAGGTTTACAGTGATCTGAGTCTGCTAGTGAGGCAGCAGAAGAACATGTAGATGTTGGCACAGCTGTTCTGGGAACGTTTTCAGGATGCCCTGATTTGAGTGAGAACAGAAATAATTCTGTTCAGTGATTTTACCTTTCAACTAAGTTTTTCTAACTCTGTGTGCTTTCTGAAGTTAGCAGCGTGTTTTTGCAGGCAGTGTCTGCTTCTAGCAGTGATAACACAACGTTCAGAGTTACTGCCAAGGATTGGTGTGCAGACCAAGGCCACTGCTAGATCTTGTGTACCACGTTGAGGGGTGCAGAAAGTAAAAGTCTGCACCTATGGGAAGAAGTGGACAGGACAGGTGACCCTAAACTGACCAACGAGGTGTTTGATCCCATATACGTTGTATTGGATATAAAGCTGAGGGGTCATGAGGGTCAGTCTCTCATCTTGTGCTCAGTCGTTTCTCGGCTCTTCCCTTCTTCAGCGGCTGGCATTCAAGGAGGGCTCTGTCTGTTCTGCCTTTGATTCTGATATGCGTTTTCCTGAATCCAGTACCAGAATCCAGCTCCTGAATTCAGTTCCCTTCTGCCACTGGACACAGCCTGGAACCCCAGTGCCTGCTCCACAGCATCAGTGGTGATGGTAATGTATTTGCCTTTGAGGAGGAAGGGGTTGAGTTCGATACTAGATTTATATACATACATATCTTTCATTTTATTATCATAATTATTTTCATTTTCATTAAAGCTGTTACAGTTCCCCTTTCTAATTGATGTCTCTCTCCCTTATTCCCTTTCTCTTTCCCTTTGGGGAGGGAGAGGAGTTAACAGAGAACATCTGTTACAGGTCTAGCAAGCTGCCCTGACTCTAAACCACGACACAGATGTAGAAAAACTTCTTATCTCCATCTCAAAGGAATCAAAGCTGAAATGGCAGTTTCCCTGTGAAAAGTAAGCAGGTTTAAGCAGGCACTAGAGAGACATTGAACAGGTGGTTGCCTCTGAGAGGTGGTGTCAGTTCATGAGTGTTGCAGAACCAGGCATGAAGAACGCAACTTAAGGAGAAGTCGAGCGTGCTCTATCCTACGCGTGTCTTTGCACTGAGGGAGAAGCTCAGCACAACTCTGTAACTACAGCATTTCTGCAGCCAGTGAAAGCGATGAAACAAATACAACTTCAGGCTTTTGAGACTGGAGGCACTGACTGCTTCACCCAGTGGGTCGGAGTGAGAACTGTGGACATCTGGTCAGACAGTTTGCTAAAATCAAAATGTCTTCAGGACCTGAAACCATCCAGTCTACTTAATCTAATCCTCCTTGAGCCAGCAAGTTCACTGGAATAGTGAGGCTCTGATACTGCTATGCCCTATCTTTTCATTGATGCTCACATGATAGCCAACATTTGTAATTTTAGCCAAAATAGAACAATCAAATACGTTTCTCCCTCATGGATGTGCTTAAAAATTAAAAAATATGTCCTAAGCAGATTCCAAATGGCCAGAAATGATCAGCAGACAGAAAGAAATCACTGGTGTATTGACTGACAGAAAGTTCTCCTTTCTTTAATCTCATACTTCTGGGACTTGACTCATGTTTTTCAAACATCTAGAAGTGGAACTGCTTGAAATCACATCTTCTGCACAGTTTCTGGGGTTTTTTCATTGGTTTGATTTTTTGTTGTTTTTTTTTTGTCTGCTTTTTCTTTCATCCTTTAGCAGTTACTGGAACACTGACCAGGGCTGATCTCACCACACTTCAGGAGTGTTTGTGTGCTTCATCTGACTTGGCTTTAGGATGAGCTGATCTGCCCTCAGATAGTTATATTTTTTTCTCTCTCATTTGGAGGGAGATGTGTCTTATTCATACATCTCACCTCAACATGTGTAAGATGCCATCGCAGAAAGGCAAAGCACAGCTCCTATGACATTATAATTAAAGAGCTGCATTTGTGGTCTTCTGGGAAGAGAATGTGAAAAAGTCGAGGATATGTTTTCATTCTTGTGGCTATATGTTAACATGGTTAAAATATGTGCATACATGTATGTATGTAAGGCCAACAGAGTAGTTTCTTTGATTTACTAAAGGTAATGTCTTTGCTTTTCTTTCTTTGATGTTCAAGTCTGTTTCCTCTTTGGGCTTCTCTCCTGTTTTAATTGGTTTTAAAATTTTCAAACTGTCTAGTGATTTTTGATGATTCTTTAGCCAATACCAAGTGGTTTGATATGCTTGTGAGCATTAGCTTCCTTCCTGACTGACCTTTCTCACTGAGGTGGAAACAGCAATTCCCTGGAGCACTGGGCAGGGCAGAATTAATACAGCTGGTTTTGCTCAGACATGTGTTTCCACACCCACCCATTCACCCACCACTGCTCCTCCCACATGCCAGCCTGACATAGCTGCCAGGGAAAACCTGGCATAGGGCTCCCATGGAAGTGGTACTTTTCCCCTTAGAGATCCTCCTACCTCGTTTCAGGTAGGAACCCCAGATGAGTTTCCTGTTGTCTATGCCTTGAAGTAAGAGCCGTGGAAGCAGAAAGCTCTCTGCTTGCATGGGACCTGGTTTTGGTTGGCTTCTATGAAGCCAGCAACATGTTTCCTACTGCTCCTAAAAGGCTTGGACCATCTTCAAGCCCTTACTCTGTAAGAAACAGAAACCATGGTGCTGTTTTCTCAGCCAAATGCCAGCAGAGGTGAGTGTCTGCCCTGCAAGCCCAGCAGTGAGGAGCTCCCCTCCCCAAGCCAGCCACATTCCCTAGGAATGCCCAGGTATAGCTCCTCTCTTCTCTTTTGCATGAACCACTTAGTTGAGGCTTCTAAAGTGGGATATCCTTCATTAAACTCGAAGCATAAAAAATTAGCTTTGTTATCCAGCGAAGATCTAGGTAGTTTACTGGAGTAATTCTGGTGACAAGGGGAGCGTGGGATCTTCAGAGGGTTCATATGGACATGGCTATCTTTCACTGATTACAGAGATGCTTACATCAAACAAACAGAGAAGATGCATGATTGCTGGATGGCTCAGGTAGAGTGAGGTGGATCTGACCATATTCTTGCAGAGCTCTGTCTTCTCATTCATGGTAAGGAGATACTAAATATTGTTTATTCCTGGATATGTCTCGATCATTTAGTTTAGAAGTTCTTGGACAGAAATTGCCTTTCACTATCTGTCTCTGATAATAGTGGGAAAACAAGCAGCCTCTAGCTGTCTGGCAAGCCTGAAGAAACTCCCAAAAATAACTGAAACACAAATTAGAAAAGTATCTAATACCTTCTATTTACCGGAATGTAAGTACTGTGTTTGTTAATGAGCTCCTCACACCATTCTTTTTTTTTTTTTTTAACCATGGCAGGGAGCTCAGTAGAGACAAGTAATTTTAAATATGAAAAATAAAACCCCGATAATTTATTGGCAAAGTCCAGCATTTACATATTACTTTTTCTGGGTTTTGTGTTGCCTTTAGTTTCTTCATCTGGGATAGGAAAATGACTATTGCTGGCATTTTACAAGAGGTGGTCTAGGAGCTGTGTTCCTAATTTCCTTTGGCTTTGGAAAAGACCAGCTGTAAGAAAGTGATTCAGTGATTCTCGAGTTGCTGAGTATATGTGTGTTCAGTAGGAGTGTGGAGTGCTTAGCACTTTTAGAGCTGAAACTGCTTATTTAGGTACTTAAACAGAGAGTGTGAGGCAGTTGGTTTGACATTTGTCAGGTGCTTTGCAAAAGGATGAGTTGGTGCCCTGCGAAGATGGCTGAACTCTATCCAGACCTGCCATTGATTGGTAAATAGTTGGTATTTCCAATGAAGAGTGTTTCTAGAGCTGATGCTGCTGAAAAGTTATGAGGCTAAATCAACACCACTCTAGCCAATAGCCAAAGACTAATGTTTTTAGATTCACGTTGACTATCAGACATCCTCTGAATGGGGACAAGGGCATTGAAAATCCAGAGCATCAGGAAAAGCTCACAAGAAGGTCACTGACTGTGCTCAGCACATTCTTGAGGACATTTAATCTTGGCATCTTAACACAAGCCTATTTTTGTCACGTTTGAGAATTATCTGGGAAATGCAGTACTACAGTTAAATACTCATTCCTTTCTGCTATCATCTACTGAACAGCAGGTTGGACAGGTAAGGGCCTGTTCTTCCTTCAACTGATGAGCAAAATTTCCTGCACTCTCTGGGTCCAACTGCTAAGAGACCACTTACTAATGTATTGCTCAGTGCATGCATGACAGTGCTTGGTGTGAGTGAATTTATGCTCAGTGTGAGTCAAGTAAGCATTGTAGGAGGAGGAAGAGGACAGTATTCAAATCTGACACATATTGCCAGATGTTGGCTGTGGAAAGGGTAGGAGCTTCAGCTAACATTCATTTGTGGGTTTTTTTCAATGTTTCAGTGAGATACATCAATAACTTTAACATGGAGTTCAAGGAGATTTCACTGAGCATCTCTGCACAATATGTAAAGCAATAAATGAACCACAGACTGGAAGAGGTCCTGACCACCCCTTTGTCATGACAGGAGTAGCCATTGTTGCTTCTCCTGGTGAGCATTTATCTAACCTGTTCTCAATGATGCCAGGATAGAGATTTCCCAGACTTTGAATAGGAAATATGTATCCCAGCTAATCCCAGGCACTGCAAAACAATTACAAATGAACATACAGTTTTCGGGGCTGTCCAGAGGGTATATTGTTTTGTGCTGTGAAATTTGATTTCAGCTGAGAAATGAAAGTAAATCATCATCTCAGTATGGAGACATTTTAAAGCAGTAATATTATAATGCTGTGATTTCAAAGGTTTTTCAATATCAGATAGTACTATCAAAGTTGTTCAAGATCATGGACAGCTCATCATTGGGATGCAGTGAGAGAAAAAGTGATTATAAGTGAGTGTGTGAGTTCCAAATGTTATCAGGGAACAAAGCTCATGGCAGAGGCAGAGCTGTCCACATGACACACTGAAGAGGGAAGATGGCAGGCTCCAATCACAAAATACTTCATCCCCATTCTCCATCATGATTAAGCACTCACTTAGTTTTAAGCTCATCAAATGTATTTGCCTTAATTTTAAACATGTACATAAGTCCTATGTCAAAGCGCCAAGGATTAGGCTGAGGTTTTTATGTGTTGTATTTCCATTTAATTTTCTCCTCTGAAAAAGCTTCCACAGAGATTTCTTTGGACAGTTCAATGTCTTCCACGACACTTAATTTTGTGTGTCTTAGCTGGCTACATTGGGAATGCAGATTTTAAATAGACTGATGAAGTAGGACCTGCTCCTCATCTTTACCTACCTTCAATGAAGTTATTGCAAGTATAAATGCCTCTCTCTCTAAATTAGGCAGTGTGAATACATTGCTGCACCCAGAAAATGCTCATCTAAACACACATGCTATAACTCTGGTGTCATTCTGGAGAGAACATTTGCCGACACAAATGTCACTTGTTTGATAATCCCACCAAAGTTGAAGAATTTCCCATCACCAAAGGTGATGAGATGGAGCACTACAGGAAAGTTGGCAGAACAATGCAATGCATAAAACAGCAAGAAAGAACAGAGACTAACAAATGTGAACGGGGTAGTGATCAACATGCTGAAATATCAGAGACGTGTCATGAATCAGTTCATGATGCAGGTCACGACCAAATCTGGACCAAATCCAGACAAGGCAGGCAGATGTGCTCCTACTGCAATAGATGTTCCCAACCATTTCAGCAGCTTTCTGTTAGCCTGGGTTTGTCATCTGGGTGGTGAGTTGTCTGCCCTGGATACACCAAGGTGCAGCCAGCTTGGGTCATCTTGACTCCAACGGAAAGAAAAAGGATTCTCAGATGACTCTCAGGAGCAGATACAAGGCGGAGTATTGGGAGGTGGCACAGCAAGGTCAGTAAGCAAATAACCACATGTGCTCTCACAGCAATGAAATGACTCTTTCTCTACACTCCTCCTTGATGGGAAGTGAAAGCCAAAAGAATCATTACCAGAGACACCAACTTGGGCAATACAATGACAGAGGAAAGAAGCTTTTTGCCTTAAAATTGTGCCCACTGTGGCTTACAAGCAAATGAGATACAAAGAATATGAAATGAGCTGACACCTACTTAGCCTCTTCAGAGAAGAATATTTACTTGGGTTTGTCTTGACAGCAGACTCGTAGGATGGTGGGAGGTGAGAGAGGTTCTGGAAGGACCGGGAGAAGGACAGATCATAGGGTTCAGTAGCAGAAGTAAGGATGTTGTTCGTTCGTGGCTTGTCTGCAAAATAAAAACAGCAGAAAAAGACAAGTTTACAGTGTGCACCAAACTAAGTTGATAGAGGCAAGTCTTTCCCACAAACTCCAGCACAGAGAAGAGCTCTATCTGAGCCAGCCTCAGTGACAGGCTGTTGGATATAATTCAAATTGGGACTGGCAGAGCAGTGAAAAATGGGTCCCGTGGCATTGTTTCCTTGTCCACAGTGATTATGGAGAGGAGCAAACTGCTGCCTCAAAAGCGCCTGACCCAACCAGCTGTCCTCATAGCAAGGCTGGTAGTCATCTCACTTACCATGGAGGGCTGTGTCATGCTGCTGTGGACTTGACCCCACTGCAGCCTGCCTGAGTTTAGGCAGTATCACCTACCTTTACCCCAGAAGGCTGTACTTTCCCCACCCTCAGATACATGGGAATGAGTCTATGGGAATATTTTAACTAGGGCTGACGACCAAATCATTCTCTCATTGTGCCAGATTTCTGACTAATGGTCTGAACCGGAAGGCTTGTGAGCAAAGTCAGTCCATGGCTTCAGGGGTTCTGGTGTGCTCTAGAGACATCCATGACTCTCCTGTACATAGGCAAGTGTGAAGCTGTGGGGTGGATATGTACGAGCAGTCAGAAGACAAGGCAAGATTTGGAGAGGTTCCTGTGGCAGGAAAGGAGGTGCCATATATGAGGGGTGGAGGAGGCCCCTCTACTTATTTTCATTTTCGTGGTCACTGAGGGAGTTCCCAGTCACTGTCAGAATGCCCACTATCTGGAGGTTAATGCTGAGGGCACTGTCAATAAAGATTAGCACTGAGCTTGGATGTTAAAATTCAAGTCCAGACATTTTTCTAGGCCTGAGTCTAAAAATCAAGCTATTTCCTAAAAAAAAAAAAAAAAAGTGCAGAAGTCAGACCATCTCCTCCCCTGCTGCCTTTCTCCTGTGTTTGTGTTCGACAATCTTCCTCCTCTCTGAGTGCTCAGGTTTCACTCTGTTCTTGGTGCTCTCTGTGGCCTAGAAATAGACCCAGTAGCTCCCACATGTCTGCAGAGCTGCCTCCACAATATTTCTCCCACTGTGACTTCCCCTAGATATTCTGAACCTTTTGTCACCTTCCCTTCACATTGTGCATGTGCTTCTCTCTCAAAGGCAGGCTGAGACAGTCTTGTCTTCCAGTGCAAACCTGCTCATGAATTCCCAAATCCAGCATGGTCAGAGCATTCCTCTGCAACTCTCAGCAGAGTTACATCCCCAGTGCTCATTTCAGAGGCACTTGAGCCATTCAGAGTGTGCCAGGGTATCCAAGACACACACAAAGGGCTGCAAGTAGCGATGTGGGACCTATTTAGAGATCTGCTGCTACACATTTTTAGGCACTTGAATTACAACCACTATGTCATCAAGCCCAACACTTGCTCCTTCCTGTCGCTGCTGTCACTGATACCATGCTCTCTGCTGCCCCATGAGCTTCCTCACAACAGAGTTTCCTATAGAACAAATCCCAACAGTGCACTCTTTCCCAGCTGTGTCCAGGGTATGACTGCAGGTGGAGGAACAGCTTCCTCTCTCCTTTAGCACCAGTCTGGCACTAGCATGGGATATTCCCTCTTGTGTGATCCCTCATTACTGTCAGCACAGCAAGGTGGGGGGAAGGAAACTGCTCTGTTAGGAAAGTGGCTTCACACATTTCATAAGCACCCATACGCTGTCCTCTGGGGCTCAACCACTGTCAGCCAATGTCAGGCAGCCCTCCATCTTTTTGCCAGAGCAGCACTGAGTTCCCAGTTCAGAGAAGTTGTGAGGCACCTTCTTACAGAATACAGCAACAGTGAAAATTTCCTCTTAACAATGCAATAACCACCTTGGTTAATAAACTCTTCTTTCTTATTGCTTATACAGGTTTTTGCATTCCTGGAATAAGGTTATTGTCTGGCAAAAAAAAAAAAGAACATAGCCCCAAGTGAGCATATAGCTAATGTGTCATCTCTCTGAGAACATTATTTTCTTGCTGGTGACTTCAATCCATGTCTAATAGACTGACTGAAGGATTAGGAAGTGCATCATATTTGTCAGGGCACTGGAAACAATTGATTAGATATTATCCAGTAAACAGAGTCCATATCAGCATCGAAACTATGTCTCCACTCTTATTTGTGCTTGTGTGGCAAGGACCCTGGGGTAACATCTCTTTGCAAATTTCTCAGCCAGAACCTGTATCTAATCTCCATTTTTCATGGAGGTTTGGACATACTGAAATAAGCTCAGTCATATGTATGGAGTTTGTGTTCAGTGTCAAAGCAGGAGCATTAATTGACTGCTTGCATGAGGTGTGTGAAATTAAGTACTACACATTTATCTGATGAGCTTGTGCAGAATCAGGACATCTTCTTACCGCTTTTTCCATCCAGTCAGCGAGGAAGAGACTGTAATGATTTTGGCAAATGAGAAGTCACCTTGAAATCCACTTCTCATCATTCAGCAAAAGGAGGGATAAACCAAAATGACCAATGATAATTTCAGATACCTTTTGCATAACATAGTTTGAGGGCAAGAACAGAGAATTGAGAGACTCTAGGAAGGAAAGCTATCTCATGCAATTTATATTCTGTGACCAGTTCAACAGAAGTATCTTAGTATTCTTCATTCCTGCAATATATTTGAGTCATGGTTTTCTCTGGTTTCTTTCCTTTTTTGTTTGTGGTGTTCATCATCTCCTATGGAAGATGCAGGACATAATTAATAGGATGTAAATAAAAAAAGTATCCCTAATCCCTGCAAGGAATTCCCTCCCTGGATTCCCACTCATTCCAGTCCACCTCTACATTCTAGGCAATGGGAGGTGACCACTGGAAAATGGACTGAGATGGTTACTGAGATTATCTTTGAAAGTCAGTACTAGTCCACATTTTCCTCACCACAGTCCTGAAGCCACACACCGTTTTATGCCTCTCTGCATTCTGGGCACAGTTTGCACAGTTATTTCCAGTGGAACATGAAGGAAATGAGGCTCACTCACTGCATAGCACATACAGCAGAGATGAGAACATCAGCCAGCAGTGTCATTTCTCTCAGTTTATAAATTCTTTTTGCTACAGCCTCAAAGCAACCACACCTTTTTACAGCCAATGCAACATCTTAATATTCTGGTCTAGTGCCTTTCTGATTAATTCACCAGAAGAGAGCTCAACTCTGCAGCATTTCCTCCACTACTGAGCACCAGTGCTTTCATACTGCTCTGATGAGGGTTTCAATTTGCTCCAGCCGCTGGCAGGGCTGATAGCGTGGCACAGCACTGCCAGAACTCACTAGACTGCACAAAGCTGGCATGACAAGCTCAGGGAGGCAGCAGGCATCTCTGTGGAGGCTCTTTCTTTGCAGCTCTAATCACTCTTCTTGAACATCTGTCGAGCAAGAGCTGTGCATTTCTTCTGCTTCATGAGCCAAAATTTTTGGACCAATCCAAACCCTACCTGATTTTCATGAGAACCCGTGGACTCATGGTTCAGGTGAAGAAAGTCTCCTCTGCCCCATTTGAACAAAGCCCTTGCATAAAAACTTGAGAAGGTGCCACCCTGGAGCAGACTGGCAGAGAACTCTGCATCTGAGGAACCAGGAGCACTGCCTGTACTGATCGACTACCACAGGGACATGTTTCCTGTTACATCCTGCATCCTGAAAAAGGTATGTAGCCGTCGGATGACATGTCACCAGATGTTTGAGTGCTGCAGTTCCCTCTATACACTGTGACTGCAATGACAGCTGGCCTCTGGGTGGACATATGGCTTCACTCCTCTGCTTTATGCGCACGCTTGACTGCTCGACTGCTTTGTAATCTATGAAAGAGAGAAAGTTGCTTTAAATTGAGGGAGAGTCTCGCTTCACGGTCAGCACTTCGCAAACTTTCTGCAAGCACAAGGGTCAGAAGCAGTTTCAGGATTTGTAAAGCTGGGAACTTGTGTTGTGGAGATTAGATTTTCCTGAAGTCTCTTGCTCTGTCTTGGTTCTTGGAAGACATTTTCTGTTTCAAAGTGTGTTTACATGAGGTACAGAACCTTTCATGTACAGGAACAGGAGCAGATGATACCCAAGACAAAAAAAAAAGTTAATTTATGGCAAAGTTTTAAACAAAGCTCAAGAGGCGAAAGGGATGTGCTCCATATTTGCATATGAGTCTGCACATATGTTGTGCGAATTTTGCAAGACATTTCAACAGATGCCTTTTAAAACATTCGCCCAAGGAAAGCAAACAATGTCACCTAGGAGAAGCTGATACAACCAAGCCTTCTGCTGCTCAGCTTCAGCTCAGCGTAGCTTCAGTCCTCTGTCAAAGCACACACTGCTCCTTCAGCACTGCCTTCTGCTCAGCCATTTGAAGGCTCACACACAAAGTCTTCTCCAATTCTGAAGCAAGCTCTTACAAAGGACCACATTCCTCAGGAAAATCTGGTAGTAGCTGATGACGTTTGGTAGCCTTCTGTGCCAAGACTTAGCACCTCCTGAGCCATCCTGGAAGTGACATACTGTTACAGCAGGCAAAGAACTGGTGTACACAGACTCGAATTAAAATTTATAACGTATATCTTCAGTGTTTGTGGGGGGAACTATCTGTGTTTTCACACTTTTTGAATGTTACAAACACTGTTATTAATAGTCTTTTGCATCTCTCACGAAGAATCTCAAAGAGATTTATACATTTCCAGGTCAGATCCTCCACGGTGTAGATCAGCAGCTCTCCAGTGAACAGCTGCCCTCATTTATACAAGCTGCAGATGTGGGATTTTAAATTCAATTGGTGGTAAAAAAAAAATCTGCATATCAAGCTGGTGCTAGGATTAGGTCTGTCAGGGCTCATGACTGAGGACTGAGCAGCAATCTGAAAGGGTAAGATGCAAAGACGATGAGGAACACCAGCACATTGCAAGATGATGCCCTTAAATGCAATACACTCACACAGCATAATAATATACTTGAATTGTATCACCCAGGGGCTATTAACATGAAGATGTTTCTGAGTACACAAAGTGCTTAACTGAAGCCAGCATAGTACCATACTACAACACGGGTGAGAGGAATAATACTGTCAATTAAAATAAAAGCAAAAACTACGAAAAGTAGAATTGCACTTAAGCAATCACACCAAAAGGTGTGTTCACTTCTCAGGTTTGCTGCCTTTTCGTGGGGATGCAGAAATCAACATATGGCTCTGGTACCAGAGCCTCCATCATGCAGAACTGGGACTAGGACTCAGTCTTGATGAATTTGAGGCTGTGCAATCGAAAACTGTCAGCCTGTTAACTCCTTCCACCTCTGCAGGTGCCTCACACACAAAGCTTGCCATTGCATAGATGGAAAGCTTGTTCAAAACCAAAAACATATCAGCATATTTCGTCCTGGCAGCAGACAAGCAAGAAGGATAAGCCATAACTAGCTGTAGCCACTGAGAGAAACAAATCACCCATCCTGAATGGGCTATGTGTGACTGTCTCCTTTCACCCCTTTGTGAGTAGGGTGAGGCTCAAGCCCCTGGACAAGCTGAAGGCAGTGCAGGGACCACCACAAACTTCTGGCAGAGTCATACTGAGCTCCACAGCGATAGCACTTCCAGCAATGCAAATGAAAAAACCTCCCTGTCTCAGCAGTTTTACATGTTTGATTTTTATGATGCTATGATTTTGCCTGCAGATTTTTTGGTCTTTTTCACTAGTATCACATTTACTAGAAATAAAGACATTGATTCCCCTGGCTTATGGTTCAGGATCTTCTGCTTCTGTACAAGGAACTTGAGGCCAGTGTCAGAGCTATTCAGCTCACCTTGGCCCTTTGTTTAGCAACTACATTATCACAGAGAGAAGTTCCTCAGGGTCCTCCCACAAGTGAGGGTGGAGTTATACAGTTATGAAGTTGAATTTTACTCCTCAAGCCTCGGTATTTTATTTACAGCAGTCACTTGCTATGTCACGGATGGCGTAACAGTATTCATCTACAAGTTAAGGCCTCCATACTCAGCAGATGGGCCGTACCTCAAGCTGGGAGGCTGTTCAAGCTCTGCCCTACTAAGACCATGAAAAGAGTGATTTCTTTATTTCAAACACACAATGCATTTAGTCTAAAAAGCAAAGTCTGGTTGCTTCAGGGCTGAGTGTTTTAAAGGAAGTTGCCTTTGAAGTCCTTTATCTGTTCTCAGCCCCAGGGCTGTTCTCTATCTTCTACATCACCGAAAGGTCAACACTCACATCACCAGAGGCTAGTCATATAACTTCAGTCCAACCATGGCCCCAACAAACCAGTACACGCCCTGCACAGAGGCTGGCTCTGTGCTGTAGGACATTGGTAGCAAATTCTCAGCTCAGGACAGGTAAATGTCAATCCTGATTCATTGATGATTTTGCTTCAATCTGCTCTGTAATTGTGTAACTGAAGCTGTACTGCAAGACAACAATCTGTGCACTTCCCTTTGGAAAGCTGGTGGGCAAAGCAGTTGAAGCCTCAGCTGGTATCCCCATTACAAGTGACTATTGGTGTGCATGAGAACACCGGCACTGTGTTGTCCAGTCCTGTCAAATCCCCTGGTTCATCTCTTTTCCCACTTTCATTAAAGCCCTGCTGCTTTAATGCAGCAAGAACAGTGTACATAATATGTCTATTTGTTCTGTAGGTTAAGTTCTAGAGATCTGATTATCTTCTAATTTCCTCACATATATTTCTACTGGGGATAAATCTAATTTAAACAGTCCTTAATTGTTATGATTTTGTAAACAGTGTCTTAAACACAATAGACACAAAATTCTCAACAAATTACTGGAGGAGATGTGATAGTATAGGGAATTATTTTCCTGTCTTCAGGGATTGCCCCAAATTGAAGGTTCTGGTCTGATGTTAGAAAATTGATGCAAGAATTATTTTGGCAATATATCCCCCAAAGCCCTATCACTGTGTAGGAAGGAAGATGCCCTGGATTTTTGAAATGAAAAAAAAAGAGAAAGAAGAAAGAAAAGAATTAATGAAAATAAAGAAAAGAGAGGGAAAAAAAAAAAAGAGGAAGGAAGGAAGCAAGGAAGGAAGGAAGGAAGGAAGGAAGGAAGGAAGGAAGGAAGGAAAAGGAATTTGTCTAAAGGTCATATGGATACAGCTATAAAATGAAATTTGCCTCCAACAGAGCAAACCTGTATATCATGTGTAGAAAAATGTTTCGCCGAATTAAAAACTTGACGTGAAACCTTTTGTTGCTTATGGTGGTTTACCAAGTGTTTTATGAGATCACTTAAAATGATGACATAACCTTCCTACTAACTATACTATTTAACACTGTGCTTATTTATATAGATGTAAAAAAAATGCTTATACAAGACTCTTCTCGTTAGCACAATTAAATACGTGCAGGATATAATGAGATTAAACTTCATATGCGTTACAGAAACTGAGCCCAGATAGACAACATATATTTCTGTTATAGCTAATGCCCCAGTTCTGCTTTGTGACTATATTTTTTTTTCCTCATTTCAATGTTTTTATAGAAAAAGAATTGTATGTGCTTATTTTGTATAAAGATTGAATAGCTAAGCAGGATAAATTTATGCATCAAAAAATGTACCTGCATTTCATACGCAAAACTTAGTTGTGCTTAGACACTAGTACTTGAGCCCTCATTCACCTTTCACATACAAAATTACATTTCCAAAAACTGCTGCTTCATTTGCAGCTAAAATCTGCAGCCAACATATAACTAAAGTCTAGAGCTAAGGAAATCCACACCAAACTTCTGATTTCATTGAAGCTGAGGTCTGAAGTTCATCGGTGAAAGTGGAATTTAGGCTGAGATCTCTAAAGAACTGTACAAAGGACTGTTCCTAAGTGAATTAGATGCATGAATAGAATGATATCAGAAGAAAATGAACAAACTTCTTTAAGATGAGGGTTACTCACAGCTGTGCTGGCTAATTCAAAGCCTCCAGTGACAGCTGGTAGTAAATCTTGGTATTGCAGACCACGAGTGGACAGTGGTCACTTGATTGTGGTCATTTCTCTTGATCTCCATTGGAAATCGCCCTCCCCAACATATCACATTTTCCAAAATCAGGACAGACATACCTTTCACTCCTCTGTGAACCCTCCACCCAAGGAGAAAAGGGAGACTTTCTTCTCACTCTGTGCTAATCGTGCTGTGAACAGCACTAAGCTAATTAAATGATAGTAGCTCAGCAGAACAGGTTACATGCAATCCTACCATTAATTAGTACATAATCCTACCTGCATCGGAAGAGTTCAGTGTAATCACATCAGTGATCTGATGGCCACACAACTCCCTGCGATGAGCATACTCTTTCCATTGAGGAGCTGTGTGCCAAGACTGGCAAACCCTTAAGCCAGGTTAAAACAGAGGATTTTAACCCTGGGAACCTGAAGTTGAAGCTGAGCAGCTCAGAGAGATGAAGGTCAAATCTGCTTTCTCACCAAACAATGGCTCACCAGCAACAGCACAAAGAATATCATGAACAAAAGTGTCCATGACCATATGGATAACTTAAGAATAAAATATAACTCTGAGTCATACAGATCTTTGTAGTCAGATCATTCAAGTAATTTTGTACGACCAAACTACTAAGACACAGTAAGTGCAAGAAATGAGTGGAGGAAAAAAGTGAAAACTTCTAATCCAAGATCATGCACATATCTGCTTTGATTTTTGTCTCTCAAGTATGTAAAAAAGAAAGAGTCTATCAGGGCCAGAGGGAAGTTTAACTCTTCTAGCACATGTTGTTACCTTGAGTTATTGAGTGCAGTAGGGATCTAATGATGGAGCTACATTAAAATTTCTGGGCAGAGGCACAGGTAAATGGGACTCATCTGGCTCTGCTGGGGCAAAGCTCAGAACCCAGCATGTGCTGGCTTTGAAGAACAAGTAGTAAGAGCAGAAAGAAGACAATACCATTTCAACCCTATTACTCCATCTTTTCCTTCATTTTTTTTTCTTAGGAAGGTAAAAAAAGGAGGCAAAATAAGTAGTCTGAAGAGCATTTGAGGTTGTCAATTCAGTTTCCTGAGTTACTGCCAGGTTTAAGACTGCCATTGTTTCCTGTGTTTATTTGGGAGACAGAAAAAACAAACAAACAAAACCAACAAAAACTAATCATGTAGTCTTACAACTGAAAGTAACTTGCAGGCTGAGCAGCTTCCTGACCCACCATCTAGGAAGGTTTTAGGTGACCCTTTCAAGTGCAATCATTCTCCCACCCTTTTATGCAGTAAAGAAGCATGGAAAGTGTACAAGAATACAAAACTCGCAATAAGTCAATTCCAAGATACTTACCGAGGTGAAGTTTCAGAATTAAAAACAAATGCCAGAACAAAAAACATGTAACAGTTACAGAGTCAGAGCTGCACGAAGTGTATATTAGGATGAGATTTACCCATCCCATACTGGTTCCCCAGCAGAAAGACAGTTCCAGCTGCAAATGCTGAAGGAATATATTACATTCAAAGGGTAAAGGGTGCAGGGAAGAACGAGGACAAGACCAGGACAAGGTAGCTGCAGAAGAAGGAAGAAAGCAGGTATTCATTCTGAGGTTGGATTGACTGCACAGAGGTGGAACCACTGATTTAGGTGGCAGTAACTGGTCTAGATTTGGATGGAGCCAAACTGTGTGGTCTGTGGCTGCAGGGAGGGACATGCTGCCCACACTCGACTGATGATTTGGGGCCAAGGAAGTCAAAAGGAGGAAGGATCTAGGGCAAAGGGGTCAGAAGGGCTGGAGGGACAGGACTGAGTAGAGAGGGGCAGGGTTTCTGGCCATGGAGGAAGCAAGGAAACATCTCCAGGGTGGTGGGAAAAAAGGCAGGAAACAGAGGAGTGTTTTTGAATAGCATCTGAAGTCTTGAAACTGCCTAAAGGATTACATGAGGCATGCTCATGTTTATTAGGTTGAGAGGGCAGGATAGAGAAGTGACAATAAATGTGCTGAACCAAGTACAGAGGTAAGACAAATGAAAACAGTTGGGATTTTTGAGCTCAGCAAAAGCACTGACGGGGTAATAACACCTATGCAACTCTTTGGGTACAAAGACAAAACCCAGAGAAGCTTTGGAGGAACTCTGAGAAGGCTGCTCTCACCCTTTAGAGGGATGCCCAGACAGGTTATGTGGTTGTGGTAGGCTACCCTAGATATCTCCTGAGGTGTCACTTCTGAGGTTGTGGTGTAAGTCAGTGCTCATCCACCCTGCGGTGGGTTGAGGGACATGAAATGTGCTCTGGGTTTCATAGTTTCCTAGGGTCAGAGCCATGTCATGTTTCCACAATAAAATAAAGGAGGAAAATAAAGGGTGTGAGAGCAGCCACTGGAGCTGTTTTAGAGGTGTTTCTGTTTATGAAAATGGGCAGGAAGAGTCCTGAATCAATCATGGTCTTTACTTATCCTGCATACTAGAAACTAAAGAGGTGTTGTGCAGTGAGTCAGGGGCTTCAATAGGTTATCCCAATCAGATGCACGTCGGTACGGACTGGACACCTTGGATTTAGCTGAACCCAAACTTTGGCTAAAATCATGTCAGCTTAGGAGCCCTTACCACATGTTCACTCTCCTTCTAATCTGTTTTAGAAGTATCCACAAGCAGCACTTTGAGTGGCCTGGCTGACAAGATGGACTTCTTATTGTTTATCATTTTACTGGTTTGGCCGGTTAAATCTGACAGCACCTCATTGATGTGGAAGGGAGAATGGAGCAATCAGACACGGGGAAACACAAGGCTGATTGGTAACATTATAAAAAACTGAGCCATATTTCATTGTGTGCACTGTTTAAAAATATGGTCTTATGTTTAATGTTAATGGAAACCATCATTTATGCATCATTGTCATAGGAACATTTTTCTATTAACATTAAACATACTTTGATACCAGTAAATGTTACTGGTTGGCAGAGGAAAGTTACAACATGTGTAATTTTGCTCTTTGTTTTCTCTTACCATGTGTAGGTGTCTGGGTGGCACTGTTTAGTATCAGGTGATTATAATTTTGTTCTTGGTCATCTGAAATTCACAGAAAAAAAAACAAACAACCTTTGAGAAACAACTTAACATACTCACTTATCTGCAGATGATAATTACAGCTCAGTATTCACAGGAAATCTCAGTATGATTAAAGAAAGGAGAAAATGCTTAAGAAAGCAGAAGATTCTTTTATGTAGTTCACTTAAAATTCCATATACAAGAAGAACACGATAATGGGAAACTGCTCCCATTCTGCTGAGCCTGCAAATTAGGGTTATCTGCAAAGGTAAGAAGCATGTCCAGACAGGACCAAACCATGACTGGTGTACCAACACTGGTGGTGTGCTCCTGGGAATGGCTGGACCTCTCAGTCCCCACTCCATGTCCATCCAGCATGGAGGTTTTCAGGACATTAGTCCCAACTACATAAAAAATAGACTTTCCCACTGTAGCCACAACCACAACAACAATGTCCTGTGTGAGAACAGGGAAAGATCAAACAAGTGGCCTCATAAACACAGGAGGAAGAGCTAAATAGCTGTGCACAGACTGTAGATGTCCCTCCTCTGAGAAGTGAGAATCCTGTAAGACCTGATGAATTCAGTATTAAATGACCTGTGCTGCAAAGTAGGAGGAACGATCAATGGCAGAACGACTACTACCATTGTGGCTACTAACTACTCTTTGGGTTGGAAAAAATCTTTCTTTCTCACTGTAATAAAACCATTAGATAAGTGACTGCTGATAAACCTCTATCATCTTTAGTTTCCAGACAAGTCTTCAGTAAGCAATGAACTCTTTGTATTTTTATAACCTGATATGGAACTATAGTAATGTAGGATGAGAAGAGATTTCAAGAAATCTTGTATCACCTTCTCTCTTGGTGCAGGATGGGCTAGTCTGGTGTATAGTATGCTATTCTTAAAGATCTGTCATTGGTATTTCACTTTATTCCCATAAGATCTATTTCACTAGTTCTTTCTTACCACCTTTTAGTCCAATTGCTCCTTTCCTGTCTACCAGGGACATGGAGAAATCCCCCTTATTTTTGCAGTAGCTCTTTATGACAAAGCTGTTACTACGTGTTCCCTTAATTTTGTTCTTCAAGCTAACAATGCTTTTTCCTTTACCTTTTCCTATAAAACTTGCTTTGCCTTTGATTATTGTCATTCTAGCATCCAGTGCTCTCCCAACGGACCTAGAACCTTCTCAAGTCTGGAACACAATCTGGGACATGTTTCTGAGTAGTCACCTTATCACCACAGAGTGAAGTAGCTGGATTCTTCCCAGTTATCTACTTCTGTTCACACAAGCTTCCTTTTTTTTTTTTTTTTTTAATTTTATTTTCCTGGTTCATGTAAAGTTTGTGATCCTTTATCATTCCTCATTGCTTTTCCAAAGAACTGCTATCTGTCCAATTGTTCTTCAACATACACAAGGCTTTTTAGTATTCCTGGTTTAGTCCAATGCTTAGCATTTTTCTCCATTCAATCAATTTTTTTGCAGTCTATTTCTCAAATTTGTCAAGAACATTTTAAATTCTAATCCATTCCTCTAATAGATTTATGGTCATCCAAGCTTCATATCACCTGCAAATTTAAAAAGCAAATTCCTTTTCCATCAATAACAAAAAGACCAAACGTAGAACCACATCAGTTCATCCCTCAGCTGTTCCTCATAAGACTCGTTCCCCAGACCCTTCACCATCTTGGTTGCTCTTCTCTGAACTCACTTCAGCAACTCAATGCCTTTCTTGTGGTGAGGTGCCCAGAACTGAACACAGCACTTGAGGTGCAATCTCACCATGCCAAGTACAGGGGCATGATCGCTTCCCTTCTTCTGCGGGCCACACTATTCCTGATACAGGCCAGGATGCCGCTGGCATTCTTGGCCACTTGGGCACACTGATAGCTCATGTTCAGCTGGCTGTTGACCAGCACCTCCAGGCTCCTCTCCACCGGGCAGCTTTCCAGCCACCCTTCCCCAAGCCTGTAGCCTTGCAGGGGGTTATTGTGACTGAAATACAGGACCCAGCACTTGGCTTTGTTAAACCTCATACCACTGGCCTCAGCCTAATGATTCATCCTGTCCAGATTCCTCTGCAGAGCCTTCCTACCCTCAAGCAGATCAACACTCCCACCCAACTTGGTGTCATCTGCAAACTTGCCGAGGGTGCCCTCAACCCCTTCATCTAGATTGTTGAGAAACATATTGAACAAGATTGGCCCCAAAACTGATTCCTGGGAAACACCACTGGTAACCAGCCACCAACTGGAATTAACTCCATTTACTACAACTCTCTGGGCCTGGCCATCCAGCAAGTTTTTAACTCAGAGAAGAGTACACCTGTCTGCGTCATGAGCCGCCAGCTTCTCCAGGAGGATGCTGTGGGTAACAGTGTCAAAGATTTTACTGAAGTCCAGGCAGACAACATCCACAGCCTTTCCCTCATCCACTAGGTGTGGCACCTGGTCATAGAAGGAGATCAGGTTGGGCAAGTAGAACCTGCCTTTCCTGAGCCCATGCTGGCTGAGCCTGATCCCTTGGCTCTCCTGCACTTGCCATGTGAGCTCACTCAAGATGAACCTCTCCATAATTTTTCTGAGAACCAAAGTCAGGCTGATAGGCCTGTAGTTCTCCGAATCCTCCTTCCAGCCCTTCTTGTAGCTAGGCATCACATTGGCAAGCCTCCAGTCATCTGGGACCTCCCCTATTAGCCAAGATCATTAATAAATGATGGAGATAATCTTGGTCAGTTCCTCTGCCAGCTCCCTCAATACTCTAGTGTGCATCCCCCCTGGCCCCATGGACTTGTGAGGGTTCAGATGTCGTAGCAGGTCACTAACTGCTTCCTCATGGATTGTGAGGGGCTTGTTCTGCTCTCCGTCCTTATCTTTCAACTCAGGAGGTTGAATACCCTGGGGGTAGCTGGTGTGACCAACAAAGATAGAGGCAAAGGCAGCATTAAGTATCTCAGCGTTTTTCTCATCCTTGGTTATAATGTTCCCCTATAATATAAGCTATTTCTCTCTGACCACAAAGTAAAATATAAATAAATAAATAAATAAATACGATTAGCTTGACATGATTTGTTTCTGAGAAGTCCATGTTGGTTCTACTTTATCTCACTGGAAATTCATCTCCCTGCACAGTACACTGAATGTCTGTGTCCAGTCAGGATTAAAAGCTGAGGGTATTTATTCAGATGACATCAGACTGTACACCTAAGCTTACTTAACTTCTCCATCTAGAAATGAGACATTCCTTATATAGACAGCTGATAAATAAAGAATATTAGCCTGGCTACCAGGACATGATGAGTAAACCTTGAAAGGAGACCAGGTTCACACAGACACCAAAAGTGCCCTTGAATAAGTGGCCTACAGGTCACCAAAGTTAGCATTTTCCTTTGGATCCTCTACTGCTTGTTACTTTTAGCAGGCAAAATTCTTTCTGTGGCTTTACTTCAGTTTCTGTTCCTCTATATAGCCTAATTTCAATTTAGCGTGAAAATTGGATTGGAGGATGGGTGGTACAAAGAAATTATATTTTTGGAATTCCTGTAACTATCTAGAGGGAATGTCAGAGATACAGGATCAGATTGGACACTTTTCACCTTGTTTTCAGCAAGTGTGATACAGAATGCCCCTCACAAGTGTCTGCATCAGATTCTGTTTCTGGAGTTGAGACAGACATTTTCAGTAATATGATTTTAAAAGATTGTATGTGATGGTAAGTCTGATACCTGTCTAAAAGAAATAGCTGAAGTGTTTTTAGTCTGCATTATCAAAAAACACAATATATTTTAGGTCATAATTGAGTCATCTGGCATCAACTCCTATTAGGTCTTTCATGGTTTTTGATTCATGTCATTGCCAAGCAGAAATGTGTTTTGAATACTACTGTTAGACTGGTGTTTAGTCGTTAGAGTCAGCATCGGGGCTGCTGGGACTGCCAGATACACAACTTCAGAGCAGCCTCCTCTATGCAGGATTTGTACGGTTTTTGGTTTCAAAGGCAACTGATTCGTACAGTGTGCATTAGGCATGTATGTCATTCTCTGTGTCCTGAGAACAACTGTTTCTCTCTTACTGCTGGTTTTCTGTTGCCAAGTCAATAAAATCATAGAATCATTGAGTCTGGATCATCTAGTCCAACACCCTGCTTAAAGCAGGGTCAGATGGAGTGGTTTCCCCAGCACCATGTTCATAAGGGGTTTGAATATCTCCAAGGATGGCGACTCCAAATCCACTCTGAAAATCCTCTTCCAGTGTTCAACCAGTGTCCTGTCACTGGGCACCACTGAGAAGAGCCTGGCTCTAACTTCTTTTCTTACCCACCAGTTATTTATGCTCATTGATGAAATCTTTCTGAATCTTCTCTTCCACAGGCTGAAAAGACACAGCTTTCAGCGTCACCCATTACAACAGATGCTCCAGTCCTTTAAACACTTTCCTGGCCCTTTCACTGGATCCACCCTAGTTTGTCCGTATCTTTCCTGTACTGGGGAGCCCATCACTGGTTCCAGAGCTACTGATGTTTCTCACCAGTACTGAGCAGAGGGAAAGGATCGGCTCCCTGGACGTGCTGGCAACATTCCTCTAAATGTAGCCCAGGATGCCGGGGGTTGTCTTTGCTGCAAGTGTGCATTGCCAGTTCATGTTCAACTTGGTGTCTATCACATATTTTATTGGTTATTTTACTCACCATTTAATACCTTATTTATAAGTTGTTAAATCTGTTTTTGAAAGTTGCAAATCAGGCAGTGAGTAATGAGCCTATTGTAATTTTTTGATGACCTCTCCTTGACATTTGCAGGTCATTGAGCATGACTAAATAACCACATCTCTACCAAAAGCCTTAGAAAGTGAGATAATTCCCCAAGAGATCTCCAACCTTCCACATGCTTTCTGTGGTTCCTATGATAGTCCCTCTGGGTTTTATCCAGGTGTGGTGCTGCAGTCATGGAGAATAGCTAAGGACAGCAAGGACTTCCAGCCTGGCCTCAGCAAATCTAATTTACTCATGAAATTGCTGAGAACATCCAAATATCCAAACTGTCCTCTTCTCAACTAATGTTGCTTACACACTACAGGAGCTAACATATCAGAGGCTACACAGAGATGGAGACACCTGTGTGGATGAAATGCAAGCATTTAAAACAGTAACAGACAACTTGAACACATTAATTATTCCAGAAGGGAAACAACACAGGGTTTCTCTCTCCTGAATACACAGAGTACTCCAGGGCAGCCACTTACTCCCACAACCTTACTCCTAGGTGAAATTGTGTCTTCACTGAGGACAACTACATCTGAATAGGAACTGCTGTCTTCTGGTTCTGATCAACTTTCCATTTCACCCTGAATACTTTCTGCTTTCTTNAAACTCAGTTGCTTTAAGGATGCTTTAGAAACAGCATCCAAAACAGTCAGGCCCTGAATTATTGGCATTTTCATGTGGCTGAGCTAATCAAACATCTGAATGCAGCACGGGGCTTCATTTACCACTTCTGTAGCCTATTGTAAACACTTTCTGAGCAATAAAATAGTTTAAAGTGATGGCTGAGCCTTCCTGCACCTCTTCAGGTTTAACAAGATAATGCTGTTAATTGTGAAGTGCTGGTTAGGCAGAAGCGTAGCTATTGTAGAGACAAAGATCTGAGTTCAAAGCTATTTACTAGGAAGCTCCATTAGGGAAATAAAGGATTCACGGTGCTCTGAATTGCCAGTCCACAATGCGAAATTTCTGAGCGCAGCTGGAGGAGTGATCAGATACAATAACCAGCAGAAAGAATGAGATATTTTACTGGCAGACGGGAAACCAGTACTACCAGCCCCTTTGTAAGCTAGGGGAATAGCATGTGGACAGGCAGAGTTTTTTAGGGGTTCAGGTTTTTTTCCAAAGGAAATGGGTTCACATAATATGGACAGAACAAAACGTTGCATCCCACATGATTACAGCTGTGGTCTGTGTGTGAATTCAGTACCCACTGCTCTGGAAAATACAACTTTTCACCTACGTGAAAAGTGGAGCTTGTGATGGGGTGTATTTAAGAAAGGAGAAGGAAAAATGCTGTTGGAGGCGATGAAATACTGGAGGGAGAAAGAGAAGTCTATAGGGACTCGGAAATACAAAGGGACAAATTTCTACCTAGATGGCCTTGCTACAATGCTGAGGTGGTCCTTCTGCTGCGGCTACCAATCTAAGCACCCCAGAAGCTTTAGGTGCTACTGGGTAGGATCCACCAGTAAGCACCTGTGTTAGCTTAGAGTACAGTGAAACCAACATGACTGTATCACGCTGCTGACAGAAGTGCGTTTCCTGCCCTATTCCCTGTTCCCGTTCCTGTAGGAGAACCAGTACAGCTGCCCCACAAGCTCTGCAGAAGTGATCCAGCTGAACACGCAGCATGCATAATATGTACAGCCAAGAGTGGTCCACATCGAGGTTCCCCACTATGTACCCCCATGACCACCAATGCCAGCACCCATGAGCCCTAGCATCATACTTCTGCTGGTGGCAGTAACATCTTGGACACCGAAAAGAAGAATTCTTCTTATAAGTTCAGCACCCAGGGAAGCAAATAACCTGTGCATCACCACTGAGTCTTTGCTGTCTCTCTTCTCCCTATAGCTTCTTCACATTTCTCCATGTCTCTCCATGGAGATGACACTCAGATGGAGCAGCTGCCCAACACGGTCACATCAGGTGACCGCTGCACTGAGAGGTGGTTTCTGCTGTGCCTGGAGTCAGGTCTCAGGCAGCTGTGTGAGAGGGATTCAGGTGATCTCCTAAACTTCCCCAAGAGTCTTTTTCCTTAGTATCTCCAGCCTGCAATTGAACATGAAGGGGAGAATTCCCTCCATTAATTACTGAAATTCTGCTGAGACTGCATATGCAGTTTTGAAAAGACAGTCTATTGTCTGCTGCAGTATCTAACAATTGATTTCAAGAAGCTCAAGCATCTTTTCCACAAAGGATGATAAAACATGAAACTGTAATTTTCTCAGTGAACATGGAGAGTGCTTTATCGTACTGCGGTAGTTGAGAGACTTTGGTGTTGGGGCAACATCAACTCCAGACAGCTCTAGGCAATGGTCACCGTGAAATCCCAGAGCAAGTCAGGATCTGTCCCTGGGGACCTAAGAGCATCCCTGCTGGGTGATTGAAGTCAGAGGATCAAGGTTAGCTCCAGAGGTGGGATGGTGCTGAACAGGACAGGCAGTGTGGGAAGGCAGGAGGTGTTGCCCTCTACACCTGTGACCAGCTGGAATTGATGGAGCTCCACCTGGGGAAGGACGATGAGCTGGTTGAGAGCATACAGGTTAAGATTAAAGGGAAGACAAGGGAAGGTGATGTTACAGTAGGAGTCTGCTACAGGCCACCTGAACAGCAGAACCAAGCAGATGAGGCCCTCCATAGGCAGATAGAAGTGGCTTTGCATTCACGGGCCCTGGTCCTCGTGGAGGATTTCAACCACCCTGACATCTGCTGGAGGGACAATGCAGCAAGGCATCAGCAATCCAGGATGTTCCTGGAATGCATAGATGACAACTTCATCCTCCAAATGGTAGAGGAACCAACAAGAAAAGGTGCTATACTGGACCTTGTTCTCACCAACAGGGAAGGGCTGGTGACCAACGTGAGGCTCAGGGACAACCTTGGCTGCAGTGACCATGAAGCAGTAGAATTTAAGGGCCTCTAGGAGTATGTATTCCAAGCTTATGACCCTGAATGTTACTCATGCAGACTCTGGGCAACCTGATCTAGCAGAAGGTGTCCCTGCCAGTGGTAGGAGAGTTGGAACTAGATGATCTTTAAGGTCCCTTCCAATCCTGACAATTTTATGATTCTATGATCCCCTTCTTGCAGAGGTGTGTCTCCTCATTTGCTCAGGTATCAATCTCAGCCCTGAAAGAAGCTCTTGTTCCCATGGTCTGGACAGACATTTCTGATTCACAGCATAAATCACTGATGGAATTGCCTGTCTCAAGGTGCAAAACCCTGAATAACTGATAAAGAAAACTTTAAATAGCCCCCAAAGGGTTCCCATTGCACTTCTTATCCAGGAGATCCTCTTAAGAAATAATCTCTTTGTGTAAGGACTTAACCTTTCATTCAGTACTTGGTTTTAGTCTTCTCCAGGGTATATTTTTTCAGTCTCAGGGATTTCGTATGTGTTTATTGTTAATAAAACCTAGATTTATTATGTTCTGTAACAGAAAAAATACCAAGTGTCAGAATATGGAAAGAAAATACTGCATTTTCCAGTCTGTCTTTTCTAATAAAGTTCCTTATAAAAACTGCAAAGCAAGGACATCTTTAATATATACCAACTATATTATTGATATATGATAGTTCTGGCAGTCATGCAATATTTTGCATTAGTTTTACAGCATTTATTAAAGTACTGGGAACCACTCTGCAATCTATAGTCAATAGGACAGAAGAAAAAGACTAAACAGGAGCAACCAGCCTACGACATAGAGTTCCTCGCCTTCTGCCCCTCTGGTCTTTTCAGCAACCTCAACATTTGCCTACCTTCAACCTTATTCCCCAGCTGAGATTGTCAGAGCAGAATGTAACAAGCTGTTTATTTTTTCTGATGACAAGATAACTGCTTGGCATCTACACTAATGAAGAGAAAATCCTTTTCAAGGGCTAATCTTCCAGACTACTTAGATACAACAAAAGAATTCAGGCTTTAGGAACAGAAAGAAATGCAGACTCAGAAGGTAAGGAGGAAAGCAGACCAGATGATGAGAATGTAAATACTTTTGGCACAAAGCTACTCGTTTATCATCTGCCTGCCCCTCTCGGGCATTTTCTGTTTGTAGTCCAGAGGGAAGCCCTTGAGCAAACGTCTTTTAATAACGGTCAACCGAATCCGAGCAGGGTGCCTGGACAAAGGGAGCAGGCATCAACCCTTCACTAGCCAAGACCTTTTCCCATTAGTTTAGATTAGATCAGACAGAGAGAGTGACAGACAGCGGCTCCCAGCACTGGGGGCCATCCTGGGGGACTGTGGAGGCTCAGCTCCTGGTTCCCTCCTAAGGGAGGTCTGCCCAGCCAGCCAGGACTCTGCAGTGGCTTCATCAGAGGTGATAAGCATATGAATACTTAGCCTAATAGATCGTTAAATTCCAGCTGTCTTTCATGTACATTAGCCAATAACTAATTACTTTAGACTTCTATGCTGTGAATATCCTGCTTGCAGAGTGTTTCTGCACCTGGTTGACAACACTCGAGCAAACTGACGCCCAGAAAAGGGACCGCAGTAAGGGGCACACAAGACAAAATCAAAAATTAAGCTACTAGTAAAGCCAGCATGTCAGTCACTAAAGGGGTTGGAAATGCCAGATTAAAGGCTGCCCCCGAACCCTTAATTTGATATTCATTGTGTCAGGTTTTTGTTCTACCATTCTAGCCTATTTTTTTCAACTGTAATCCTGTGACTCATCCATTGAACAGGATGCTCAGGGAATAAGGCAGCTATTCAATAGTTATTTTAATCTTCATTAAGCGGTGAATGGCCCTGTTCTTTAGTATCCCACGCCATCCAAATCCTGCACTGATTATGGAACTGTTATTTTCCATGCAGGCTTTCCTCTAGTGCTCAGCAAAGCCTCACAAACAGCTTCCAGACTCCCTTTGCATGTAGGGTGCGGTCTGTCAGCCCCAGATTTAAGCTGAGCCAGAGAGCAATTGTACTTGCATCTGCAAGTTTTTATTACTTTTGAGGAACAGCCGGGAACACACAGGTCAGATTTTTCAGAACACACAGGGGATTTTTGATGGGATTTTGCAAGTCTAAATCAGACACTAATTAATCATGTCACTTTTGTGGGGAAGGTAAGGCAGGTGCAACTGCTTCTGGTTTTCATGTGGGGAAAATGATGAAGGCAGGTGGAATCACTTCACTGTGGCCACAGAATAAAACAAGGAGGACTGGAAATCCTCCCTCGACCTAGTTCAACCCCAGGCTTGTTACTCTCCATCACAAGCCTGTCAGCCACAGCAGCGAGAGTAGAACCTGCCTGATTGTGGCTGGAGTAGCTCGCTGGAGCTTGACACTTTTGAAAATGATGTTGCAGGTGTTTGACACTTAAGGAACAAGAAACCAAAGCGGCTTTGAAAGGCTCTGATGAACAGACTAGCTCAGGTTCCTCCAGGCCTTTCCCATGAGTAAGACACTCCTGTTTCACCCTCATCAGTGGAGCCTCTCAGGAGTGCCCTAGCATCCTCTAACAGAATCTCCGCTCCTGCCCGCCCTGGCTGCCCTCCTTAGCAGCATCATGGAGGGCAGCCAAAGCTGTCGCCACCAGCACCATTGAATGGATGCTTTGTGCTTTGCTGGCATAGTAAGGTCAAGCAGGAGGCTGGTGTTTCTCACACCTGGAGCCACTGCAAAATTGTCAGCAGGAATTGCACTGTGGATTTGGCTGCAGGAACTCCCTGGCAGTGGTAAGAGAATCTGGTTTACCTGGATGCTAGACAAGTGCTTACCCTGCCCACCTCCTGGAGCTGTCCTTTGGCACCTCATGCTCCTCACATCTTGGGACTGCTACAAGCCTCCTTCACTGTACAGCAGTGACTCATGCCCAGAGCCACACTGGCCAAGCAGTGCTCAAGAAAGATATTTTACTTGGAAAATATCCATTGGTAAACTAAAAACTGTAGAAGTTAACATTTCGCAGGAATCTTCAACTCAGTCATTTGCTACTTTTTGACCTCTTGCTTTTACAGTTTAAATATAAGTCTTTCTAAACTATAAGTACATAGACATACCTCCAGGCAGAGCTTATTCTACCCAGAAAAGGAAGGAAATGGCAGAAACCAGTGCTCTGGATGAAGTACTTGGTTGAACTGAGCTGGTTCCTGACAGAAACTCATGATTTTACTGTTAGGCTTGCTACAAACAGTGTTTGTTATAAGTAGGGTTTTTTTCATATGAGTATGCATGTATATCTACAGACACATAACATATGAGTGCATGTGTTGTATGCATGTAGACGCTGATGTGTACATGCATGTGCCATAGCAGAAAAGCAGACGGGCAGAAGGGATCATTTCACTTTATCTCTGTGACTTTGCAATAGGTAGGTACATACACTGCATTTGTAACTGCTTAACAGCAACAGGTATTACTCATTCCTTGCTTTAAGGCTATAGGAATGAAGGCACTGAAGTTTTGGAGGTGATGTCTGACCACGTCAGAATACCAGCGTAGACCACTGAGCTATGTCAAAAAAAAAAACAGGTAGAAAATAATCCCCCTCCTCCAAATATCTGAGTAAAAATGGATAATGCGAGGAGGATGGTCTTGTACAACAGAGCTTCAAATTCACTCAAAAATATATGTCTCCTCTGTTGAAAGCATGCACAGACTCACACAGTCATTCACAGTGGATACTCTTCCTCCCACACACCCCTTATATCCAGTGATGGAACAAACACCATGTAAATCATGCCCACTCACAAACTCCCTACGCCTGAGCGTGTTTTTCCTTCACAGTGCGTTTGTGTAGAGATTCACTGACTGTTTCAAAAGCAGCAAAGTGCCAAACTGCAAAAACAAACGGTCTGGGAGAGCTTGTATGAGGAAAATACAACTTCTGTTTTCAAGCAGCTACAGCTAAAAAGTACATTGAGAGAAAAACAAAGTCCCAATCTTGTCTAAAATGTTATTTTAAAAACCAGCACCACTGCAGTAAAGATAAAGGTTACACAGAGCTTCAAATACCTCTCTCCAAGGAAACGGATACCTTTTGAAGCATCTTTGGAAAGGTTGTTGTCTTAATGAAGAAATTTTTTTTTGCCTCTGTGTAGAAAATGGAGTACAAGATCTATCAAAAAGAGCATTTTTTTTCTAATGTTAACAGAGCCTTGCTGGACTCACCAGCAAGAGACTCTGGAGAAGAGAAATATCCTACATGAGAATGTCTCCACAGCAAAGTCTCTGCTTTAGAGAGCAAGAACTGCAAGGATTCCCACTGCCCCAGATGGAAATGTTTGGGCTCACTTTTGGTCTGGAGTTTAAAATCTCTCCATAGCATTTTGTATTTTATTTGCTATTATTTTATTTGATTTTAATTTACTTAGTGCTGCCCTTTATCAGGTATTTCAGCAAAAATTTTGAAAAAAAAGCAGCAGTGAAATGAATAGAGGAATTCCAGATGAAGAGAAAGAGCAAGGACTTTATTCTGAGAGAGGAAGCTCCGCACGGCTGGTGGCAAACCCCACAGGACAAACTTAGCTGGTGTTGACAGTCAGTGGCTGGGTTCCCCTCTGTGTTTAAGAACTTCGTGCTGACTTTCCAAACACAAAGTAATTAGATAAATATGGACTGGTGTTCTCAAAAATCAAACAGCTGAGCAGGCTGCATGACTAACGTTAGACAGCAAATCACAAACAGCATCTGGGGGAGCAGTCCTGGATGCTAACCTTTGGAAAGAAATTTAGAATACGCAAATCATGGTGAAAACATATGGTCAGAATAGAACAAAATGTGTCCTTTAAAGGGCACTTCTGAAGATGAAGTTGATTTTAGAAAATATAAATAGTATGGATTTCTAAAGCAGGATTAGTTAAATGCAATCTTTTGTGGAACACAGCCAGCTATTGCACATTCCGAGAGGAGAGATAATTATGCAAATACCTTTGGAAGAAACACATGGTGGTTTTTAACCCCGTGGTATTGGCAGGAAGGAGAAGGAAAAGGAACACAAAGTCCTTCTTCTTCTCTTCCCTCTTTTATAAAGTATAAAGAGAAATACAAAAGTGAGGATAAAATCATTGCAAGAAGGGCTCTGCAGCGAGTCTAGTAGGGCTGGTCTGCACTTCAACTTGGAGAGCAGAAGTCAAATGCCCTTTTCATGTCTGTACTTTAGGAAACAGCCAGGGATGTCCGACTGTCCCATCTTACTCTCTCTTTATACTGAAAGGCCACAGGATTTAGCAGAAAGATAAAAGCAGAAATCTCCTTGCTTGTTACACTCCAAGCATAATTCATGGTAAAAAAAAAAAAAAAAAAGTTTTATTTGGATTCCTATGGAATCAAATGGCTCAGAATCAGTGCTCGTCCTGTCACCCAAGAGGATGCCCAGAGACCACAGCAAGGGTGATCTGCCCGCTTGCACAGAGAAGATCAGAGTCCAGCAGGGCTCTTCTGGCCTCTGTTGTGGCTGGGGAGCAATAAATGTGTCATGTTACAACCAATGCGATGATCAAGATAAGCAGACTCTGAACTCGTCAACTGATTTTAAATGATTCTCAAGTCATAGAAATCCACTTGTACTTAATCTTCCAGCAAGACATGTCCAGCCTCAAGGTAGCTGGACAGAGGAACAGGGAATTTCTCTTTCTATTACACAGCCCTTCGCTAGGGGCCAGAAACATGAACATTTGTGCCGCGATTGTTCGAAGTTTATTTCGTCCTTTTATCAATTTTTGACATTTTTTTTATTTCAAGATGCAGGACTTGTTTGCATGCTTGTTAACTACTAAACATGGCTTTGGGACAGGATTTTATAGGCAATTAAGATCCAGATACAATCTAACAGTGATCATATTCTTAACCAAGCATGTAAGTGAAGTCACTAGCACTAATCAAGCACTTTAAATGAACCATGGGCATAAGTGCTTTATCAAGGCAAAAAGAAAGTGGCACTATGATAAGGGAGAGGTGAAAGTTCTATTTTCATCCATCCCTAGTCCTAGCAACAATTCAGCAGATGGTTAACTTCAAACATCTGATTAAGTCTAACTTGAAGTCACGTTAAGCAGTGGCTTTCAAAATAGAATTTCTATAGAAATATCTGTGTAAGATAGTGTGAAAATCTAGCTTTTTGTTATTAATTTTCTTTTCAGTTCTTGCAATGTTTCTATTCCATTAGATTTGAAGTGGGAGACGGGACAAATACTCTTTGAAGGCGATGAGGACAGAAGTACTAACTGACCACCAGCAGTACTATGTTCCTTGTATGAAACACAGATCCTTGGGTATTTTATGCATGATTATTAATTCTTTTTTTTTTTTAAATAAATATTTAATTTAAAAGCCCTTTTACGTATGTTATAATTAGAAATCTTCTGCTTGGCCAACTCAAAAACAGCTGAAATGACAAACTAGGGTTTTTTTAAATAATACTTTTTTTGTACGTTCGTAAGTCTCAGAACAACTTAAATGTTGGGAAAATTGCATTATTGTTAAAGGAACAAAAATTCATTTCACATCAGAAAATCAGGATGTGTGCACTAAGAGTGTGTCCAGTAGGTCAAGGGAGGTTCTCCTCCCCCTCTACTCTGCCTTAGTGAGACCATATCTGTAGTATTATGTCCAGTTCTGATCTCCCAGTTCAATAGGGACAGAGAAATACTAGAGAGAGTCCAATGGAGGGCTGCAAAGATGATTAAGGGACTGGAACATCTCTGTGATGAGGAAAGGCTAAGAGACCTGGGGCTGTCTAGGCTGGGGAAGACTGAGAGGGGATCTTCTCAATGCTGATCAACATCTAAAGGGCAGAGGTCAAGAGGATGGGGCCAGTCTCTTCTCAGTGGTGCTCAGTGACAGGACAAGGGACAATAGGCACAAACACAAACACAGGAAGTTCCACCTCTTCTTTACTGTGAGAATGACTGAGCACTGGAACAGGCTGCCTGGAGTGGTTGTGGAGTCTCCTTCACTAGAGACTTTCAAAACCCACCTGAATATGCTCCTGTGTAGCCTGTGCTAGGTGATCCTGCTCTGTCCGGGCAGTTGGACCCGATGATCACCAGAGGTCCCTTCCAATCCCTACCATTCTATGATTCTATGACACCCTTAGGAGAACTTGGTTTCCTCTTTGGAAAAGCAGGATAGAGGTCTATATAAGCAGGAGCTGAGTGTGATCTTTCTGTATGTTAGGTGTCAGCCTTATACAGATGTCAAATTGAGCTAGTCCAGGAGAACTTCCGTGATTTCAGTGCACCATATTGCTTAGCACGTTAACAGTCTTTAAATAATTAATCTGTCAATACTGACAGTAAGTTACAGTATTTAACATATACTTTGGCTTACTCAAACAGGTCTTATTTTGGAAAATCCTAACTGTGATAACTACTGAACATCTTTAAGATTAGCACCACTAGTTGTGGCATCTTGGTACCTCCTTCCATAGGAAACGAGCATTCCCTGAAGCAAATGTTTTTTGTCCAATTGTCCCAGTTTTATCAGAAGTGTAGTATTCTATCACAAATCTGTAACACTCCAGGTCCTTGAATCATTTGATTAGGTAGGAAGTTCATGTCTTTTCATTAGAGGGAAATCACTACCTCGTTTGTTTTTTTTTTGTAAAGAAGAGGCAGCAACATCACTTTGCACCTTGAAGGCCCTGAAGGCAAAAGGCAAACAAAAGACATGAACATTTCTGCATTTTGAACCTGTGGCTTTTAATCCAACCTCAGATTTGTCTTCAGTTCTCCTTTGTGGTTTCTTTAACACTTGTGGTTGGCAGTACTGAAACTCCCCTGATAACTTATGCAATATTTACTACCTTTCTGTATTGAAACCTGGCAATATGGCAGAGTGTAATATTTATAGCAGTATGAACTACTCTTCTGTAAGTAAAGCAATTTGTATTTATTTACTCACTCACTGCTTTCCATGGGAATACTTATGTTAGCAAATTGGATGCTCAGCTATACTTGCTGGAACATAGTTTTTTCTTGTTTTGTTTTGTTTTGTTTTATTTCTGCATCAAGCTCACCAAGGCCAAACAAAGCAGTTTTGTGGTCCTGTTAATTGGATGTAAGTGGATGATGATACAGAAGGAGGAGGTCTTGCTCCCTCCTCAGCCCTCAGCCATGTGATTCTCCTGCCTCTCTTGTGCCTGTGTTATTGTACATATGGCCTTGCAGAAAATTCTCTCTGCTTTTGCGTTTGCTCTTTTGTCTCATCCAGGTTAGTTCTGAGCCAGAGTAGGTTCCTGATCTCACTTCTGGTACAAAGGTGAGCAGGTGAAGAAGGGAATTAGCATGCCCCTGCCCCTTTCAAAGGCAAATGACTTTTACATCAGATTGAAGGAACTGGGGGACTAGGGTGTTATGCTAAGTGACCCATTTACTTCAGTAATGTTGGTCCACATGTGAAGCTGTTACAAGAACAAAACTTCCATAAGCACATGGCTGGTGTCTCCAGAGTAAAGATCACAATTACATTTCAGTAAGAAAAATTATGTCCAAGTCAGACAGTTTCCTCAAGCCTTGCAACTCTGTTCTCTGAAGCCTGCAAAACACTCCAGTTCAACAACCACTCAAGGAGTAACCTGTAGCTGGAAGAAACTCTGGGACCAACTGGACCAAAATATTTCACATGAAGTAAGAGAATCTGAGTACATCTTCCTGAATGTGGCAAGCAATCCTGTCTATAGCCTGTGGATCAAATCTCCCTGAGACATGGGATCTCCAGCAATGGCTTACACTGCACATTGTGAGGGCTGTCCCTGGACAGGTGGGACGATAAAGATGTGAAATGAAACACAAAGAAAGCTGAACTACAGATGGAGTCAAGCCGGATGGGCTGGGATGGTAGGACTGGAAAAGGCTGGTTGCAAATCCATGCTGACCGTACTGCCTCCACCCTGCACAAGCTCCTCACTATAGCACTCACATGAAAAATGGGCATAAAGTAAGTTAAGGGCTGAATTTAAGTGAAAGCACTTTTTTTCTGGAGTAATCTCATGTGCAGACGTTTGGAGCGATATTTGCACTACAAATGTGGCTGAAGCCTCTGAAGATATGAAACTCTTCCTGTGAAGGGAACCTGCGGTAAAAGTTTCTAACAGAGCTCACCCTTTCTGCCTTTCTGTGCTGCTCTGGACTCCTTTCAATGTCCACAGAGACAGACATTGCTGCTTCTCATCTGATTTCCAAAACAGATCATCAAGTCAACCTGTAGATATGTGGACATCCCTCTTGCTCCCTGATGATTCTGAAATGCCCTCAGAGCCTGGAGGCATGTGTGTGTGTGGGCATTACCTGATTTTCAGACTGAGAAACTGGGAGAAGGAAAGGGAGAAGTTCTCTGAATAGCAAAGAGGTTCTCGCAAGATACAATAATAGTGTTCAGGACATTTTCCCAATGCAAAGAAGGTCTTTTTTCTTCTCCCTTTTCCCTGTTTTACTCTCCATCTGCTTTCCCCCTTCAATGCTGTGGTAAGTTGCTGTCCAGATGGTGCTGACACACTGCAGTGTATGTAGTCCAGATGCAAAGCATGTCCCCTGAGGAAGGTGACTCTTTCCACACCAAGCGAAGAGCTGCAAAACTTACTGGGGAGGCACTTATAAAAGAGGAAATCTATCTTCTGGACAGCCAGGGAGAAGCAACCTGAGCAGGAGGTAATGTCATCTAAAATCCCTACACAGAATCTGCAGCCATTTCGAAACAATTTAAAAGACTTAGAGCCAAATACTTCGTTGTTACTTCAGGTCTTTGTCAAAGACCAAACAATTGCAGGTCATGAAAGCCATGAGTGTGTGAAGCTATTCCTGGGGAAAAACATGGGGTGTTTAGTGCAAGCAGTAAGAGTAGGAGGACATGTCTTTGGCACTGATCACATTCAATGCGCCATACAACAACTGTGGACATGATCCAGTACAGCCAGGATGACACTATCCTCTCCTCAGCACTGCTGTCTGGACTACGGGCTCCATCTACTTAATGAAGTAGATCTCACCAATGTACTGACACACAACTGGTAAATGAAGCATAGATCAATCAGACCTACTCTTAAATCCCTCTGAGACTCTTCTCCCACCCCCTGGTCCACCACTATCTCAGAGTGTGGAAAGCTCATGCCGTCTGAGAGAGCAATTCCATAGAAACATAGAAGCATTTTGATTGCAAGAGACCTTTAAGAACATCGAGTCCAACCATCAACCCAGCAATGCCAGGTCAACACTAAACCATGTCCATCAGCCCCACATCTACATGACTTTTAAACCCCTCCAATGATAGGGACTCCACCACTGCCTTGGGTAGCCTGAGTCTGGCCTTGACAACCCTTGCAGGGAAGAAATTTTTCTCACACTCAACTTAATCTCCCCTGGCACAACTCGAGGCCATTTCCTCTTGTCCTATCACTTGTTCCTTGAGAGAAGAGACCAACCCCATCTGGCTCCAACCACCTTTCACAGGGAGTTGTGGACAGTGAGAAGGTGTCCTGAGTCTTCAGGCTGAACAACCCCAGATCACGCAGCTGCTCCTCACAAGACTTGTATTCTAGACCTTTCTCCAGCTTTCCTGCCCTTCTTAAGATCCTTGTGCAAAACATTTGAAAATCAGTGTGCTCGTGGCCACTGCCACTTAACCTGGAATCCTCAGGAGACATCTGACTTCCTCACACCTTGTGGTTTATGACAGCCATTTGATGCTGCCAAAAAGCATTTTGTAGATGAAGACAGCAAAGTGTCCAGTGCCTGCCAGCCAAGACCTCTTAAATGAGCTGGCTATCAGCTAAATGGGAGACAACTTTCTTCCTTGCAGTTTCCTTTCCCAGGCTCTTTTCTGGAGTGTTTCCCTTTGCAGGAAGAGATGTTATTTCTCCAAAAATCAGGCTGGGGAAATTCTATCAAATACAAAGACAACCTCACTTCATGTGACCATTTCACAATTTCATACACAGGCTCTTATCCTTTGAACACTACTTTTGTTTAGCACCAAATGTATTTATCCTGGTTTCTCTTACCCTGATCACCTCCAGCTGTAGCTTTAAATATAGGCAAGTGAATTCCACTGGAGACAGGTAGTTCCTTGGAGAAACACACATAAAGGGCTGGGACATACAGGGTGGGCTGGTATTGGACAAAGGGCATGAAAAAGAAGGCTGAAGCTGCAGTGGGTACATTAAGTACTGAAAACCCACAGGCTTAGAAAAGTGAGGCTGCATAGCCGGCTGCAAACTGAAACGATCTGATCAATAACCTTTCCTCAATCATGGATACACTCGATGTGTGATCGATGGTTGTGTTTCATTGCTCCTGGGCCAGGATCTGGAGGCAGATGATGGCTGTTTTGCAGTGCAAAGCGGTTCTAATCCAGCTGCAGGTGCACATCAAAGAAATGTCCATTAGATGGCAAGCTCCTCTCTGCCGTGTGATGACTCCAGCCATGTGCTTCTGCCCGTCTGCCTGACTTGGGGCATGTATCTGGGGAAGACGGGCTTGGCAGTACCACGCACTAGGTGTGGCATGGAAAAAAAAAAAAATCTTCCAAGGATTATACAGCAGTGAACATTTGGACAGAAATGTAAAATCAGCGTCCTTGAAGGGAAGGGGCTGTTCCAGATCTAAGCCAACATCTGTCACAGGGAAGAGTTATCAAGGCTCCAAGAGCCACTCCCCATCTGCTCAGTGGTTTTCTTGCTCAGTTTTGGTGCAGGAATTCAGCTGAGATGCAATGGCTGAAAGCAGCTTCCGTGCAAACCCATAGCCTTGCAGACTGGGCTCCCTGACATACTGTCAGCCCTGCTCTGTAAGGACCCTGCAAGGCCACCACTGATGTCACTGTCAGAAGCCCTGCAGACCCCTCTTGCAGGTGACATGTCTTACATGGGCCATCTGACATCAGACCAATGCATTTATCGTGTTCAGACCACTCCATGTTCAGACCTGGCCTGGGCTGGCACTTTCCTGGGGCATTCACACATTTCTCTGTTATTCTGCTAAGGCTGCTTGTCATCTATAAAACTTGGAGGCCTTTGTCAAGCAAACCACCTATCACTCCCCTTAGCTCAGCCATAGGGCTACAAGCCCTGGGGTGTTCTGTGGAGGACCCAGTGCTGGAATGCACTGAACACAGATGTTTTCTAGTTATTCTCAAGCAGAGCAGCCCCACATTGTTGTCTTCTCTGCTGTATCCCAAAAGCCAAGAGGGTGCTCTGGCAGCATGCAGAGAAGTGTCTCTGAGGACAGCCCTCTCCTCACCACCACCTTCACCAGCCCTGAAATCCCCCCAGGGAAAGGCACCAGTCGGTGCTCTCATCTGCATTTGAAAGAGAAAGCTGCACCCTGGTAAGCAGGAGCGCAATTCAAAAGGGCTAATGTAATTGCTTTGCCTTTTCCATCAGGGAAAGTTCATTGAAAGTCTGATCTCATCTCTCCCTCCTCCTCCCAAATCTTCTCCAGGGGTGTTGTTGGGAGGGAAGTCTGCAGCTCTGACATCCAGTAATCGGAGTCCTCCAGTGCAGTCCAATTCCTCCAAAACACTGGGGCTGCTCCAAAGCCCCAAATTTGCCAACCTACCCGAGAAGGACTTCACCAGTGCTGCCTGTGGGCTGAGCTGGTGAATGCGAGGAGAGCCTCAAGCACTCTGCATGGTGGCAGGGTCACAGGAAAGCTTCTGCCTGGAGTCAGTGGCCAGAACAAAGGGGTTATGCTGTAAATTGGTGGCTCTGGGACGTGTGTTGTTTCCACAGCGTGATCCTGGATCCACTTGACTTGCTCTGCCAAGGTGTAGTTAACCCCGAGGACGCTAATGCTCTGCAAACTGGCTGCACTGCTGCCTGTCTTGCACAGGCTGCAAGAAAATGATTTTCTAAGATCACAGCCCACTCTCAGCATTCACAGACTTTGCAGCTTTTACTTCTTCTTCTTAAAATGTCACTGAGTTTTCTTGCAGTTTACTATTTTAATCAGGCTCATTTGCTCTGTATGGCTCTGATGGTGACTCACTGTGATTTGGGAATCTCTCTTGTCAGTCCCCAATAGCACACACACAGCTAATAAGGTTCACTGTTTTCATTGTACCCTGATCTTTCTGCTGCTCTCAACTTTGCCAGCAGCTTGAGAGTTACCAGTGTTTTCTTTCAGAGAGATCAGCTGCCCACCTGCACTGACGGCAGGAGGGAGGGCTGCGGGAGAAGACGAGAACTCGGGGAACACCCCTTTGCACATTGTCCTCTTGTCAAGGCAACGTGCAATTATCAGAAAGTCTATTTTCATTTCGCAGCAGCATTTCTCTGTGTGTGAAACCCATGCATGGCAGGTAAAGACTCAGGGAAAAATCTGCGCTCAGTCCCAGGTGCTTTGAAAAACTGGTGAAGAGCAATGCAGATGGTGGCATCCAAAGAGATGTCACTCCAGTCCCAGGGTCCTGGCCACAGTGGGCACCGGCTTCCCACCAGATGCCACAGTCCACAGCACAGCAAAATTCTGGACCTAAGATTATAATACATCTTCCAAATTTGGTGGCAATTATGAGTTTATTAATTTAGTAAGTTATTTGTATCAATGTCAACACACCCTGATTCTTGTTACTATAATTTTTAAAGATTTTTTTTTTTTTTTAAACTCACTTAACTTTTGGCACCACCTCTGGATTTGGGTAGAAAGAACTAAAGATTTACATTTTTCCCTTTTAATGCTAAAGAATGTCTCTTGTCCTAAGGAGCAATGAGAGGGGAACAGATACAAGATTTAACAGATCTGATCACAAATACGTTTGGGCTGGAAATTAGGAGAAGGACCAGGACAAGTCACCCAGTGAGGCTCTGAAACCCTCGAAGAGGAAAAGAGGTGAGAAAAGTGATGCCTTTAAAGTGAAAGATGGCAGAAAAGTAAGATATAGTTGCCTGTGATGGCCTCAGTGACCCTCCAACCATCCTTTTGAGCCTGCTGAGCCTGGGACACAGGAGTGTCGTGGATGCAGCATCCCCTTGTACATGGCTGGGTTACAGGGTAGATCCTGGCGCCTATCCATGCCACACACTGAAGGCTCAGAATAAACCCTGGAGCCAGACTTGGGATTTTTCCTATTTCTTCTCTCCTAGATCTTTTGCATTCTGCAAGTGAAGTAATGAATCTTGGTTCATTAGCTCCTGACCAGAATGCAAATTCTGGGTCCGGCAGTAATAAAAACGGATGATGAAAGAGCCATAATTTGGTTGAGATGCTGCCTCTGATGCTGTAGCTGTGCGGTGCTGGGGCTACGATGCCGCACTACTTCCCAGGAGCGTGGCACAGCTCAGCAAGACGTAACGGCCAGAGGTTTAGATGTGTTAGCATGGTGGAAAATGATGAACAGTGAACGAACATGGCATCTTATGAAGAATTTTAGCACATTTCAAAAAAATATTGCTTTAAATCTTTAACATCCACCACCAAAACACAGCTGCTCTGGGGTGGAACACTGCAGCCGTTCAACAATTCATGACAACACTAAAAATGGACGAGAGGGGTATAGTAACTGTGAGTGGAGTTTGCTCCAGGACACAACTGCTGAGATGTCTGTGCAGGTGGCAACTCCCCACACTCTTGGAAGACAGGAGCATGATATGGACTAAGAGTAGCATTTGCAAGTCACGCTATGAATAGTGCTTGAGACAAGAGTTTCTCATTCAGGAATAAAATCTGGGTGTGTAAGAAGGTCTAGAAGATTTGATTTCATCTAGTCTTTCTTTCTCCTCTCTCCCCTCCCCCTGCTCTCATCTCTTTACCACTTTATAAAGAGCTCCTTTCTCCAGTGTAACACAGATTGCAGGCACAGGGGAGAAAAGCAGAGCAGCAAGGCTGCAGGCTAGTGAGTACCGTATGGGCTGAGATGTGATCTGGGTCATGGCAGTAGCTGTCAGGACTCATCCTTTCCTCTCCATCATCTCCCTACTCAACGCAACGAGAAGCAGAGAGACAGCAGGGCAGATGATGGTACAGAGCTGCATCAATGCTTAGAGCAAAATCCTCATTTTCTGAGATGGTCAGACTGCTGGCCTGGGCAAGGCTGATTGGGCTGAGCTGTAAGGAGCTGAGCAGCAAGGTGGAGTGGAGACAAATGATGTACCTAGGAGGAGGATACAAAGGCTGGGTTACACGGGAACCCCTGGGGACTCATCAGGTGTTGGAGGGGCTTGGGCTGGGGCTTCAGGCAGGGATTTCTTGGTGTAAAGTGGAGAACAAAATTAGCAATACCATGGAAATTTTTTCTGATAAAGGGAGTTTGATAGTTGCTTTCAAGAGGGAACTTGGAAGTAGAGGTCATTATTCTCTGAGGAAGTGAGTCCACGGACCGTGACTCAGCATGCTCGGAAGGTAGGAGAAGGGCCTATAAAAAAGGTCAGGAGAGGTACTCCTCCTTGAACAAGACTGTATGGTGCTCAGCTCATGAGATCCAGCGAGTGCCTAGGTGCCTGGGAAAGCACTGTGGCCACAGCACCAGTTGAGGTTGCTGTAGATGGCACAAGTTGAGCCTGCTGTCTGGTAAGCAACATGCACTCTACAAACACAGCATTAAGCCAGATCAGGAGCTATAAAAAAATACCAGCTGCACACTGTATGACCTCAGCCATCTGTTCCGGACCTCTGCAAAAGTGCCTGCCCAACAGTGAAGCCAGGGTAAAGGGATGTGCAGCCAGAAAGTTTTGGTTCTTGCTACCCCTCGACTTGCACTGCCATGGGGAGCTGTTAAGCATTTAGAATGTCCCAGCGTAAGGCTGCCAGATGAAACTGTTCATATTCACAGATAGCCCCCGAAGCTGGGAAGAGAAAAAACATTCTTTGAAACATCTGAGTTTTTCAAAATTGGATTTTGTTCCCTCATAGGGGAAAAAAAGAGTTATCTACTGACAGACCCCTCAACAAACATCTACAGTGATGAGATAGAAAAGCAAGCTGGCTGAAAGTAAGTTCTCTTCCAGTTGCCAGTCCTGCCCATCAAGCTGTCAAGACTGCTCCCACCCTGTAGTGGGAAATCAGGGAAGCAGAGCCTAAATCACGTTAAACGGGGTCCTTCCAGCTCATGGCAATGCCAGGGGGTCACATGAGCTGTGGCTCCCTCCTCAAGCCTCTTTTTGCCCAAAACTTCAGCTTGTCTCCATCTGGTATGATGGAGACACCAGTTGGCCTTCCTGTGCTAATGCAGCCCAGTTAGTCCACAGTTGTGCAGCGTAGGGACAGCTACAAACACCCAGGCGGGAAATTCCTGAACCAGCCTCCGCAAAGGAGGGGAAATGACTTGGGGAGAGTGGATCACTCTCCCTGCAGCCCCAGATCTCCCCTTCCACACATGACTTAGAGACCATCTGTCCTCTGCCTCCTGGCACTCCTGGCACTCCACAGTTCAGGTGTGGAGTTAGATGTTGTCACACACCGCCTTCCTGCTCCAGCTCAGCCACCTGTGTGTTGGAGATGGATCAGCCGGTGGGTTGAGACACCATCATGCACACTCTGTAGGCTTCCTAAGTATGGCCACCATCCAGTGCCATCAGCTGTCTCTCTACTGGAGGCAGAAACTTTGTCTCCCCTTGGGGCCAGGGACAAGGTAACCCTGCTGCTGTACCGTGATGTCTTCCAAAGAGTTGTTACTCACTCTGTGCTGATGGACCTAAGGACTCTGCAGCTGCTGCGTCCCGGAGATGCCAGCACTTAGAAAAATGGGTTGTGGGGAGCAGAAAAGCTCTGGCAGTGTTTACAGTGAGGGTAGATGGGACCGTTTGGAGCCGATGGCATCACTTTGGGGAATCTTCAATAAAGCGCAGTCCTGGGAGCACTCTGGGAGGTTCAGTGAAGACACAGCCACCAGCCCAGGAGGGCTCTGCTATGGGCTCATACTACCAGGGTCAAATCGAGTGCTATGACATCATGTTCCCCCTGCAGTGTCACAACATGATGACTGTGGCTGCACCTCTGTAACATCAGCACTGCTGGGAGAGTGGAGATGAGGAGAGGAGGCAGCCTGAGAGCTTCACTAACAGCACACCCTGTCATCATAAATGGGTGCAGGCACAGTCTCCTTGCCTCAGGGACCTGCAAATAGATTTCTGGCAACATCTGCTTCCTCCTCACCCTCCTGAAGGATCACTTGCCCTCCTGTTAGGAGGGCAGGGCAGTGTCCAGAGAGCTCAGCTGGTTTACTGCCGTACAACCATGGCACTTGGCACATGGCTGTGCACAGGGGACTTCATTCAGCAATATCACATCCAGGGATGGCCTGGGAGTGCCAAAGGGAAGCACTGATGGGGCAGGGCCTGGGGTGTCTTCTGGAGAGCAGCAGCCACCTGCAGGGAAAAATGCTATGGAAGAGCTATCTAAAGAGAGTGTCAGCAGCTTCTGTTGCATCTCCTGATTGCCAGTGCTGAGGCGGGTTCTGCTCACAAACCAACATCACCATCCACACCCCCCCACACACACACTCTGAGCCACTCTGCACTGCTTTGGAGGTGGAGGAAGGACAGTATATGCAGAACACAGAGACATCAATATTTCAAAGCATCTAATGCAATCTCAACATGAACTCTCTCTGCTGCTCTCCTGTGAATCCCTCTTGCTAGACGAATCATTAGTCAGGAAACCAGATAGGATTCTGCAGTGTTCAGGCTGGTAGCAGAGACCAGCAACATCACTTCGACCCCATCAGGAAGTCGGTGTTACTGCAAACTGCCGGTTAGCAAAATCTTCACTCGCTCTGGACTGTGGACTTGCCAGAGCCTTGGGCCAATGCTGCCCCTGTTTCCTTTGTACCAGATTCCTTTTATGAGTGCAGCACTGGGCAGTCACACAGGCACCTGTCATGGTCTATTCACATCATTTCCTCAGTTTATGCAGCATGTTGTCCATAATATTCATGCCCCTTCCCACACAATAGTTGCGAGGCTGCTGCCTTTGATGCATCTGACCTGCATACATCTTATCGTCTGCCACGGGACACACAGCTCTTACCACTGTCCACGGCTTGTGTTTGGCCCTTGATGCCTCTACAGACGTGTCCTGATCAGATCCCCAAAACATCTGATGTCTTCTTGCTTCCCTTCAACAATATTTTTTACACTGAACGTGCTAAGGAAGGTCTTTCTGTCTTTGAGCAATTAAAGCTGAAGACAGACGAAGCTGATACATAAAGAGTTGCATTTCTAGCCGAGATACCTTCAGGATGGAGGGACAAAAGGTTCTTGCAGCTCTGTCATTTGTAGCTAAATTACAAGTCATGTCCTGCTTAGATGGCAGCAGAAAACAGTGTTTGCAGCAGAAGTGTGGATGATGAGTAACTTGTTCTGTGAATACTGGACACAGGGTAATTGAACTGCTCTGCTGGCCATGGCCAAAGTTCACCTCCAGGATTTTAAAAGCAACCAAAGGGTGCTGCCCAGCACAGACCAGGAGGACCATGCTGGACCTAATGGGTATGCACAGGCAGGAACCAGGCAGCCCTCCACTGAGTGGGTTCCTATGTACTCAAGGAAAAGGTGCACAGCTATGTCTCCATTACAATCTCGATTTTGTCACTGTTTTTGTACTTTTTTAAAATTTTCCTCGATATACCATATTCTAAAAACTAAAGGATGCCACCAGCTGCATCACAGGACTCTGTAGCCCAACCCTGCTTATTTTTTCTTACAAGTATGAGCAAAAGAAGACTGAGGCTTGCAGTCAATGTGGCAAAACCAAGCCAGATATTATTCCTATCTATAAAACTGAGCTATTGCTCAGGCCTGAGTTGCTCTTGCTTCCTCCTTGCCCTCTTATTTACTTAGATCTCTTGAATTGTACTTTGAAAGAACAGTCTGGTTGGTCCCTGCTAAACTTCCCTGAAGTTTCAATACTGTCCTTGTGGGAAATGCAGAGATGATATTGTGAGAGCAATCCCAACACTCTGACCAATCCAGTTAGGTTTGCAGCCAGCACCAGTGATCGGGGCCTCTTTCCCTGAGGACAACAAGCCTCAGAGACATAATTTCATGCGCTTGCTGTCAGCTGCCTTGCACAATTTATCTTCTCATTACCTCTTTAACAGCATTGCTAGCCACTGACTGATGGAGGGAAATAAATCTTGTGATGGAGACACTGACTTTAGAAATAAAGCAATAAATAATATTACTTTGCAACAATAGATATGCCAAGTTTCTGCAGCCAGTGCCCAGAAGAGATTGGGAAGGTGAAGGACAACTGGTTTCCAGTGTCCAGTGAGTTGCTGGTATTCAAAGGGATATCTCTCTGGCTTTTATAAAGTCACCATAAGGCAAGAAGCCTTAATAGGAGCAAAAGCTAGTTGGCTGGAGAGAAGAGAGAAGGGCTGGTCTGAGATCAGTACCAGGCAGCACTTGCATGCTACAGATTGACATTTTATAGCAGATACTTTTTAGAGGAATCTGGTCTTTTGGGTACTCCTTAGATGCCCTGCTGCCCTCTAGGTGGAGTCAGAGGCCCTACTGTGACCTCCAAGGAAGAAGTGGGAAGAAACGACCTTAAGAGAACAACATCAGACACTAATGACTTGGTGGAAAGAAGCAAGCAAATAGCTCATGCTGTGTGCAGAAACACCACTCTAGATGGGACAACTTCCTCCACATTCATCTACAGCCATGACATCATCTGCAAACGTGCAGTGTGGGAGGGATATTCACAAATATCTGAAGTGTGGGTATCAAGTAGAACAGGCCAGTCTCTTTTCAGTGGCACCCTGGGACAGGAAGAGGGTCAATGGACACAAACTGGAACACAGGAAGTTCCTCCTCAACATGAGGAAAATCTTTACTGTGAGGGCAACAGACTACTGGAACAGGCTGCCCAGAGAGCTGTGGAATCTTCTTTTCTAGAGACATTCAACATCCACCGGGATATCTTCCTGTGTGGCCTGCCCCAGGTGATCCTGCTCCAGCAGGGGGGTTGGACTCGATGATCTCCAGAGGTCACTTCCAACCCCTACCGTTCTATGATTCTATGATTACTGTGTTGCTTACTTGGTTGATTCTGCCACTGTCAAAGTCCCTATTCAGCCTTTTAGTTTTTTGTCTGTATAAATCCCCAGCTTTCATGGAGCCCACAGAAGCGCTTGCAAAGTTCTGTTCTGAACAACGTTCTAGCATGTTATGTTAGCTGTGGCTGTAGCTGTGGGGTTTTATGAGGATTTTCTGATTGGACTCCAACAGTGCACTGCTTTTCCCCTCTCATTGAGCAAGAGTGCATATTGCAGGAGTCCATGGCTATGTGATCTGGCAAGGAACCAGAAATGCTTCGATTCTGGAGGCACTGTTTTCAAAAGGAGCCTCAGCATTTTCCCTGGCAGCACAGACACTTCTTATGGTAAATTGCACTTCACTGTGAATTCAGCTTTCAACAAAAATAGTTTTACAAATATTTGGAACAGCTCAGTGCACATGCAAGCCACTGGAACTGTAAAGGCTTAAGGAGACACCTGTTTTCAGGTGTGTGGTGTAGGCCACCAGCTCATTGAGTTGTTACCTTCCCTCCAAGGGTACAACCTCTCTCAGCACAGCTAAGCCAAGCTACTTGCAAGGAACAGTACAAAGGAAAACATACTGCAGCCTATCTTTGAGCTTTCAACTCAGTAACCAACAATATTTAGGACATTTAATGCTGAAATTAAAGCTCTTCCCTACATCTGCTTACTGTTTTGGAGAACATGTAAAGTAGGGTTAATGGTTGGACTCAATGAATCATAGAATCATAGAATACCAGGTTGGAAGTGATCTCAAGGATCTAGTCCAACCTTTCAAGATAAAAATGTGCAGTTTAAATGAAACAGCACAGCACACTGTCAAGCTGAGTCTTAAAACTATCCGACACAGGGGAATCAACCACTTCCCTTGGGAGACTATCCAATGTTTAATCGTTCTCATGGTGAAAAATTTTCTTCTGGAGTCCAATCGGAATTTTCCCAGGACTAACTTTAACCCATTACCCCTTGTCTTTTCCATGTGTCTCTTTGAAAAAAGGGAGCCTCCACCTTCACCCTGAAGGTCTTTTCCAGCCTAGATTATTCTATGATTCTATAATTCTGATTTGTCAGGAACTAGCAGACATGTCTGAGAAAAGCATCAGATCTATTGATACGATTTGAGTCATCGACTCATGATCAGTAGGCAATCCATGCTGTAACAAGAATGCCTCAGGGCCCATGTAACCAGCAAGGTCCCTATGAGGAGGGTTAGGAACAAGTCCTCCCAGGTGCTCATAGAGAGCTGTCACAGAGACAGCTGTGGGTTGGTCTCTGAAACTCTGCTCAGTGGCAACGTGTGACATGTAAGCGCTAAAGCTTCACCTGTTTTGACAATGCTGTTTTCTATCAGCACCACTGCCGCTGAGAAGCTCTATACCTAGAACGCAGCCATTTCCTTTTCAGGAGAGTGATGATCTGTGGGATGTGACACTGTTACTTCATGCTGCGTAACAGAAATTAGTTGCGACCTTTGCATTATGTTAATGCAAAAAGCAACCAGCCAATGCCAGAGCCCAGCATGCTAAGGACTATGCAATAATATCCTTCCAGTCTGAACAGGTAGGTGAGACAGATGATGGGTGGTTTAGCAGTGAGCACGTGAACAGCCCAGAAAACATTCACGAGTCCTGAGTCCAGCAGGTGCTTTGCTAGGTCAACAGCTCAGATAGAGCGGGGAGAGCTCGAGAAACACTGTTGCTGGGAGGGTGAAGACCAGCTGCTATATTGCCATGTCTCTGAGAAGGATATTGTCTCTGTCCCTCCAGCTTCTTTTTTTTCTAGAAGGAAAAAACGTCCTGAATAAGATATAGACACATTAGAAAAAAAAACAAACACAAAAAAAATATGCTGTTGGCATAGGAGTTCCTCTAGCTCCACTTGATCCCAGCTCCCTGAGCTTGTTTTGCTATATTTGCTTCCACATGTTCCCCACATACTGGTGTGTTTCATTCCCTGAAGGAAGATGGGAGCTGTCACAAACCATTACAGCATGTGCATTTCCCATCCTCCCTGAATCCCTCACAGGACCATTGGCATTGCTTGTCTCTATTCAGGAGTTCACCCAGGCAGACCCTTTGGATTTCCCTGGACAATGCTGCTACACAGCTGCCAAAGTTGGTGGGTGGAGAGCCCAAGGGTGTTCACTGGAGTGGAAAAGGTTGGTGCAGTGAGAAATATCTTTACCTCTCCAAATGGCTATGACAATGGCTAAGGGCTGATCCAAACTTTTTTGGTTTCACACTCCACACATAGTCCCTACACAGAAGCCTGCAAGAGAAGAGGAGCTTGCCACCTTGGCATGGTCTCAGATTCTAGAAGGGTTGAATGTGGACTGGGCAAAAGTCTCCTCTATCCAGTTTGTCATCAGTTATCCCAAGCTCAATTTCTCTCAAGAGTATCATAGCTACTTTCATCCCATCTGAGAGGAGTGCAACACCCAGCAAGGGGAGCAGGCAATGCCCCTCTGCATAGCTCACTTCACAGCAAGGGCAGAGCCTCCAGGTCTGGCTCAGGAGGCTGCCTCTGAAACAACAAAGCCATGCAGAGCCGCCCTCCATGAATCAAACTGCTGCTCCTTGAGACAAAACCATGACAGCTCTACTCTTTGCCTCAGTGATCTAGAGAACACAGTCTGCAGGGCTCTGTGGTAGCTTATGCTGGAGGATCTGGGGTGTCCAACCAAGTCTGGTGACCCAGTTCAGCATGGTGCCAAAGCACTGGTGCGGGTGCTAGGTGTGAATCCTTGGTCAGCACCTCCAGGGTGATCGTGCCCATTAAGTTTGCATAAACAAACAATCACTTTAAACGTCAGGAAAAATAATCTCACCCATAATCACTGATTAGAAATGTTTGCTTATGGTTGGGTATTTATAGCCTACAAGAGGTAAATGTCACCCTCATTGCCTGCATTGCACGGGAGATATTGTTTAATTAGCAATCACAGCCTCTGGGCTGCTGCTGTATGGAATGTGAGATGAGTGCTGCTACGCTTTATTTATCCTTCCTCCTTCTTCTCCTTTTCTTGTTCAGAAGTGGGATATGTCTTTTCTTATCTACAGTTGCTCTCAGACCCACAGAGCAAGCAGGGCACTGTTTGGAGATGCCCACCTCCAGGATTTTCTCCTCATACATAACAACCACGGCTGTCTTGCTCGGTCTCTGGCTGTGATTTACGCTGCATTTTGTGATCACTGTGCTAAAACCCTCAAGTTGCTCAACCACAACACTCCAGCAATGTTGCTCTTCCTAAACCCATTTTGGCAAGACGGTGGAAGAGGTAGTAAGAACTTTAAGTTCATGTTGATGGAAATGCCTCAACCTTCCCAAATTTGGAGTAGACAAATCAGGTAGTTCCTTAAGGAAGTCCAGCCTAAATAAACCATCTGAGACTAGTGGTTAGACCAGACCACAGAGGATAATAAAGTGGATCAATCCTTGCTTAAAGGAGATAATTTCTGAGCTAGACTCTGCAAACCCCTGCTAATGAAGGGAGCAAGGGGACAGAAAGAGTTTGGTTTAAAGCTAACAGGAGTTCACAGGTGGCGGGTGAGTAATAGAGGAAACCACAGGTTGTGGGATAGTTACAGTGATGGGAAGGGGCTTACAACCTTGTTAGCATGTGGGAGTTGCAAAAGCACTAGGTCTGAGTCAAATTACCCGGGTCACTAAAACCATTAAGAGACACCGGAATACGCTAGAAAGGAAGTACAGCGTTTGCTCATCCTATGCACGATGTTAGAGGCTGGAAAACCACAGTCTTGTGAGTTATTGAGGGCAGGAGATCAGAGTGGCAGCTGGGTTTCAGGGGTCCAAGAAAATACAGATAACTGCAGAGAAGGTGCCAGGGCCTGGGGATAGGTGGTCCTCTAGTGTAGGGCCTGAGTGAGCTGACACTTGGGGAAGGTGAGCAGAATGTTCCTCATTGTCAGGTGTGGCTGGAGCTGCTGAAGGTCTGAGTGCATGATCTGTCCTGGATGTGCTTTGTTCTCACACTTCCTTAGCCTCAGCTGTTAGCTGATGGCCATGGGCTTGGTGGGCCTTTGGACTGACCTGACATGGTCAGCAATTCTGATAGCACTTCAACCGTCTCACTGCTAGTGGTTTAACATCTGAGAATGAAAGCAGCCAACAGAGAGATAAGCTGAGCCACCCATCAGCAAGACCTGGGGAAGGAATTGCATTTAAAAGCTTACGAGTGGGTCAATGACAAAGCTACACACAGGTGTATGTAATCTTCTCCAGGGGGGCTGAGGGCTTTGCTTAGCCTGCCAGTCTGTCTGTCCACTGCAGGAAGACTCACCCATTTTTTTTTTGATACGGATAATTAATTACAGCCTATCAGAACAATGCAGATCAAGACAGTTGTATTCTGTGTTAGCATGTGTCGAACATGCTTCATATAGTGCAGAGAGCTGTGGGTGAAATTGGGTGGAACAGACAGCTCCATGTCCAGGTGTGTTTTTAGGAGGATTCAGGGTGAGCAGTAGCACGTAACTCTGCAACAGGTGCCCTATGGGGTGGAGCACCAGAGAAATTAGAGCTAAAAGCCATTCAGAGCTTTTGAGTGACACAGCCCTGAACACCAGAATGCCACTTCTCTCTGTTTACTAATGCATTTGTGTGTCCCTCAGTAGACAACAGTTGCTTTGTGTCTCTTAAACATGCTCTATTAACTGCCATCACATTTCATCACTCCTCTGGCAATATCCAGCAACACCTCTATAATTTATTGTCATTAGTTTTATTCACAACCATCACAGAGGTCACAGCATGGAGGGAGAAGAGCACTTCATCCATTTCACCACTAACCATGCTGGAATAATAGCTTTTCAAATAGCTGATGTTAAACAGATATGAAAAGATAATGAATAATGAGGAATAAAGGAACTGACCTTTTTTTGAACGAGAGGCTCTTTCAACATCATGACACTTGGAAGTTGGGTGAAATGAACCCTGACTTCCAAGACTGTGCTTTCTGACTGCTCTGATGCAGACATCTCCCTCTGAGCTGGTTCAGTCTTTCTCCCTTTATAGGCAGGAGGAGAAATGGGAAGCATTTCTTTCAGATGTGTGTGTTGAATTGTGCCTTAGAAATGCCTGCTTTTTATCCAGTGACTCCAAAGAATGCCTGAACGGATTGTCTTAGATGGAAATATCTGCATGTGGCCAGATGCTTCCTATACAGACAACCTGTAGTTAGTGGCTCTTGGTTTATACTCAGAGGAATGGAACCGGGCTTTGCACACTCTCCCAGTTGGTTTGCTCCAGATGACTCTATCTAATGTGCAAAGGGGCCCTGCAGAACTCTCTTTCTGACACAGAAACTGGGGAGTTTACTGTAGACATCTCTCCAAATCGTGGACTGAGTCTTTTTGTACAGAAAACAGACAACAAAGGGGGAGATGTGTGACCGGATGGCACTCTAAGATGTAGTCAGGATGCTGCTGGATTCACATCCAGACTGAACAGCTGAACAGCATGTCCAGGACCCATTGCTGAAGTGATTCTCATGTGGGCCAAGTCAGTTTAAAAGCCTGTAGGAGAGAGGAAGACAAAGGACACCCGATTGTATAGATTTCAAGAGATATCTACAATTAAATATTTTAAACAAATACGTGTTTTGTTTTTTTCCAGGAGGCAAAGAGAAAGGATGAGGACTAAAGAGGAAAAGCAAGCTGTTCCTGCAGAGAGCAATCACTTGCTCTTCTGGATTGAAGGGAAAAGAAGCACCTCAGGTAATTCCTGCTGGGGCTGCAACCCAAAATCTAGCACACTCGTGGGCCAGCGTGAAAGAAGAGTCTGACACAAAGCTTGGCAGTTTCGTAAATGAAGAATCTGTTAGTTCTGATAGATTTTCAGCAGAATTATGATTTTCCTTTCTTGGAAATCTGCTTGTCTGCAGATTTGAGGCAGAAATGACGATGACTTAAAGATCGAATAAACTCAAAGTGATATGGTTTTGACTAGTCCTCAGAACTACAGAAATTTGGACCAACAAGAAGGTGGTTTTTTCTACAGAACATAAGAAAAAGTGAAGAAAATGTTTCTGATAGTCTTTATGCAGTGGATATTTCTGAGGTTTGTATAGCTGCAGGTAAATTTCTCCTTCCAAAACCTGTTGGTGCTTCAGTCAAAGGGCTATTATCAGAGTCATTCAGTCAAATGGGCCATGGCCACCTACGGCAGCAAGCTTCACCACCTGCCTTCTCCTTCCATGCTTTGGGTCCTGTCGTGTTTTAGGGTCAGGGCAGCCCCAAAACCTAACAGACGCTCTGCCCTCTTCCTCCCCAAAGGGAGTCAGTCCTGTCATGCTTTTCAATCCTGAATAAATGTCCAGGAGATGGAGAGTCAGGGTGTTCCCTGCATGGAAATGAAAACTGCAGGGTATCTTGATCTACAGAACTAATTAACTTTATGATAAACTTAAGAATATCTACAGGGAGTTCATTAAGGGATTTGTCTAGTTCTCAAAATTCTTTCATTCTTGCCACAATATCCAGGTTTTGGCTACATTTACAGTGCTCCCCAAACATTTGTTATTATCACTTTCCATATTTTTATCGAGATTTTCAATAAAAGTATTAAATAAAATTGGCCATAAGCCTAGCCCATTAGGAGCTCTGGTAACCTCCTTCCAGCTTGACTCTTCCTTTAAATACAAGCCCTTCGCTGCCTTGTCGTTATGTAGTTCCTCCTTTCCCTTATAATTCTTCTGTAATCCCCATTTTTCTCTAGCATCACTAATCAGCTCCTCACGTGACACCATATCGAATGCTGTCCTAAAGTCCACAAAGATGGTATCTAGCATGTTTCCTTTGTCTAAAAACTCCATTACCTTATCAGAGAAAGATATCAGATCAGCCTGCCGCAATCTCCTTTGGATAAAGATACGCTTTATTCTAGCTCATTTCCCACTTATATCCATGCCCTTAATTACTTCTGCCTTCAAACTCTATTCCAAAGCTTGCAGCGAGCAGAGTTTCTTTCAGGCTTCAAATCACATCGTTTGCCCTTCTGTATCAGGACCCTATGACCTGATAGATGGCATTTGTTTTGCCCCTAGTGAGGGCTCGTCCAAGGAGGGGTATGTTCCCTCCTGGGCTGTGGGGCTTGGGATCAGGAGGGGAGATCAAACCTTCTGGAGGTTAACTGGTGAGGCACAGCTGAGGGGAGTTTCTGGCAGGCTGTGCAGCACTTACTGCTGGAAACAGGCTCACAGGCAAACCTCAGATGTGGCACCAAGACATGATCCTATGAGGGTCCCTTAGAGGGCCGCTTAGAGGGACTGTGTAAAGTTTTCCACTTCTTCCAGGCAACCGGACTGAACAGCTCTAACTGAACAGACCTACATGTCCCAGTTGCTGTTCAAATAAAATCCGATTTGGTTTGTTCGAAAGCTGTCTGTCTCATCTGGCCAGCTTTCTTTAAAGAAAATATCTAAGGAGATCCACCTCAGAGCTGTGGACTCCAAGCCTGCTGACCTGATATGTGAGATTCATAATCCCTTCAGTCTACAGTGCTGCTGCTTGTTTCAGAACCTGTAGTGAAATAGCTGGTGCCTCCTGGGGGTGTGCATTAACTCCTGGGGTATTGCCACTGCTTGGTTGCACTCGCTCTGTCTCTTGTCACTGTGTTCCTACTGTCCATCCTGTTTCTGATATCCTGGTCGACATCCACATCATTATAAATGGATGCCACGTTCTCCTCTTACTTCGGAGTCTTACTGAGTATGACTTTAATTTAGCATCCGCCTGATCTCGCAGTAGCCTCACTTATTCTTTTCTCATCCTCTTTTCATTTATTAACCAAAGAGTGTTTTTTTTCTCTTTAGTTTAATATATAATTCACTTAGACACTTGACAGTTCTTCCTTCATCACTATGCTTCTTGACCTCTAAGATGTACTATTTTGCTGATCAATCTCTTTTAGCTTGGTTTCACAAGAAAATAAAAAAGATTTTCATTCCCCCTTTCCTCTCTTGCAATAACTTCCAAACCCAGTGGCCAATTTCAACCCTACCTGAAAGGATCGTAGAAGCACCTCTGATAATTAAGATTATGCAAGTCTTTGCAAAAATTGGCAGCTGAGTAGATGAGAGAGATTCAAATTAATGTCTCTACTGAGGGAAAAAGAAACATCTCTGAGCCATTGAATATTCCAGTTGGCAGCTGCCTTCCTGTCAGTCAGCACATGCCTCCCAGCCTGCATGCCCTGCCTGCGAAGGAGCACGCGTCTACCTTCGGGCTGCCCACAGTTTGTACAGGGTCTTGCTGGGTGGGGATGAGGTTGGGGTTTCTGTTATTGATTTGGTTGGTTTTTTGGGTTGTTTTTTTTTGGTGGTAGACTGAGTGCAGGAAATAGAACACTTACTCATAAGCAATCACGCTTTCCAGGTTGCACCTCTTACAGAAGAAGTTGCTCTTCTTCCTTCCAGGCTCTGGTTATTCCTAACATGCCTTTTGTAAATTCATTTGTGGAGCCCTCTTCCCTGAAAACCTTGCCTGGATACAGACTCCAAATAGTTTTACACCTGGAATGTGATATGTTGCTTCTGAACTGAAGTTCTAGAGCTCTTCAGACCTTGCTGAATGCTTCCCTGAGTCCGCAAGAGCTTTTCTTTCAGAACCGAAGAACTTTACCCACAGATCCAACCTTTGTCCTAGTATTTAATTTCTGTTAAAACCTTTTATCATCATTCCACCCAAAGGCATTTTGTTCAACCTTCTGTTTGTAATGCCTCACAGCTCCTCAGTATAAATATTGCATCTTGCTTAAGGAGTGAATATTTGCTAAAGAAGCTCATGAGTTACCCTGTCCAAGACACCTGTGAGTTGTTCTTGTTCTGTAAATTATTATCTAGGAAATTAAGATCCTTGCACAATGACAAAATTCCTCCACTAGCACTCCATAAATGTTTACTCATTTCCAGATCCAATCCTGCAAGTCTTCAGCTCATTATAAACACTCCTTCAACAGATCCTTTTTTACTAGTTCACATACTAATGCTTCAATTTTTTTATACTAATCCATTTAGATGCTGGCAGATTTTTACTACTGTTCAGACTCCTTCTGGTTTGTATTTGTCCTTTCCTTTCTCCACTGCATATCCTTTCCTCACCAAGATTCCTGCTGTCTTTGATTACCAGCCTTCCCTTCTCCTGTGTATTGTTACTAGACACAGAGAACGCATGTGCCTCCTGCAGCTTTCTCCCCTCACTTTTTCCTCAATCATACCAGCTTTCTCCTCAGCTGAAGTCCATGCTTTGAGCAGTATTTTCTTCTGTAAGTTCCTTCCAGAGAATGAACATCCCAAAACATTCCTCTTAGCACCATCTTTTAATCCTCCTTAATTTGTCCTTTTTTAACCCCCATGTCTCAGGGTACCCTACAAATCCCACAGAAGGTTACAGAGAATTTTCCCACATTTGGTACATTCCTCCTTTCTATATTTGATTGGGAATGCAGCAATGTCATTTGCCTCAATAAAAAGGGTGATCTGGATACTTTTTTTATAGTCCCAGATGCTTTTCGATGCTGTATTTACATCACATTCCCTTCAACTTGATTTCTCTGGTTTGAGCCCCACTAGAAGTTCTTAATAAGGATTCCCAAACCACAGAGACCTTTCTACTGTTCTTTGTGTGTTCCCAGTCTTCTTTCCTTGTCTTCTGTCTGAGAAGTTTTCACTTTTTACTTTTCTATTTAATTTTCCATATACTCTGCTCTCTCTTTGGACTCCAGCTCTTCTCATTTTCACTGTTCTTTTTTATTTTTACAGGATGAGGTGCCCCCCCCTGCTCCACAGTCCCCTCATCTACATTTGTGCTGATTTTTTTTTTTTTCTTTTTGCATATTCATTGCTGCAGCAAATCTAATCCTTATATCCGCATCTTTACCAGCATCTGGCTTCTTGCTCTGCTGTGTGGCCTCTAAAATCTTCTGATCATCTTATTTCTGCAAATTTTGGCTTTCTTAGACAGTCGTTTCTACCCCGTCTGTCATGCCCATGTTAAAATTAACATCCTGATTATTTTCAGCTCTTGTCTTTCACCAGTTCAGTATGCTTTTGTCCTTGGAGACCTACATCTCAAGAGGAACATGTGTCCAGTTCTCCTTTCTAGTGTCTAGCATTCTTCTGAATGCTACTATTGCTTTAACCCATCACCACTGCCTTGCTTTTTTTGTTTTAGTCTATGGAAGATAGACTTCCTGAAGTTCTCTGAGCACTTGACTTTCCAAACTTTTTTCCAGTGCCAGCCTCAACCCATCATTTCGTCTGGTCCATGACAATTTTCCATGTAATACTTTACTCATATCAAAACCACATCCTGGAAAGTAGGCAATACATAACAGGGATGCAACAAGAAAGCTCTTAGACTTTGCTTTACTATGCACTGTAAGTTACAGGAAAAAAAAAAAAGCTGAAAAAAATAGCTTCTAGTACAAGGTATTGTCAAATACTATGGCAATTCTAGCTTCTGAGAACTTTATCTAATTGGATTAGTCTCATTCTGGAAACTGATGGTACTTGACTCTGGCAATTAAACTGAAGTCCACTTCCATACCATATGGCAAATGAATTGGGTCTTTCTTCAATCATCAGACATTCTTACATTGCTGATATGGAGAACAACTCTCCCCAGATAGTGCTTCCAAAGAGAAAGTTTTTGAAGGCGGGGCCTGGAAGAATGTAACTTGCATATCAAGCGGAACGGAATCTGTAGTGCAGTTTGTCCCTTCTACAGCCATTCTCTATCAAGGGCTTTCCAGCCTCCCTGGCAATCTGGGCCTGTTAAGGTGAGGACATATAAGAAAAGCACTTTGCACTCAGTAGTTAACAGCCTTACCATACAAGTAACTGTAAGATATTTGCACCCTTAACAGTGGCCTAATGAAATCTTTAGCCTTCAAACAGAAAATCTGAGTCGAGCCTCACTGATCATCCTATTATCAGTGCACAGATCAGAAGCTGCTCTCTCCACCTCCCTGTTGATATACAGCCAGTTATTATGGAGGCTCTGACACAATGAATTCAGCTCTGTTGTACTGCTGTGGGATGTACTGAACATTCTGCAAGAGATGCCTCAGATGCCTGGGATTCTGCATAGCTGGGGCATCATCTGAATGCCCCAGTGCACCCATCAGCACTGTGCAGGCTGGTAGGGAGGCAGCACAGTTTGCACCGTTCACTGTCAGACTGAAAGAAGAGTGAGACAAAGACAAAGCAATGCAAAGAAGTCAATTTATCACATATATTCTCCTACTTTAAACCCAGGGGTTTCAGCCTGTGACTTCATGTGAGCAGATGTGCATGAGTCTATTGTGCAGAAGATTTGGTGCTGTGAGTAGTGTTGTGGAATTCACGCCCTAGGGGATCGTGTTGCAAGTAACTAATTTCCTTTCTTTGCTTTGTTTTCTGTGGTTTGGGTTTTTTTTGGTTTGGGTTTTTGTTTTTTTTTTGATTGAGTTTTGGTTTTTTTTTAAATAGGTGCTAAAATTCCTGAAAGCAGTGAACAGAAGTTGGGCTTGTGCTGCCCTGCCTTCCCTCACAGCTTCAAATCCTTGCTTAAGGGGTAAGTGACATCAAAGTCTTATGAAATGCCTCTGGCTGATACAAGATAAGCCCTCAGAGAATGGTTCTCTACTATTTACTCCAACAACAAACACTTTCCTATGTTTGGTGCATTTCAGCAACCAAAGAAAGGTGAGAGATGTGTCAGCACCTGCAGCAGGGCTGCAGTTCGTGAAGAATGGGGAAGTTATGCAGATTTAAGTGGGAAGCGGAGGCCCTTGTGATGGAGACTTGTGGGCTGTAATTATTTCCCAATTGGTAATTCAGATGTGTTGCCTTGGAAAGCAGCAGATGGTAATTACATTCCATTAGATGTTTGTATTTACTGTGGAGCTGTTTCAGTCCTTTCAGCATGGGGTGGAGCTGGGGCCTTGCTGAATGTACGGGCTGACATGCTCACCAGACGTTGGAGCTGTCACAGTGGCTGATACTTGTTGGGGAAATGCATGAATGCTTTCACCAAGCAAGATAGGCAGGGATAGGAGCCACCTTGGTAACTGGGGTTCAGGATGCAGTTCGGGATTGTATCCTTGAGAGGAAGAACAGAAAATTGCAGTGAAGCACAAGAAGGTTGAAGCATGAGAAGCTCCTCTCTGGCTGGGGGCACAACGTTAAACCCTGTCTTAGAGAGTTTATTCCTCTTGGCTCCCATATTAACATGCTTTTCCCATTCTTTATGCACTACACAGACTTGGATTCTTACTGTCCTGACTACAGGAACCAGTGCAAGATATAGTCCTATTCTATTGCCTCTCTTCATGACATGGACATTAGGCACCTGGCACTTTCCAAGCAGCGCTCAGTCCTTTCCCGTGCTCTCAAAGGGGACAGTCTTGCTGCAGGGACAATACCTTTGCAGAGTTCTGTTATGAATGTATAAAGGATGACCTTACATCTTTAAGGTCTTCTCCCAGCTGGAAGCCTAGTGTGGCAGAGAAGCATCTTAGATATCGTCTCACAGCACAGAGGCCCTCCAGAGAAGCTTTACTGGGTGTAGAAGACTCTGCTTCAAAGACCTGTTGAAGTCTGCATTTAAGGATTTGAAACTCTCTGAAGGATTCAGCAAGACTTTCCAGTCTTTCTGCATCTTAGCCAGTGAAATTCAGCCAAGATTAATTACATCACAACTCAACTTTTTCTGTAAGATGCTCCACTTACCATTAACAGCAGATATAAGAATGTCCAGAAAGGGCAGGTCTATCCTCACCGTAGTGTTGTTCAAAAGGTTCCTTAAAAAAGGCTAGTATTTTTATAAAACATGTGTCTCTAACTGGATGGGTGGTCCTTGCTCAGACCTGAGGATGCAGAAGAGGGCATGTAAAGGTTCCAGAGCAGCTTGAGAGAGAGTTGGAGACAGCAAAGGGGAGTAAGTTTGGGAAAATATCTCAAGAGCCTCAAAGCAAATAGCACAGAATGCAAATACTTTCTCTGGAGGGAAAGATGTGCAGTGATTATGGGTAAGCAAATCTTGGAGTAGAAAGGGACAATGAATTTGACACAAATCTGCATATGGGCCTCACAAGAAAGTCATCTTATAGCTCAGTAGGCAACAAAGAGCAGGAGTCCTGCATATCTGGGGGAGCGGTGCAGGACGTCTGGGAATGTCAGCGCAACAAGGTCATAGAGAAAGCAGAAGGCATTCAGAACAGCTACAAAATGATTGAAGGACAAGCTAAATAGGAAAGATTAAAGGAACTAAATTATTCATGGCTTGGCCAAACTGATTAAATAGCCAGGCAAGGAGCAAAGCTGTTCAGTGTCGTCTGGTGACTGACAGCCTCAAGTTAAAAGGTGAGACTGATAGTGAAATATGGGGGCTGTACAGCAGGAAAAGTTTTCTAGGAAGAGCTCTAATACTGCTTAACATTATATTGCTGACAGGTATTGGAAATCCAATAATTTGAAACAGGACTTGACAAAGTGCTGGAGAACACTCACAGGGACGAGCGTGCTTTGCCCAAGGCCCAGTACCAAAGTTGCCTGTGAAATCAGCCGTGACACTGCCAATGTGGCTCCCAGTGCTCACTCTGATCTGGTAGGTCCCATTAGTAAAGGCTTCCTTGTGATAGGCTGTATGCAATGGAGGGAAGGTCTTCAAAACGTGGTTTGAACTTAGACGGAGTTATCTTGTTATTACCAACATTGTACCAACAAACAAACAGCCCTGGTGGAGAAGAGATGGGCTGTGGCTTTATCTTGCCAGATGTTGAATGCCTTCAAGGAGAATTCTTCGTGAAATAAATGTATAAGTACAATTTTATGATGACACATAGTGATCCCTGTGTTCTTGAAAAAGCTGCTAGAATGACAATAAAACATCCTTTTCCTAGGAAGACCTTTTTAGAGACACTGGTCAGCTGCAAAGGTCCTGAGGTCTATTATCTCTTAGCAGTGCATATGGTATGCAGCCCATATGGACTGAGTCATTGGTCTTTTTAGGATGTACTCCATAGAAATTAAGAGAATTGGAAGGCCTGTGGGGATCCTTTAAGAATAAGCTTTCTTTCTGAGTGCAAAGTATTATTCACATCCATGATAATTATTAGAATAATAAAGATCTCATTACAGACCCAGCACGACTATTCTCAGGTATTGCATTGAGTCCTCCTTGGGAAATACATCAGTATAAGATATGCTGATGTTGCCTTCTAGCAGATACATTTGAACAACTTGTGCTAATTAACATTAATAAATATATGCTAAAAGCATAACTGGAAACCAGGCTACAGCACACAGCTTTGGCTTCTGATTGGAAATTGTACCATCAGGTGAAGCTTTCTGCTCATTTTCTTTATGTTTAGGTATCCCTTCCTCACTGGAGATTAAGGCTGTATAATAGAGGATTGCTGTTCACGCAACGCTAATCTTGAATGTTGCCTGGTTTCTACCTCTGCTTTCCCATGCCAAAACCACTAAGGGGAACTCTCAGCACCTCCCTTCAGGAGAGGTTTCCATGGCGTAGGCTCCTGTATGGATCAAAGCACAGTTCTGGCCTGGTGCTCATTTCTAACCAAATGTGATGTTGATAGGATCTTTATACCCTTTATCATCCCTTTTCCTCATCCCTTTCAGCCCAGGCTGACTGCTCAGTTTATAAGGATCAACTCTGCAGTGCCAGTGGGGCACCTCTCCTGGGTTGTGGGTGCTGACAGACTGACAACATCCAAGCCTGGGTTGCCCACAGGATCTCTCAGCTGTGTGATGAAATGATCACTTTCACAAGACCAAAGCAGGGGCTTCTTTACTGAAGTTACACAGAAGCTAATGATGGAAAAAAAGCATGACCCACTGTCACACAAATTGGGATAAAGAAATTGCACTGGTAAGCCACTAAATGCAAAAAATAAAAATGAGAAAGAGTTAATTTCAAGAGCGGGTTGCATCTGAAAGCACTAGTTGTCATAAAAACACCAATTCTCCTCCGCAGAGTGACAGTCCCCCTTAAGACCAACTACATTTAACAGGCTGAGTGTGAAGGTCACCTTCATCCCAGATTGTGTGCTGTTTCCAAGTGTCAGATCAGCACCAACTGTCCTCCATCAGCTATACAGACCAGATGCTCCAGCTCTCAGGGTACTCCCAAACCACTTGGTACCAGGCAGACAAGGATCCCCTTTACATCATGATCGCAAAGAGCGTATTTCCTATTTGAGCCAAAGAATTCCATTGGGCTTTTGGGCAGTTTTAACTCCTCAAGCAAGTGTCTGAATTTCTCTGCACAGCATTTTGCAAAATTACCTTAGGAAAGAGTATTTTAATAATTTGAAAAACAGCCCTGGTGCTCCTCCCTGTAGCCTGTAAAATAAATAAAATATCTTCCTGTTCTCTTCAGGTGGTTCATCTGTTGCTATGGTTTAGTGAAATAAGCAGGGTGCTGAGGAACCACCCCTTTTCCACAGATCTCTACATTCCAGCTGACTTCCTCCAGTCCTACTGCTCTGGTATGCTCAGATCTGACAGCATGCCCATCTCGTCTGCTAACCAGTGGAATGAGCATGGACAGCCATGACATCAAGCTCTCATTGTGTCCTAACCAGTGGAACGAGCATTCAGAGTCCCTGATGTATTTACATCAAACCTTATTCTCCTTCAGTGTCACTGCCAACTCCAGATAGAGACTGAGGCACAGGGACAGAAGCTGAGGGTGTGCCCAGAGAAATAATCCAGCCCTGAGTCCTAGGCTGGCACCTGGATCTCTTCACAGATGCCATGAGTTGTGTTTAGACATACAGTTGTGTGAAAAGAGAGTTCTGGTTGAAGTGTCCAGCAGTGGTAACCTTGATGGACAAACTGTAAGTGGCCCTTTGTACACCCAGTTTTCGCTTGGTCCAAGACTGACAAGTCATTTGCAGAACAGACTTCTTGTTCTCCTGAAAGTGCCAATTTCTCTTCACTGACTAAAGAGGGAGGCTATGAACCTTACATACAACATGCTCCTAAAGTGAGACACTTCAAGCAAAACTTTCAAATTGGTCTTGATTAACCTCCGCCTCTCTGTGTGATGTGTTAAATAAGGACCCAAGAGGTGAAGCAGCAGAGGAGAACATATACTGCGGACAGTAACAGATTATGGGTGACAGACTGAGCATCAGCACTGCAGAAGAGGACTCAGTAATGAGAATATTCAACTAAAAGCCTCCAGCACAGTCACTTGAAAAGGCTAACCAAGCAACGACCAGGGCTCACTTCTGACTGACCTTTGCTGCCAGTTTTTATAGTCCCATGTGCAATGTAGGGATGGGGAGGGAGGAGATTCGAACTGCCACAGACCCCTGATAAGGCTTCGGTGATGGCTTGAAAAAAACAGGAAGTTAAACCAATCTCCCTGCCACGAGAGCACAACAGGATACCTGCTGCAGTGCTGGAAAACCTCTTACTCAGCACACTGCCTTGTGTCTGCTGCTGAGCAAGACAAACATTTTAATGGAAGGGAGTGCTCAGAACTATGTTAATTCATAAATATCACAACAATAAAAAATGTAATTCCTGCTAGAATAAAATACATTCTTGACATATTAATACTTTTTAACATTGATATTAAATGAGATATGCGTGCCTAATAACAAATGCAACAATATTCTTCTCTGGAGCTATTCTTTCTGATTCACTTCGGGTAAGAACTGAGAAGTAGCTGTGTTTGGGGAACAGCATGTCTCCTCCCTGATACTGTATCTCACTAGGAAGGCTGCTTTGAAGTACTTTGGTATCAAACACAGTGAAAGAAAACAAAATCTCACTTTGGAAACTAATAATGAATTAATATATCCAAGTTAAAGCAAAAGGCTGAACACAATTCTAAGCAGTTTAATGATAAAATGCTCTAATCCGATGCTAGTGTTAAAGTTTCGTTTGTGGCATCTTTTATTGCAGAAACTGTACCCATGGGAGGATGGATGTGAATAAAACATTTCATTTTATGACCACAGAAAGAGAAAAGAAACCTTTGAGGGGTTTAAAAGCTCTTTCATCATCATGCAATTGTTCTGCAGAGCTTGGGAAATGCTCTAGATTTAGAACAATTTTTGAATCATGTATCACATATATCTCTCTGGAAATGCCAATGAGGGTTATCAGCAAGACTTGGTGAAGAGCCTCAGCAAGTCATCCTGCTGACAGCACCCTGGGAAACACCCTGGGGAGAGTGTTAAGGCATCTGCACACATCAGAGTCCTACAAAATGAATCTTAGCAATTAATTTGCCAATGAACATATGAAATAGAACTGCTAAGGAACCTCAGAGACATCACCTAAAACCAGGTTGGCTCTTACAGCTCAAAGGCCTTTCATGGTTGTACCCCAGCAGCTGACAGCACACATACTGGGCAGGTAGCTCAAGCCCTTCTCAGATTTGACAGGGGGGATTGGACTTGATGATCTTTCAAGGTCCTTCCTAACCCCTAACATTCTATGTGTGATCTGATTCGGTAAAAGTGCAAGATGTGGTCCCAGGTCAAAAAAAAAAAGGTCCTGGCATTTTTATTATATATAGCTGGCACACAGTTCTGAATCCAGAGAATTTCACAACGTAAGCCGATACAGATTCAAGTCAATTGCCTTCCTGAGGAAAAAGAAAAATGAGGAGTCAACATTTCTTAAAACCTTTTAAACATCAAAGGACAGTTGTTTCAGAGCTTAAGGATGCTTCATCTGCAGCCTCAGATACCAAGAATTCCCACTAAGCTGAAGCCCAGCCAGATTCCCTCAAAGAGAAGAGAAACAGGGAGGAGAGAGACAGCTCTTCCAAAACACTTTGAAACTTAATTTACCTTCAATGGCAGCAAGAAAACTGAATATAATGGCAGGGAAGAGACCAGCTTTCAGAGCTGGCCTCACCTTCTACAACTCTGACTTAATTTGCAGAAGCCCGGGAAGAGTAAGGAAAGCAGTTTGAGTAAGTAGTGAGGGGGCTCTGAGATTGTATTTTTTTCTTATTACTTTCCTATTTTCCAGATATACTTCCAATTTTGTAACCGGGAGCTTAATCTTCCTCATAGTACAGATAAACCCATGCAAGATTTCACTTGCTTGCAATTTTGAGCAAGTACAGCTGGAGGGACTATGTATGTCTGAAAGCAATTAAGCCCCCTCTACAGGTAAATTCTGGGGCTGTTGGATTCCAGAATTAATCAGGAAATTTCAGTATATTGGCATGTTTCTTGCCAAACTGTGAGGAACATCTGGAAGACTGCTTATCACCAGCTGCAGGTCATAGGCCAGCTTCTGGGAGGCATCTGCTGACAAATAAGTATTGAAGGGACAATCTGTGCCACTAAGTGCCGCTGAGTCATCACATCCTTCCTGTAGCAATGCAGCCGGCCAAGCCAGGGGAAGTACAAAGTGAGGAAGAAGAGGGGCTATGTCTTCTCTGTAAACATCCATGGAGGACACTCAGGCCTTCCTCAGACCCTGACTAGCAGTTTCCCAGGTGAGAAGGGCTGGACTGAGTCCCTGCAATGACAGGGAGCAGGGAGAAAGCATTTCTGAGTCAGGATTAATTTTTTTTCCCCCTTTTCCTCTGTTTCAAAGCAGTGACTGAGCTCCCACATCGTAAGATAAACTTGTTTACCGGGGCCTGTGCTTTAAACTGCCAAACCTTTCAAGAGCGCAGCGTGTCTTCTCTTACAGAGGATTCAGAATGCAATGCTGTCTAAACATTGCACCTACTTCAACAACATCATATGGTGGCATTTTCCACTCAGTGGGGTGGTTGGTTCTGTGCTACAGGACTAAGAGCAAAATAGCGATGATCTCTGGCTCGCCTGCTCCCCACAGCCCAGCTAGCCTTTAATCCTCAAATGCACGGCTCCCAAAAGCAAGGCCAGTGGGTGAATCACACTCGTGTAGTTGGAGATGTTATACTGTACTGCAGGCTGTGTCATCACTGGGTAGATTTTGCTCCACCTGCCTGAAACAAAGCCAGCCCTGGGATGGACCTGGAGGATGTTTCCCAGGACATGACTCTGTCATGTAGTGGTCACACTGCTGTGTCCGTACCAGTTTTGTCAGCGCAGGCTGGAGTCACTGTGTTTAGTGGGGGAAAACTCCTGCTGCCTCCTTCTGTGCCACCCTCTGCCCTTTGTCCCAGGGACATAGTGGAACGTTTCTATCTTCTGCAGATGGCCCAGAGTAGTAACTCTTGAGGGGCTTCCTCAAGCAGGTTGGGTCTTTCCTCTCTCTTCCTATTATTGCTGCCCCGATACCAAATAAAGGTGAAGGACTGAGTTCATTCTCTAAGAGTCACCATCTCCTTCTCCATGAATCTAGTTCAGAACAATGGCAATAACTTTGAGGATCCCTCGCACAGATTCTGCAAGCTCTGGATGCTTTGGTGCTTCCAGAGGATCACTCCACATTTCACCTTCCCTGTAATTGGGAGCAGAATGCAGCTGGTTGCTCAACAGCCTGGAATCACTTGCTTTTTGACCAGGCATAAACTTCAGCCTGTTTTCTGTGAACTTGAAGACACAAGTCAGCTCAGGCCAGAGTGCCACTGAAGCAGGCAGCTCAACTCAGTGTTGAACCATTCATTTTGCTCTCTGGAAGATAACAGAAGGGCTGTCTGGAAAACTAACAAGAGACTAAAAAAAAAAAAAGATTCCTTTGAAGTTGTTCCCCGCTGTGCACAAGATATACTCTGAGCAAGAGAAGACAGTAAGTGGGGACCTTGAGATAGCTCTGAAGAAACAGCTTCCCTGGAGACAAAAAGAGCTTGATGACAACTGACTCCCTGGAAGAAGATGCTAGGAGACACACTGCAAGGCACAAAGGGAGGCACCAAGCCCTCTTCCCTCCGGAGGTGGGCATCAGCTCGACATAGCCAAGCTCACTCTTTCCCCAGGCCCTTGTCGCAGGCATACGGTGACATCTCGTGCCTTTCAGTGGAAGCACTTGGAAGCAAGTTTGATACAGACTTCAGAAAGGCTGGTCAGGCCACTCCTATATTGAAAATTCAAACCAAACATGGTTTCCTTCAGATATGAGACAGAAGCCTCAGCTCTTATTTTGAGTGAGAGAATAGCATTTGAATTTGACAGAGACCGACAGATGCACAGACTAGACTGAAAGCAAAACACAAAGCTCATGTCCAGAATTTATCGATCACAACAAAATGTGCAGAGATCTGGTTTATGAAGCTTCAGGAAGAGCAGCCACAAACCCATGATTTACACTTCACAGGAACTGTTGGCTTTTTTTGGAATTTACTTTCTGACTGAACTAACATCTTGCAAACCACAAATGCAGAGAAAATTTCACTTTGACAACAACGATATGCAGTGTTAACAAAACAGTACCTGTTCCCGGTAGCTGCTCAGTGTAATTGATACAAGCTTCAGTGAAGCGGGCAGAACTGTCTATTCCTTCCTTGGATTCCCTGCTCAGCATCTCCAGCTAAATTCAGGCTCCTGGACTTTCACGTACTTACTTGCACAGGCACTTTTGCACCTCCTATATTGCTGATTATTCTGGATACAGCAATTCAGATACAGTTCTGGGGGAGTCACTACTGTGGGGCTCCAAAGGCACATATCCCAAAATAGCCTTCCAGTATTGCACTAGTTTCCTTGTGGGTCCACCCAGACATAAGCACCTGGGATGACCACGGAAAGGTGATTATCTGAGTTCTCCCTATCAGATAATCCATTCTTCCTTTTTGTTTTAAGTCCTGGAGCTGCGGACCACCCCTGTGCTGCACAGACAGGATTCCTGAAAACATTGCATTTCTGCAAAAGTTTATTCAGCTCTGAAGGGTCAAAGAAATGCTGTTGGATCAGCTAATGATTTGATCTCTTTGACAAGGCTTTATTTTACTAGGACTTTTACAACAGGGCCTGGGATATCTAGGTCCAGTTCAGATTAGTTAGCTGGGCCACCACATGTTTTCCTTTGATGACCCACAGAAACTATTACTATCATTGCCTTTCTATTTCTTTTTGGTGTTTAAGATGGACATGCCATAATATGAACACCATGAATACGAGTTCAGGGGTAAGCACTATGAGCTCATCAATATTTTGCTGTTCCTGCTGCTACATCTGTCTTCCATCTTTCCTTTACTATCTTCTCTTTCAGCTTTGATGACTTAACAGGCTGTCACTGAATAGGAGGTGGTAGATCCAACTCAACCCAATTATAATCTCCTGACTTTTGGTCAAAATGGAACATTTATGTATAATACACTACTCCAGTGAGAATCTGTTACTTCCCATTATTTCTGACATCTGGTATAACTGAAGCCTATATTGATGGCTCTGAAATTGAGCCTCTAGGCTATCACTTTCTCATAGCTTTATAGATCTTTTCTGCTTTTTCTTTAAAATCCTTCTTCACACTAATCTAAAAGAATGGTCTCTCCTACAGCAGAACAGGAATGTTGTTGGCCATGTCAGAGCAGGATAGCTAGAGAGAGATATACTGTGTGCTTGGTGTTTCCAACAATCAGTTAAGAACCTCCCATGACCACTTACAAAGTGGATGGTCCAGAGAGTCCCAAGACAGCACTGTCATGAGTCATTGAGTCCACATGGTGCATCACAAATCTACACACTTACAGCTCAGCCCCAGGAGAGAGAGTATCCTCTTGTTAGGGCTAATTGTGTGAATTCAGTGCCAGAGTGCTCCCATGATGGAGCAGTGCCAGATACGTGCCAGTTCCTGAGGAGCAGTGAAAACCTTAGGTTATACATACAGGAATGATGCAATTTTTGCAATACCTCCTCCTGCGTGCTGCTCAATCCAAAAGCCAGCAGGTGAGAGCAAACCCAGAACAAAACTGAACACCTTAAGATATACCAGACATCTCCTACAGGCAGATGAGGTCTGAAGATTGGGCAGAGAACAAGGGGAAAGAGGAGCAGGAAAAAAACTAGATGATGGGCACCCTAACACCCGCAGTGGCAGGTGATGTTCAGTCGTTGCTGTTGTGAGACAAGAGCCCTTCATCAGTGACAAAAGACAGGAGCACAGGGGGCTGCAGCCAGCCTGGCTTTGGGACATGGTGTCCCTAGGTAGTGGCCTTTTCCTCCCATTTGTTTCCCTTGGGACTTGAAAACTGCTGTCTCTGCTTGTAGAGAAAAACTGGACCTCCTGAGCTTTTTTTCTCTCTAGCAAAGACATTTAAAATTGTTGTTATTTCTTGTGTCAGATTGTCTGGTAATCCTTAATCAGTGAGTGGCTGAAAGGAAGAAGTGTCTGGGGACACTGTCTGTGGCAGTCACCTGATTTCAGCTCGATAACATAGCTGTTAATTAGTGCTCAGTGGTAAATCCTCCATAATATTCTTTATCCCAGCTGGCTATCAGGACATATCATACATGACACCACGATTTCTGTTGATGTATCACAGTTCGTTAGAGCAGGCGAATAAGAAGCAGTATGAGAGAGGGAAAACGTGCTGGGACGATCAATAGAATCGATCCTATGTTTTGTGCTCATTGTCAAATGGTCATGCTCAAAAGCAGGAGTGAGGAGGGACCCAGCATCTCACATCACAGGTGAATCAGTTATTTGCACTATTGTTATCTACCTGGCTAACTGATGATAGTTGGGATTCTAATTAGCTCCAGTAAGGTATTAATCGATTCTGTAATTTTTCAGGCTGCACTGAACAAATGCCTGATGGATCTTAGGAAGAATTCTGTTTTGTGCAAAATCTCCGCAGTTAATCTCCCCATAGTGTCATTGGAGCTTCTTATTTCTCTTGGGAGGACAACAAACCACTAATGGAACCAGATGAACAACCAGTGCTGAATGGCACAGGCAGCACCAACAACACAAGAAACTTTGCCAAACACAAAAAATTTTGCCAGTTATTCCAACATGTTTCCCCCGGGAGATGGAAACAGCCACTTCCTTCGTACATTTGAAACTGCTGTACTTGAGCCATCTGCATTTGACTTATGTATTTTTGTACCCAGTTTCCAGTGATCCTTTCCACTTCCATTCCATACAAATAATTACACACATATTTATTCACAGCGTCTTTTGTTGAAATTGTCTGCTTGTGAGATTGTCATTCTTCCACACTAAAACTCTGTATATTTTCCAGCAGCTCTATTTATTCCAAGATATGTTTCTGTCAATGTCTAGTTACGCTGCTTTACTATTTTTCAAAAACTTGATTGAGTTTGCCATAAAGTCTGGAATGTGAAAGAGAATCAAAAGAGGCCAATATAAATTTCAGCAAGGCATATAGAGCCATCATCTGTTATTGGTACTCTTTACATGGCTATAATTCTCATATAAGAAGCCACCTGAAATACTGCATTAATTCTGACATGAGATTACAGTAGAAAGATTTAAGAAAACAAATAAATTTGATAGTATAGGAGATGGGAGCTGGAGAAGCTGATATGATAAAGACACACTATACCCCACATTTCAGATACATCTTTTAGCAGCCCAAATATCAAAACAGCCTGCAGATGTTTTTATTAGCCCCTGAGCCATGGTATGTGGCTAAGACAAAGACCACCTTCACTCACAGTAAGCTTTTATCACAATTATTCCAATTATTATTGAGGAAATAAGAAAACAAGATGCATATTTAGGCTTTATACAGATACATCCAAACTTCTGTAAACACAGAAAGGAATAATTAGTGTATGGTGTAGCAGTGGACACACTGCTCTCAAAGCTAGACACTCTACTGTCGTCCATTTCTCAAAATACTGGTTTTACAAAGATTTAGGCACTGGAAGTACATCAACAGGTTTGTCCTCCTGAAAGCTGCCATTCAGGATTCCACCTGCTCTCAATGCACCCACAGCTCAATGTTTATAATTTTCAGGTTCCCTGGAGAGCTGGTCCCCTCCTCTGCTTGTGTCCAAGATGAGCATCATGTAGCCTGTTTTGTATCTAAAATTGCATAGACCCAGAGCTATACCAAATCCATACCTAAGACCTGTAAGCAATTCCATACAACAGCAATTCAGAACAAGGGGCTCGTGCCTTCTTCCCACTTGGTCTTCTGATTTCACCCAAACCATCAGATTATAGACAATACCGAACAGGTACAGTCTCAAAGTGTACTGCTGTGGCTGCTACATAAAAGTAGAGAAAAGTCAAGTTGTGCTGGAGGAGAGGAGTAAGGCAAGAAATATTTGGCACCCCACTTCTGGGAAAGAAAGACTTCAAGTGCAGTCTCTTGATCCGTGAGTCCTTTTCTCTCCTCACCCAATGACTCAATAACATGAAAGATAGTCTACCCAAGGAATTGATTTTCACCAGAATTAGTCAATATCTTGCTTAGGTGATGCTGAAAATAACATTTGGCATCTCCCTGCACTATAGCTCCATGAGTGCCCTTGAAAATCCAGACCAGTTATAGTTCATAAAGTCATCAAATGATTTGAGTTGGAAGGGATGTTTACAGCTCATCTAGTCCAATCTCCCTGCTTTAAGAAAGGACATCTTCCACTAGATTAGGTTGCTCAAAGCCCCATCCAACCTGGCCTTGAACATTTCCAGTGATGGGCTACCCACAACTTCCCTGTGCAACCTGTTTCGGTTTCTCACCACCCTTATAAAAAAAATTCTTCCTTATGTCAAATCTGAATCTATTATCTTTTAGTTTAAAACCATCACCCCTCGTCCTGTTGCTACAGGCCTCAGTAAAAAGTCTGTCTTCGTTCTTCTTTTAAGCCCTCTTTATACGTGGAAAGGACACTATAAGGTTGCCTCAAAGCCTGCACTTCTCCAGGATGAATAACCCTAACTTTTTCAATCTTTCTTCATAGAAGAGGTGTTCTAGTCCTCTGATCATTTGTCACCCTTCTCTGGACATGCTCCAACAAGTCCACATCTTTCTTACGCTGAGGACCTCAAAGCTGAACACAGCACTGCAGGTGAGGTCTCATGAGAGCAGAACAGAGAGTGACAGTCACCTCTTACAACCTGCTGGCCACACCTGATGCAACCCAGGATGTGATTGGCTTTTTGGGCTGTGAGTGCACATTACCAACTCACGTCCACTTTCTCATCCTAGAGTATCCCCAAGTCCTTCTCCACAGGGCTGCTCCCAATTCCCTCATCACCCAGCCTGTACTTACATTAGAGATTGCCCCAAACTATGTATAGGACCTTGCACTTGGCTTTATTGAACTTCATGAGGTTTGCATGAGCAAACTCCTCCAGCCTATCAAAGTCCCTATGGATGGCATGCCTTCTCCCAAACAAATCAACTGCACCACTCAATTTGGTATTATCTGCAAATCACTAGTTCTGTCCTTCCATTTTGTTAAATCTTCATGTTTACTTTCTTCACTAGCAAGGTCAATGTTCAAAATTTCCCAGTGAGTCTATATTGAATAAGAAGTGTAACTAGAAAAAGTCATTCAGCTTCTCCCAGCCACCCAGGTAAGTGAGAAGAAAATTGCTGCCAAAATATATGCTGCAGGAAGGCCCAGTTTCAGGATGAGATCTTGTCCTAAATCTCAGACAGAGGCTCCTGAGCCATGTAGTAAATCTACCAGGCTGCTGAGCACTTCCTTTATCAAAGTGACTGTGAAAGTTGACTTCACAGGTCTGCAATCCCTTCAACACTAATCACTAATAGAGATTAATTACCAGAATGGTGTAATAACTGGCATGGAGCTTTATCATTTCTAAGTGGTTGCAATTACAGTCTCACCACCGGCAGCAGCTTTGGTATGAGTCATTCAGGAAATACTATGATAGGAATATACAACCTGTGGAAGCAAGTGTCTCTGAATGAAAAATATTACGTGATCCCTATTCCTCCAGGAAACCTGTCTCGCGTGGGGAAAGTAGTCATGAGTGAAGTGGAAAAAAAAGTTGGCTTTTAGAGTAAAATCTAGGGGGATCAAAGAGGCGTGAAATGACTCTAGGAACTCTCCTTGTGGAGCTGAACAGCACGGTGCAAAAGGGCTGTGGCTTTCTTCAAGATGTCAAGATCAACATAGAATCATAGAACCGTTTTTGTTGAAAAAGACCTTTAAGATCACTGAGTCCAACCTTTAATCTAACACTGCCAATCCCACCACTAAACCATGTCCCTCAGCACCTCGTCTACATCTCTATTAAATACCTCCAGGGACAGTGATTCCACCACGTCCCTGGGCAGCCTGGGCCAATGCTTGACAACCCTTTCAATGAAGAAATTTTCCCTGATTTCCAACCTAAACCTCTCCTGGTGCAACTTGAGTCCATTTCCTCTTGTCTTTTCACTTGTTACCTGGGAGAAGAGACCAACTCCCGCCTTACTACAACCTCCTTTCAGAGAGTTGTAGAGAGTGACAACCTCAGTGGTGGTGTCCGGAAGGATCACTCTTTGGAGGATGGCCACAGAAATCCCTTTTGCTTAATGAGACTCCCTGGCAAGGTCAGGAAGCAGAGTTGATGGTGATCTGAGAGCAAGAAAGGTTAAGGAAAAACACTGCCGTTTGGAAAGGTGTAGGGGCATGTGTCATGCAAACAATGAAAGAATTTGGGTCAGTCGCAGCAAAACGTGAGAACACAAAATGCCTCAAGAAAAAACGTTTCTGTAGAATTGAAGAGGAACAAGGAATTATGAATGGATTATGGTCACAGCATTGCCTACACTACATAGGACCCCTATAGACTCTAGGAGACACTGTCACTCCCTGAAGAGAGAGATCACCAAGCCTACTAGAGACCGGAGAGGAGGCTTCAGGATGCTTGTCAGTACTGAGCTGCTGAGACACTGTGCTTAGGACCGATGAATGGCTGTGAGGCAGCTTCTGCTACTGTAGCAGGTCACATACAGATATCTGACCTACAGAAAACAATTGCCAGAGACCCAAAGAACCATGGACAGCATGAACATCATGAATGTTTACCATGCATACATGCTGAGGAGTTATTGACCACCCAAGCTTCTCTATTAATAGATTTCTTTTGTTCAGTGTTAATGGCATCTTGATGCACCACGCTGTTATACAAATTGAAAGCACTGGAAGGAAACTTACCCATCAGAGGCTGCTAGGACTCAAGCAGATAAACAATCCTACCACAGCAAACAGCAGTCATCTTCAGTGACAGCCATCCTAAGAAAGTGATCCTCAGCTAAGCTTTGTTAATAAACTGGGTAAAATATATTACAGCTCCTTAATACTAAGAAAAATATGAATCCACTTTGATTAACAATAAAGGGATTTCCTTAATTCTTGGTAGCTGTTAAATAGTTTCCAACAATTTTTGCCTTGATTTCAATTCCTGGTGTATGAAAAAAAAAAAAAAAATCAATTCCAGCTTAAGGCTTATTAAAGTATTATTCTATCTGAAAATATGATTAGACCAAAATGCACAATGTCATCTTCTTGAAGTATCCCGTGCAGAGCCCAGCTTGGTAAGTATGTTTGCTGAAGTCAACCCACATCAGCTCTTGAAAAAGTGGCCAGATGAAAGTTGCTCTGACTTCCATGCCCGGGTGACTGCAGCATCAAAAGTGGCATGGCCAAGCTCCTGGTCAGTGAAAGAAATTTCCTGAAAGAAAGTTATACCTATAAGGTGTAGATGGTGACCCAATGTAGATAAGTCCAGCCACGCCGGCCTAGATGAAGACCAGTGCTCATGTTGACATGACTTCACAATAACAATACTAGGATGCCTTTTCTCCAGTTCACTCCACTCAGTATCATACCAACAAGAGAAAGACAAAGGCTAAAGACACCGATGTTATAGAGAAAACATCTCATCATCCTGTGAACTGGAGTATGAGATTGAAAATAAGGTTGCTCCCTGGGTCCTACTCCTTGCTGAGTTCAGAAAGAGCCTCATCTCACAACAGCACTAAAGGTAGCATTTAAACAAAGAGTCCTGACTGCTCACGTATCAGGTTTTGTCTGGTTTTGGTAGAATTACACTTCATGTCGTCAAAGAGTCTAAAGCCTGAATCAGTCGTATCATTTGAGATCAAAATAAGGTTTTACTCAAGTCCTCCACCTACTGCTAAACATTCTAAGTCAAGTTCATCTCAACTTTCTGTGTTCCTCATAAGAAATGTTAAGCCGGTTAAACTTTGATAAAATCTGCATCTAAATAGCAGTCTCCTCTGAAGCAAGAAGACTTATTCTGATGCGTGGAGCTGTAATAAGATTGACATTTGGAGGACGTGAAATCTTTTGGGAAGCCCTAAAATATCCCCTAAGTAGGTCAACTCAGTGACCCGGATCTGTACTTTTAATACTGGAGTAGCCTATATTTTCTCAAGCTGTTTGCTGAAGAATGAATGTTTTCTGGACTATGGATTTATTTTTAGTAGTTAAATGTGACCTTTGTAGGAGATCCTATAATAAGACCAACAACAAAGCTGGCCAGGGTGAGTCACACCACATGCTTTGATTCAGAGATGATGCACACATCATTTAACCCCTGGTCATTTCTGGATGAAACAATCTTACATGCAATTTTCACTTCAGGAATCAAGTCAATACATTCAAAAAGGAGGAATTTCTTGACAGGACCAAATACTCTCTGTTTTACAGGGTAATTAATAAGCATCACTGGAAAACAAATTTCTTAAGGAATTCAAAACAAAAGTAAAAACTTGGGCAAGACCAGAGGGAACCTTGCCTTGCCAAGTCTAGCTCAGATTTCAGCAGTCACCATCGAGTTCTTCAAATCAATCCCCAAATGAGCTCCTTTATTTCTCAATTTTCCCCTTTATGAAATGGAGCCTAGCCATCTAAGTATAGAAAGAGATGACCTTTCTTCCTCATTTGGGTTGCTTCTTACCTTCTCCTAAAAACCCTGGCTGTGAACTCCAGTTCACACAACCCAGCTTTGGTAAAAGCATCAGTAATATATTCACCTAGTCTTCTCCGGGAGTAAATCCGAGTTACCATATGCATCACTCAGGTGATGTAAATTCATACGAGGCTCATCAGAAATGAATAGATGTTTGAATATTCTTCAGGCAAAGGATGAAATATGTCACAAAATATTAAGTAAAAGATATATCTAATGATAAACGGAATGGCTTCCCAAAGGATGTGCTGGAGTCTTTTTTTCCTTCAGGCTTTTATTAAAGATCTGACTGTCTCTTGTGAAACCAAATGTTCTAGTTCAACTAGCAGAGATAAGAAAGTTGCATGGAACACAGGGTGAAGTGTCTGGCCTGGTCCTACAGGTCCTCTAACGCCTCTGACTAGATCTTCGGAATGGGTCCAGAGCATGACTCCACTTTGTCCTCTTCTTCATAATGATTTTTAAATAGTTCATCAATTATCTGGAAAATTTCACCTTTCCAAGCTTTGACTTGGAGGAAAAATGCTGATGTATTGATGTTTGTTAATAGAATACATTACAAAAATAAATCAGTCTGTTAAAGTGATATTTAATGGGAGAATGGCTTCCCTAACATTTTTAATGAACAGAAAATTCAGAATCTCTTTGAATGTCAGTAACATTATGCAACCATCTGTGCAGTTGACTTAAAAAAAAAAAATTGTGCGTGTATTTGATATAAATCAATTTAAAGATAATACAACCAAGACATGTGCTGGCATCTTGGCTCTCTTTGTGATTTATCTATGGAAAGACTGACAAAATAGGACCTGAAAGAGGTGATAAGGTGTTTCTTTTTTTTCCCCTCCCTGTCATTCTTTTTTAAGATTTGCCCTCAAACTGCTTTTATCTTCAAAGTGTTCTAGAAATCCAGCGTAATGTCAGAATATAGACTAGGTCCCAGGTAAACAAATACAGCCAGAAGCCTGACTTTCATTTATTTATGGCTAGAATGTGCAATTCCTGTATTCTAGTCCTAATTGGAACACTCTTGCTGATTCCAATGGCAGTAAATACTTGCTGAATATTGGTAGAAATTGTACAGCTGAAGCTTTAACAATAACATTGGTGAGTTGGGTATATGTTTATCTACCATTTTAGGGATGTCTGTGTGTGCAATTATGCTATTTCATTGGTTCTACACGCCTGAAAGTGAAATAATTTGCTCCAGCAAATTAATGTTTTTTTCTAAGAGAGATAAAAACTCCTCCTTTTTCTAGGAGACACTGTAAACAGGTACTATAATCTGAAGATGCAACTTCATTTCAAAACCTTACTTAATATGCAAATTTTATCCTTGGGTATATTTCCATCTCTTTATGCACTGAGAAAACATGGACTAATGCTACAGCTTTGAGTTGAGCCCAAAGTGAGGCATGATATACAACATCAGAAACTGATTTTCCCATAGCATGCTTCTTGCTCTTGGGTCTTCCTAAACCAGTCACATTGTAAGAAAAGTGTTCATGCATTGATGTATCCGTTGGACACTGTATGGGATTCATCCCACTGTCTTTAGCCAACTGAAAGTTAGGAGTCTGGAGTTTTCTAGGATCCTCCCACCATACAAGGAGAAAGAAAGGCATATCCAGAGGACAGCAGAGAAAGCCCTAAGATGTGATATATCATCTTCTGGTGGTACCCATCTGATCATAGCAAAAGTCAGGAGGTGGCTGAATTCTTTGGTCCTGTCTACTGGAAAGATTCTTGGCTTGTGCATGTGGTAAAAACTCCCTGAGTTTAAGCCCGTAATATATTTTCATATGTGGGAAATTCTCTCATTTCTTAGCTTAGATCTTAATGAAATTTTTTGATCTCTGAGTAGGTGACATGAAATCAGTGTGGACATTTATTCCACACAGTGGGAGAGCCATAAAGGAATCATGATAGCTGCTAAAACCTAAAGGCAGCGGATAGTTGTGTTTCTGGGGCTCGTAACACAAACTTGTCTGTAGAAATTAAGAGACAAATTATATCTCTGCTGAATCTTCATGAGGAAGAGATTTTATGTACTGACTGTACTTTTAATTAGTTTGAATTCAAGAGTTTCAGAAATCGGATCTATTTATTTAAGCACACGATAAATTTTTGGAAATGAGCTCAGTTTAAAGAGCTATCTAAATTTAGCTGTAGTAGTAAATAGTTGTAATAATTCCCCAATAGCAACAATTTTCTTACGTATTTCACAAATTCAAGGTTAACTGCTTCAGAAGCTCTTTAGATGGGCAATTTCTCCTGGAGTTAGCGTTGCGACTGCTTCATAACTGTATTGATAGCTATCACAATTACCTATTAGTCTTGAAAGCGGTGAGTGGTTCTAGCAGTAAACAGCAAATCTCTCACAGTAATCTGCCAACTATTACTCTGCTGAAACAGTTGGGCAAGTTCCCTTGAAAACTAATGCTGAATTCCAAACGCACACCTTTCACTACGGTAAATGTGACTTTCAGCTGGTTGGATTCAGCCTCTGGAGCTCCTGATAGGAAAGAAATCTAATTAATGGGAAGTTAAAAGAGAATGATAACAACTGAAGTGGGATTAGTAGTGTGAGCTTTCACTCTTATTTCTCTATGGTCATTCTAGAGAAATAATCTGTTATTGGAGCAAAATACATGACATAGGCATTCCAAATATTTCATTTGAATGATATAATTTGGAGCCTGCTACAAAGAAACATCTGATGGAACAGCTGCCAAAATTGCTAGGAAAATGACTGCCTGGTGACATTAAGCATCCCAAGAGCTCTAAGCACTCAGGACTTTCTCAGCTTTCAAATGACAAGGTGTTTTCTTCCACAGAGGTGACTGGAAATCTTTTAATTAAAACGAGAAGTGAAGGAATAAAAGCCTTATGGAGTGGTAAGCCTTTCAGGTATAGAGCTAGCAGCTGGTTAGGGAGAGAGACATCAGGAGCCCAGTTTTGTACCCCACAGTGCCCTATGGTGTTCAGAACTACACCAGATGACTTGGGGACATGAGGCATCCTCCTGCCAGTTACAGTCCTTGAAAGAAGACAGCTAATGAGTGCATTTTAACTCCGCTCCCACCCAGGATGGGTAGACTGGCCACCGTACTACACGCTACAATGACTTTTTTTTTTACGGGTTCTGTCTGTGCAGAAGGACATTAAAAATTCACCAGCCCTTCAAATTTAAGGTTCAGCAGTTATTGAGCACCTTGATACTAGAATTCCGCACCAGAAGACCAGAAATAGTTGTCCATTTCCCACATTTTTCTTAAGCATCTTCACTATATCAAACTGCTGCAAGCCCCTCTAGCAATATGGGAAGTTGTAGCCCTGACTGGCAGTGTTATCATGATCTTCAGTGCACCATGTATGAGTTTTTCCCATCCTGTACTGGATGCACTGGTGAAAGCAGTGGAAGGGATCCTTCTGCAACAGGCAGGAAAGTAGGATACCCTTTAGCAACAGGGCGCTTTCCAGAGCAAGTCCTTACTTTGAGTACGTGCCTTCCAGAAAGGAAATGACATGAAATAATTACATTCTAAGGGTTTCTGAAAGCCTGTGCTAGCTCTGAAAGATCAGGAGGGTAAGAATTAAGCTTATTTCATGTCTTCTTGTCCAGATTTTATTGGGTGAAGCTAGATGACAGGAAAGGAGGAGGGGGATCTGACTCCTTTGAAAGACCTTCACAGGTCCTTGAAGTCCATACAGGAACACTCATTTTATTCTGGATAAATCTACATAAATAACAAATGGTATGTAACAACCCAAGGCTGTCTGAAGACGTAGCTTAACAGGAAGTGGTAGCAATAGCCTCCAACTTTGCTCTCTACCCTGATGAATCTGGCAGCAGGTACCAGGTCCTGTCTGTTCCTTGAGGGGAGGGGACTGAAAGGAGGATCTGCCTGTTGCAAAACCTTCTGTTAAGGGAATGAAAGGACATACCGTACCGTACCATATCATTATCCTAAGTAAGTAGTGGCATCTTCTATAGGCATCTGAGAGGTCGTGGTACCCTCTCTCGGCCATGCCCTTCCCTGGGTCTTTGAGTATTTTTTTTGCCTCTCTGTAGCATTATGAGATGTCTCCCAAATCTTAACACTCACTTCTGAGTTTCACTAGATGTACTCAACCACGCTGCCTTCCCTCTTCCCTTGTTCTGAATTTCGAAAGACCAAAGCTCACTGGTGTTTTCAGGTTCCTTTTGGAGACTGCAAACAAGCTGCCTCTGCCAGCAAGCCTGATGAGATGCCCTGCCATGACTCAAGCACAGTTTTCTGTTACTTGTGGCAATGTCCTTCTCCATTATCCCAAATGCATTTTTGTTTCCAGTGAACAGCACTGCCAGGAGACCGCCTCCAACCTGGCCACTCAGAGCTACGCTGGGTGATCAAAGTCCCCTCGTTTCTCTTTCCCCATCTACCCTCCAGGAACACTTTGTCACTTTATCGAAGAGCTCTTCCCACTTGCCATTTCTGAGTAAAGGTCTCTGTGACACGGGCTGGAGGTATCCTCCTGGGTCCTTTTTCAGCTGCAGCATCAATATGCGAGACTATGGGTACACTGATAAATGGTTCGAAGTCAGAGCCTTCACACTGTTGTTTCATATTGTTCTTTAAGATTCTGAGTATCATGAGTCCATGCCTCTTACCCATGCAGTGTAAGACGCCTTTGCTTACTGCCTATAAGATTATCTCTTTCTTCCAGATACAACCCTACAACCTCTCCTGTCCAGCCATAGTAATGACAGGTGGTGAGGCACATTTTCTTTTCAAACTAGTGTAAAACTTGTGAAAATGTAATGGAAGAAAAATAAAAATGACATTGCTATAGAGTTACAACCATTTCCGAGAAATCAAATACTTGCCCAATAAGACACACACATCGCACTTTCCAGTAAGCATCTGAGGGACTACATGCACCATTTGTATTGCAGTGTATAAACTTACAGGTCTATATAAAAATGATAATAGCATTCATTTTCCTGTATTATTATGTCTCAGGTAATATATATTAATGAGGATATTCAATTATATAAATGCAACTTGTTCTCTATTAAGTATATTATTTGTAGATTTTCTAATAAGTCAATATTTCATGTAAGCAAAAACCTTAATGTTAAAAAAAAGCGCCTCATCATCCCCAGCAGCTCCCAAAACCCTGCAATGCAGACTTTTATTATTTCTGTAAAAGAAAAAAAGGAAATCAATAGAGATTCCTCATGCGTAATCCTCAGCAAGATTAGCACTTTGTCAGCCTCTGTTACAATCTCTTGGAAAGCAAAAAGGGGGCAGGGGGAGAAAAAGAGAAGCAGTCACAGGGAAGAAGGAATTTGTTGAGGGTGTTCGCTATGCTTCTCCTGAAGAAGAGTATTTAAAAGGTGACTGATCTTTCCAGTCCGGTGCTCAGAAATTTTGGAAATTCTTCTTCCAACTCTTGAAATCTTAATATGTGTAATTAGAAGAGAAACCTTCCAAAATTACCAGCAATAGTTTCCTACTTTAAAAGGTGGTTTAGGGGCTAGACCCAAAATCCTGACTAGACCCTGCAACGCTGCGTGTTGCAGAGCCTGAGTTTTGGGTGTCCTGTGGAGCAAGGGTGCAGTTGTCCCAAGCAGCAGGGTGGGAGCAAACCCACCATGCTTGGAGAGCCATGGTGCTGCATGAGGAACTGCCCAGAGCTAGTTAGTGAGGGCATTTAAGGTAACACCTCAAAAATGTGTCACATAAAAATTCACGAGCAATGTTGCAGGCTCTAAATAATGGATTAAGGGCTGTAAGGGGATGACAAGGAGGGGCAGTAACGGGTAAAACTGTGTGTGCAGGACAGAATATGTTATGTCACATTGTATCTATTATTTCCCATACCACAGCTATCACCCATTAATTAAATTCACAGATGATCTGCGTGGAGAGGTAATCCAAACATGAGAAAGGCGGAGAATTAATATTAAAGGATCAAGAGAGGCCAGAAAAATGGGCAGAAAATCAGCAAAGAAGGTTGAAATCACTATAAACAATTCACTGGTAATAGTCATGTTTCCGTTCAGGTTAAAATTAAAGTACGCTGCAAAATCATGGCAGGACAGAAGGGTGGGTGGCAATGCTTCACATAAAGAGCGGGAATCACTGAAGAGAGTGAGGTAAAGCGTACATGGAGGGCAGACTGCTTTAACAGCTACATCTTGTACTAGCACATTCCTACTAGCTTCTTGTTTGCAGGTGCCCAGAAAGCCAGCTTTATTGCCAAGGAAGTTCTCTTTTTCAGACCGTAATTCCTAGAAAGCATAGGAGGTGCAACAGGAGACGACCAGCTTGGAGTTTAGGCAAACAATTCAGCAGCTGCTTTCTATTTAGCCAACTGAGATCCTATTGGATTGAGAATTGTCATTGCCATTTAATCCTGTCTTCCTAATGAAAACGTCCTTGGCTCTTACTCAGCTTCATCAGACAGTAAAGAGTCAGTAAATCAGTCATTCTAATACAATGACTGATTTCAATGTTTAATTTATTGAGAAAAATGGAAATAGACCTTCAGATTTTCCTTGTAGTCCATCTCATGTGAGCTTTCTTTTACTTATAGGTACAGAAACGGCCTTCCAAGAAATCACTTCTGTGACAAAGAAGTGTGCGTTGCTAGCAACTTTCACACCTCTGAAGCTGGTGAACAAATATGCTTTTCATGCAGTTCCCATTTCACTTGAAAAATGTGAGGCTCAATGAAAAACAGAGAAAACTGAGTATACTTCATGATAAATTTGCATTCTTGAGATCTTTAGGAGTTACCCATTAGTTACAATTAGCAGATCACACCTACTTTCAGGTAATGAAATATCCAAGCCTAAAACTTCATTTCATATGTAGCATTAAGCTACTATAAGGCTTACAGCTGATGAATGATATTTAATAAACATGACTCTTACTGTTACACGGAAATCATTTCTTCCACAAAATAATGGTATAATGAAAAAAATGTGTATATTGGTTTTTCCTTCCAATGTCTCCACTATAAAGATGGAGTTCAAGGCTTAATACAGTAAAAGAATTGCTGAAGCAACAGAAAATAGGCTCCATTTGAGATCTGAATTGTCAAGTACAGGAGCTTCTTTCTCTTCACTGACTGTACAGAAGAATAAGCTCCTGACTATTAGACAGCCCAATATATAAGTAAATTCTCTTGTAATTTTTGCTCCGAATCTGTGGAATTCCCCAGATCAACAAACCTTATTTCTTAAGCTCCTGACATTAGGATTCTGGACTCCTTACATAAAACTTGCAATAAAGTCTTCTAAAATCTCATTAAAAGATTAACCTCCTATCACAAGCAGCTGGGACATTGCAAAGGAGTTTGCTGAGCTCCCAATATGAGAAGGTAGAGTAAAACTCAGGCAAAATTCTTCCTTCAGCACATTCCCTCAATAAATACTCTACTGTTAGGATGAGACTCAGAAGGAATACGTATCACCAAATATTAGCTATCTTAAAAACCAGGAGTCTATGTTCCCTCTACAACCCCCTTCAAGTGGCAATTCTGATCTTAGATAAGAGGAATTGTATTTAGAAAAGTCCCTTTCTTTTTTAATTCTGACTGCAGAAGGCACCTTGGCTCCTGACTGAGACTAGACTGGGAACTTGGGTACATTAAGCAAATTCCTAATGTTCCATTTTGATCAGTCAGATCCCGTGCACTGTCAGTTACTGCACAGCTGTAGCTACATCAGGTACTTTGTCTTTGTTACAGCCTTGTCTTGAAAGCCTGCAGGGATGGAGGGCCTCTGGACTTTAGTGGTCATATGGCTGTCCTGAGATGAACTGTTTCTTCTCTATCTGCCTGGTCTTAGCTATTAAAGAAACAATTTATTGTATCTGTCATCTCATCTCAGTTTACCTGATACGTGTGTGCTGGATTTATATTCAGTATATTCAGGGCTGCCTGAAACTCTGATTTCTTTGTGGAACAAAGGCCAATTTCCTCAAATCAAGAAGTATTCAACTCTAATATTCACAGTTTTCACTTATTTCATGGATGATTGGTTTAAATTCAGAGGACGAGCTGTGCTGTTTGTTTGCACACATCTCCTGATGCACCACTTCAAAACTGCAGATGAACCAAGTTTTTTTCTAAGTATTGTGGTACCTCAAGTTCAGCAATGCATTTTTATGCCTTTTCAAACACTGAAACCTTCCTCGTCTAGTTTTCTGTGTCAGTACTCAAAAACAAAGTCTTAAAACTAGCTTCCTGTAAGTTCACCTAATAAAAGACAGGTGACAAGAACAACTGGAAATCTAAGGAACAATGTTGTCATAAGTACAACCAAAGAAATTTAATTCAGCAGTTCAAATAAATGTCTGCAGGCACTTTATTGTCATCTGTCATTACTCCCTGAGCTAAGTGGCAGCATGTCCTTTATCTGTTTCATCTGAAAAGGACTGGACTTTCTCTCGGGAAATGTGGTCAGACTTTCCAAATGCACAAAGTTTTCCATCAAGTTAAAGTTAGCTTGGACAGCTTTTGATTCTTATGTAAGAGAAAAAAAAGAAATCTGTTGTATTTTTTTTATTCTTAGCTATTTCAGTACATAAACCATAGTAACAGCAGAATCCCAGCAGCATACCTATTAATGCTTTCTTCTTGGTAGGACAAACCACTATATTGTTGTTAAGACATCTTAAACTCTTTCACATAATCCACAAACTCTTCAGGTACCACGAAATTAATTGAGAAATTACCATTAGTAATTTCAGTATGTCCCATTTTTTCAGCTGGATCAATGAGTCCCAGCAGTGACACAGTAAGGTTGCCAGAAGACAGGATGAGGAATCAAAAGATTTTATTAAGAGATTGAGAAAAGGGACACTCATGTGTCAGGTAGCTAGTTCGGGTAGAGAGCATACCAAAAGACTTAAGATAACCTTATCTTAAGAAAACCTTAAAAGGATATCCTCAAACTAACCTCCTTTGTGAACGAGTGGCAAGTTACTCAAGTTTAATACGTCACCAGTACATGTACCTGGGTAATTATCTGCCATACCAAGAAAAGGACCACAGAAGGAAACCGTAAGGTAACCTTCAATTTCAGAAGTTTTAGTTAAAATCTTTCTTAATTCTTGTGCTTGGACTGCTGTCCCAACAGAGTAAGAGTTCTTAAAACAGTTAGTGGGGAAGGTAGCTTGGAGAACTACTAACTTCTGTGGGATCACCCCTATCAGAATTGCCTTGTTTCTCCACTCTGCTTGTTGACAGCAGTGAAGCACACAACGCACTGGCACTTTAGGTCCAACAATATTATCTTTTTTTTTAACCTAAGCTTTATAACCTATATGTGAATTAAATCTTAGAACAAACATTCTATTTTCATAATCTTTGTGCCTTCAGAGAAAAAACATCTACAACTTATTATATAGTCATGCTCATAACATAGAACCTTCAGTCATTTGGCATCACGTAGTCAATTTAACTTGCATTCAGATTTGGGCTGTACTTTGAAAGGTCAAAGAAAACAGCTACTCCTGTGACCGAACTTCTGGTTTAGCTCCCTAAAGTTCAGATGAACTCCTTTAGCTCATTCAAAGATGTGCTAGCAATGTATGAAAAACATCCCTTCCTCTGCTGCTGTCTCCATCCCATCACCATGACCATCAAGACCAAAGGCACATTTTTTTTCTCCTGAAGATCCTATGAGGAGTCTGCAAGTTTCCATATCAATAGTCTTTTGGTTAAAGCCTCTGCATGCCCCTCCAGAAAGCAGACATGCCTGCTGTCTCTCACAGTAATGTTACCTGTTGATCTGAGGGGTGTGAGATGAGGAGCAAGGGCTCTAAACCCAACAACTATGTTCCTCCAGATGAAAGGGCTCCTCTTCTTCCCTATCACACCTTTGTCCCTTTAAATTGACCTTTATTTCTACATACTCAGTAGTGGGCTGACACTCAACCAAAGATTCCTGTGGTTGTGTAGACTGGCTGATAGAAAATGTCTTGGGAGACAAAGGACCTGTCAGTCTCTGGGAAATGACAGCTGCTAGCTTGTTTGCTGTGCTACAAAAACAAAGATGAGAGAGCAAAAAGATAGAAGAATATGACTCAGGAGGGAAAGAGACAATTTTAATTATTTTCTTGTCCTCATTCTTGCTTTGCAGTCCAACTAACATCTCCCTACATTTTTCCCCTCTGCATAAGCCCCTTTGTTCTCCATCAGCCGTATGCCTTCATAGCCCTAGATGGTGGTGTTGAACTCTATGGGAAAAGATATGGTGGTGCCACGTGGCATTGTCCCTTAAAAAACTCAGGGAAGCACAAGAAGGCTAGTACAACCTTCCCCAAAAGCTGGTGTGGAAGAGAAAGTGCATGTCCTCTTTCTGATGGATTTGGCAAGACTAAATATTCTTAATATGGATTACAGGGGTTATTCTGGTGTGTTGGGAAAAGGAAAAAAGTGACCCTCTGTGTGCAACCCAAAGGTAACTTTAAAAAACCTGAATGTAAGGAAGGGGGCACGTAGTGCTAATGAGAAGGGGGAAATGAACCCACACCAGTGGACAGGAAAGGCTGACTGCAGGATTTACTGGCTCAGGTGGAAACAGAAGGGTGAGAATCGGTTATGAAAGACAAAGACAAGACTTCAGGAAATAACAGGCCACTGCATTCAACTTTGGAGCCTTGCTAATTGATGAGAGTAATGAGATCAAGTCCACCACTAATCTCTAAAGAAAATAACTTGATGAACAATACTGTGGGTGACAGTTCTGTCAAACATGAATCAATATTGATCAAAAACAATGTCTTGAGGTGGATAATGAGCCAGTGGTGCTGTCTGTGTGGGTTTAGCAGGGAGGAACACACTGAATCATTGGTTTAAATGATGTTAGAGAAATGGAGAAACATCTCCTATAGATGTGAAGGGTCAGTGGCCAGCACAGCATTGAAAGCCCTCTCTGTCCATGACACGAAGAACTATTTTTTACCACTCCCTGCTACAGACAACAAACTAAGACAGGACAAACATCCCTACACCATCCCTTGTCAATGCTTAGATCACCAAATCACCTTGGCTAGACCGCATCATACCCATGACCCTGCAGAAAGAGGTCTTTCTGCACAGCCCATCGAGGCCTGAGTGCCTTCCCTTCTTTTCAATGATTGCTTTTGGGATGGAGAATCATCCTTTGGTAATCCAGATTTTGGCCTCGGTTCTGGAAGATGTCAAAAGCCTCCTAACTGATGGGAAACACCTGTCAGACATGGAAAATAATTATTTTTACAGCTTGTAGCAACCTGTTATATTGCTTTCTTCCTTGAAAGATGGGGAAGCTGTCCTGATAATGTTGCCCTCCTGTCTCCCACCACAGAAAGACTAAGTATTCATGATATCCAGCTGGCACAGCAGTGAAATTTTCCTTGCAACTTGTTACTTCTTGAGCAAGTACATGTTCTTCCTTCAGCTCAAAACACAAAGGACTTCCCTTTGAGTATCATTGTTCATGGTTCCTTACCTACTTTTCAGCTGTGCTAATTGCACCTGAAGGGACTAACTTCAAATGCAAAACCCAACAGGCCAGTATGTTCTCACACTCCCTGAGGGAGACTCACAGATGCTGAACTGAAAGAGTTTTTTCCTCTTTCTTCCTCTCCCAGATTATAATCACCTTGCACATCTGGACAGAGCATCCTGTAGTGCATTTTCCAGTCCTGGTTTCATCTGCCTCTGCATCCCTGAAGAAGTGGGAAAGAATATGGCTCCTGTAGGCAGCAGCTATCTGAAGACTATTTCAGGAAAGATAACCTCAAAATAACATAATAGTCTTAAAAATTATGACTATTAAATGCTCTGAGAGAGTTGGTGTGTACACTGGGAGGCTCAGGCTGGGTGAATAGCCACCTGGCAACGCCTCTGTCTCCATGAAGTACTCACTGAACAGCGGAAGCCTAGCCTGGCTCTTAGCTTGAATGCCCAAACTTTGTCAAAAGCACGCTGAAATTTGTCTGAAGTTAGAGGACAGAAAAACCTGCACAGTCTTGAGGCCTGCACTAAATCAAGAGACTGGACCATGCTTGCACCTTGACAAGGCCCACAGACAATTCTCCCTGAACAGAAACTTAAATCAGCCTGAACATGTTTGAACATGTGGAATGTGTCTGTTTAAGTCTACAAGGTTGGAGCACACACTGGATGAATTCAACTTGCTGTAGCACTCCCTGTGCAGCGTGTGTTCAGAGCAGAAGTGTGATTCCTTCCTCTCATCTTCTTTAGGTGTTAACTTAAGCTATTATTGTAAACATGTTTGAGTCTTCCAGCCTGTCCCTCTGAAGCTAGACTGGCTCATTCGCAGTTCTCACTTTTTCTTTTCATCCTGCTGGTGGAATCAAATTGGGATTTCACTGACTGTGCTTCTGTGGAGTGTGGGCTTGTGCAAAGTGCTCATGGGGTTAATGAATTTGTGAAAGTCCTGCTAGTAACATCCCTCAAGACTCAAGCAGGGTGCAACTTGTCAATGGGCAGTTTGGAAATGCCAGAGGTGTGATGGTTTCCTGTTCTGCTTTTTTTGTTGTTGTTGTTTTGCGGTTGTTTTTGTATTTATTTATTTTTTTTTTTAGGTTTGGCAGTTTTTAACTGTTTTCTACCAGAGGCAAAAGGTGATCTCCACTTCCCATCTATTCTTATCTCATTCAGACAGTCCTGCTGGGGTGTCTAACTGTAACAGCATTAGTTTGTGTTCTAGGAAGCTTTGAGTTCCAAACATCATCCCTGAGGAAAGGAAAAAGGAATGTATTTGCATTTCTGCAAACTCATACATGTCCTCAGTAGAAATCTGAATTGAATGTAAAATGATCTCACAGCCTTTGCAAATGTAATGGACAGAGCAGTTCTATTCTCATGTGTTGCCCTATTAATGCATCTTGGTACACAGATAGCAGTGAGACTGTGGAACATAAATTAAATAAAAGCCCTGATCCGACAGGGAAAGGCCACACACCACCTTGTCATGCTGCATGCTCTCACAAGGGAACACAGTGGCAGCATCTTGCAGAGGTGCAAAACATTTTCTGGCCAGAGATGGGTGCAGGAGCCCTGTGTGGAGGTACAGGTAAGTGGCAGAAAAGATTGGTGCTGGCCCAGCATGTGGGAGGAAATGTCATCCAGATGGCTCACAAAATGGTGCAAGATCACAGCAGGGAAGTGAGCCTTCCCAGAAACAGCTTTTCCTCAAAAAACATAGATGTCTTCAAACTAATTCTTCTTGTGGGAATGTACCAGTGTCAACACATTCTTAATTGGGAAACATGTTTTGGCACCTAGATGGAATTTCTAGGCAAAAATCAGCAGGAAGGAGAGAGCTGAGACTTGAAAAGAGATAATTTTTTAAGCCTCGTGCTGACAGCATTCACCTTCTGTAGAGAACACGGATGTTCAGTCCTGTAGGTTCAAGCACAGCTACTCCAACCCAGAAGGAAGGCTACTGGTCATGCTGTGTTGCTGGAAGCATTTAAAGTGTTTTGGCTTAGCAGCTGCTTGCTGGTGTGTGGCCACATCTCCTAGATACAACAAGAACCGTGGCTGGCACCAACCACCCCTCCACCACGTGCTCCATCCTGAAGTTCTTGGTTTTATCCTGCCACAGAAGTATTTCTGGACCAATTCAGAAAATAGAATCTAATCTGGCTGAGTCTCATAGAACTGTGCAGAAAAAACCTGGTTCTGAAAGGAATAAGGGGTAAATTTATTTAATACAAATGATTAGACAAACTAGTTGCAGAGGAACTAGTTTACAGAAGAAATCCTGGCTCCATGATTTCAGCTAATACCTACACACCTGTCTGCATGCTCAGACAGGTCCCTTTACGGATAGACTTAATATAAAGCAGTCTCATTTCTTAAGCAGAACTGATTTTTCAAAAATATGGGGGCTTTATTATGGACAAGTTAATGACTTGGCTTTGCTTGGGGCATTTCTAGCATTGAAGAGGTATTCAAAATAGTAATAAGAAATGACTTGACAGGTAAATCATTGGTGCTGCATCTAGGATTAATTATACAGAGTTTTTTGCTTGTAACCTCCTGCTCAGCTCCATGACTTCTCTATTAGCTACTTGAAATATCAACCTAAGAGAGCTCCTGAGTTAATTATTTGTTTTTGAGTCTTATATAAATGACACTATTGTTATCTGCTGTTGTCAGAAATGGATGTAGAATGTAGTTCGACCATAATGGTGAATTCATACCCTTTCCAAAGACCTATGAAGCCCAGCACTGAAGATTTAATGGAAAGCTCTTTTCCATTGGGCCAGGGCATTTGCCCTGGAATGGGGTTAGGTTTATCCTACTGGAAGCACAAAGCTTTAGATACAATGAGAACCTTTATTGTCAGCCACTGTTCCACAAAATAGCAGTCTAAATAACAATGTTAGAAGCATCACAGAATCACAGAATTGTTGAGTCTGGAGGCACCTCTGCAGACCTTCCAGTGCCAACTCCCTTCTCAAAGCAGGGTCAGCTGGAGAAGGTCGCCCAGGACAATGGCCAAATAGATTTTCTGTATCTCCAAGGATGGAGACTCCACAGCCCCTCTCAGCAACCTGTTGCAGTGTTTCGTCATCCTCAGTGAAAAAAGGCTTTTCTTATTTTTAAATGGAATTTCCTGTTTTTCAGTTTGTGTCCATTTTCTGTTGTCCTGTCACTGGACAACAGAGAGAATAGTCTGACTATGTCATCTTTACCAGGCACAGATGCATGTTGATAAGACGCCCCTGGGACTTCTATTCTTGAGCCTGAATGCTCCCAAATATTTCAGCCCCATACCACAGATACTCCAGTCCCTTAATCATCTTTGATGCCTTGCTCTGGACTCACTCCAGGATATCCCTGTTTGTCTTCTACTGTGAAGTCCATCACTGGACTCAGCACTACGATGTTTATCAGCCGTGCTAAGCAGAAGGGGAGGATCACCTCCCTCATCTTGCTGGCAGTACTCTGACTAATGCAGTCCAGGGTGCAATTGTCTTTCTTTACTCCAAGAGCACAATGTTGGCTCATGTTCAACTTCAAGGACTTCCATGTCCACCTTCACAACTCCCAAATCTGCCTTCAAGTCAGTCTCCAGCCTGAGCAAACACCATTGTCTGTCTGTCAGAAGGAAGCAGAGCTCATCTCAAGCAGCTTATGCAGGTTACCAGACCCAAGAGACGTGGTTACAGCTGTGGGCAGTGCTACACATGCGGTCCTTTAGCTCACACAACACCACACCACAACACTAACCACTCCAGCCTGGGCTGGCTTCCAGCTCTACCTTGAGTCAGGGGCTCTGTATTTCTTTCATCTGCTACAATAAACGGATTTGGGATAACAGCTAATGTGCTAAGCAACAAGTCAGCCCCAGGGGCTCTGTGCAACAGGGTCACCTTCTCCACAAGGACATCCAGTGTGTTAATGCATAGTTCAGTCTTAGCAGGGGCTAATCAGCTATCTGCAAGCCCACCTGGAATCCCAGTAAGCAGGAATCCACCTCAGCCCAGTTCTAGCACTGCACCCTCACTGCCTCTCATTTGTGGCAACAGTGAGAACAGTCCTTGCCAGCCTGATCAGTGGCTGAGCTGAGATTGGTCCAATAGGGGATATTGCTCAATGGTCCTCATTTACATCTCCCTCCACTTACAATGCTGCCTTCCTTTTATTCCAGTTTAGTATTCCAGAAATATTATGATTTATGCCCCCAAATTTCTTTGATCTTAACCAGCTCACAAAAGCTTTCAAGATGCTTTGCCTTTGCAGTCTATGAGTGGGAGTTGCAGCCGACAAGTCCAGGCAACAGACGTGCATCTTTCAGTAAGCTGTGACAGCAGGGTCCGTCGCTGCAGTTATTGCTGGGCAGGTCACTTCATTCCTCTGAATAAGAATACTTAAACACGGGGCTTTCTGTCACTGGAAATGTGTTGTCTCTGGGGGGGATCACAAACTGGTTAAGCAGACCTGCAACATTTGAGTATTGCTCACCACAGGAATAGCAATTTTTCAAGGAGGAGCCGTGTGTGTTTAATGAAAGCTCCTGAAGAGATTTGAGGTCATTCCACACAATGAGTAAGTTCAAACCTGAGAATAAGAGGATTAATTCACTGAGGAGGAAGTCAGAACCTTTCACTGCGGGAGAGGGACCCTGCATTACCCCTAGAATGCTAATTAATCTATTAAAACTAGCTCGTTTAAAGAAGTAACAGTTATGTTAGACAGGTTTTCAAACCCAAGAGTGGGCCAAGGTCAAACATCACGAGCCAGGTATTTTGCACTTTGTTTGCATAGAAGCTACAGTGCAGCAGGATTTGGCCGTGTACTGATGATACCAGGTATACCATGTGGCTAAGATGGAGTTAACTGTGACTATTCTGATGGAAGGAAATGTAAATTCAGCATCAGGTCACCGCATTAATTCCATGTTTGAGGTTTAGTTTTGAAAAAGAGAAATATGGAAGGAAGTTCACCTGACTGATCGATTCTTCTTTTATTCCATGGCTTGTTCAACTGTCACTTAACCCTCAACAATTGTCAGCCAGCACTGAGGTGTGATCACACACCAAACAAGTTGAGCTTATGGTTATGTTGGAAGAAGAAGTTCCAATGTCTACTTTCTTCAAGGTGTGTCCAGAAGCTTTAATGCATAAGCTGTGTCTCACTTATGCTACATGACATGGTCCATGGGAGTAAGGAATGTATTATAATAATAATTATAATAATCTCAAAATCACAAGACAGGTATCCATTGAAATATCTAAATGCGTTTTGCTCAAATCCTTTCAGTTTAAGGACATATCCTACTGTGTCCTTGGAGTGAACTTAGAGCAATACTTTGTGGTAGCTGCAGGGCAAATGTGAACGTCCAAAAAATTATAGCAAGAGCAGGGAAACAATTAATATTTTATTACTTTCTACGAGCTGAACAACTGCAATGGCAAACTTGACCTCCAGATCTCTAGGCTGACTAAAGCACAAAGCAACTTCTGTACGCAAAGTCACCGGTGTAGTTAGGAAAGACATGATCTACTGTGATACAAAACTGCTATTTTCTAAAAATGTATTAATATTGGCTGAAGAAGAAATTTCAACAGAAGAGATCTGAATCTGTGCTCACCACAGGATCTGTCCTAGACATTCCATAATTTGTAACAGAAAGATTTCATCTCAGACTTAATAACAATTGTGGGGTATAATAATAACAACAATTCCTGTGGGGAAGGTACAACAAAGTAAATACATAAAGTATTAATGTTAATAGCAATAGCAGGAGCAATAGCAATAGTAACGTACACCAGAAGTCCTGAAGCTGAGATTGAATTTGAGTCCCATACGTGCTGATGTTCAGACCTCGCAGGAATGAACACCGTGGCTCAAGCCCATTTGACTTAATGCTAATGAGAATGTTCTAGTTTCTGCCTTTGGGGAACCTCTTCCAGTCTAGCGCTTCAGCATGTGCTTATATACAACTTTCCTGAGCCAAACCATACTTCTAAGAGAGGGTGTTTACATGGTTATACCCTAGATTACAACCAATGAATTTTGTGAAAAGACCAGTCATTCACAAAATTAGTGTCTATGGCAGCTCAAAAGAAAAATAAGATTGCAGACAATGAACAGAACTAAATGCAAACCATTCTAAAACTAATAATCAAGTAATTCTGGGGCCTATTTTGCTGCAACAAAGCAGTTTATCTGCCAAGATATGTTTTAGCTGCTTCCTATATGACTCTCAAAATTCATTTCAAATTCAGACTACTCCTCTGGACAGCATAGAGTAAGAATACTACACAGCTCAGTGAGAATTTGAATCCTAGGAATAAGAAATGCTAAATATTCATTCGGTTCCATCTAACTACTGCTGACTACCGTCTGTTCAAATCCTTGAAGTCTTATTTTAATTAATAGGAGTTATTGCTTAATATTCAGCCTGAAATTTCATTGAGTTTCCCTCTTTTCTTTTTGGAGGTTGTTGAATATTCATTGCTCTCCCTGAATTTGCATTAATCCAAGAGAAGTTTTTCTCTTGAAATAAGGATGGATGTGAGCTACTTGTACGAGTAAGATAGTGGAGCTGCCTTGGGTAGCCAGGCATGTTAAGTGTCTTCTGTTTTCTTCCTTTAGCAGCCCCAGAGATCCTAGGCCATCTTCTTGAGTATCTTCATAGGATGTCTGCCATCAGTGTCAAATATATAGCGTCAATTTATAATAGAAGGGAAGGAAGGAGGCTGGGAGAGTTTCTATAGTGACTAGTCCATCATTAGAGTCTACTCATGGAAATGAATATCCGAGTTTTCACCACTATGAATCTCACATAGTTATGCATGTGTTCAGGGAGCTCCAATGTTGTGTGACAGAGGGAAAACCACTGTGTAAAATAAGGGATGCTGTTTGCTGTATATCCTCACGTTTGAGTTCAGTTCCACCTCTACAGAAAGGAAAACTTGCTAGTGAAACAAGAAACTCTCAGAAGACTGGAAGAAATGTATCTGAGTGGATGAGGGATGCAAGAAGCTTTGAGGTATGATCTAAGTTAAGTCCCCCTATTAGAACAGAAAAAGCCACGAAAAGTCAGGACTGTCTGGAAAAAGCCATGGTGACAAGTGAGAACATCTGTTTACCATCTCAGAAGAGGAACCGCTTCAGGAAAGGTAATCATGTAGGACCTACAATAACTGAAATCACCAGACCTGATCACAACAGGCTTCCTCGAGCTTGGCTGCCTGGCCGAGCAGGGGCCAGTAACAGATGAGGAACCCCACAGTGGATAATTATCAAATAAAGTGCCTGGGGAAAACGTTCTCTTTGAACTGCATAAGTTATTGGTAGTTGGCTTGTGCTCTGAAAGATAACAGATTATGACCTAGAAATATCTCCCATGTGTACACACGAGCAAAGTGTGAAGTGGAGCTTACATAAGCTTCCCGACGCAGTGTATAAATAGGTACATGACTGGCCACGTACCGTGCTTGAAAAGCATACGTACATAATGGAATGTGGGCTGTTGGGCTAATAAATGTCACTCAGATTTTCCTAATTGCCATTTAAATCATAGTGTTCACACCTGGAGGAATGTGAATGTGCATGACTCCTTCTTTTTCAGTTCTTGAGTCTTTTCTGCTCTCTGTTACCCTGTGGTGGTTTGCATGGAAATTGTCCACAGAATAATTTCCTTGGAAAACCTTTTATCTCAGCTATCTAACTGGAATGACATCTGCAAGTGTCATGAGTCAGCAAAGGGGCTTGGCCGGGGCTGGGGCAGTTCCGCCTTGGAACGTCCTGTTCCAGGAGTGGGGATGAGCTCTCAGGACAGATGTTTCCAGCTAGGACAAGTGAGAAAAGTCTGTATTGACAGCTTGTCTCATGAAACATGATTTGCTATTCCTTCTAGTTCTGTAAACCTGGATAGCTACTGCACCTTGATCAATAAACCTTGATATTTACCTCAATGATTGTCAATATTTATGCCATTACAGCATGATTCAGGGGTCAATAATCCCAGGTTCTTCTGCATCAGGAAGCTTTAGGTCTAAAAATCAAGCAGGTCTTTCATGATGGATTCGTGCAGTACTAAACTCCACAGGAGTCTCAGTAATGTAATATAGATAACAGCATACCCTGATTTACAAATTCTCTTTTTGTACTGGTTGTAAAAGTATTGCACTTTATTTTGCTTTATTTTACTGCCTTCAGGTTTAAGTTCACTTCTTACTGTACTTAGAGCTTGCATTGTTTCAGGGAGAAACTAGCACATCCCTTTCAAACATTCTCAGAAGAAAGTAATAAGCTTTCATCACTTGAAAAATCCTCGAGGGAAACAGTGTGAGCATGGGTCCTTTGTACAGTTAGACACGAAAGATGGACCACTGTGACCTCCTTCCCAGTTAATGCTGTCTGGCAATGGTAGCCTGACAGGAACAAGAAGTCCTGCATCATCTACAAGTAGCCTCTTGTGTATATCTTTTGATCCATGCAGCACAGAGGGAACTGAAGCAGTGAAAGGGCAGGTAATGGCATGTTAACTGGTCCCAATCATCATATCTTAGTTGGTCTCCTCCAGAGACACTGAAAACCCGCATGGATACAATCCTGTGTAATGTGCTCTAGGCATACCTGCTTTGATGTGGGGGGGCGGACTAGGTGATTTCTAGAGGTCCCTCCCAACTCAAATGATTCTGTGATTCTGTGACTGGAGAGACAGAACAGCAGACCCTGATCTCAGCATCCTGCAAGAAGTCGTATCATGCTGGGCCTCACTCCTCTGGCCCTTACAAAACAGGATGTAAGCAAAGAAGCAAGACAGGACCACGAATAGGGATGATATATTCTTTAAAAAATTTTTTTCTTATTGCTAATTTCAATTTTCTGACAAAAAAAAAAAAAGATATTTACTCTTTTCCCCCTTTCAAACCAAAGTCTCTCATTTTCAGCTTTTCAAAAGGAATGCACATTTCCTGTTACCTGTTCCTTCAGCTTCCCTCATTTCTGAGCAGTTCAATGTGCAACAGACCAGTCACAGTGAGCTGGGAGCAGCACACAGACCTGCCACTGAAGCAGTGCCATCGTGCTCCTCTGAGCACCAGGAGAGGTGTGAGTTCTGCAGTTTTCCTGGGACCTCTCATGTAGCTACTTTCTGATACATGACATCCTACACAGAGATAGGAAGGATCCTTGATGCACTACTTCTTCCCCCTTACCCCTCCAGGTATGACAGGGTGGCTCCTTCAAGACATCTCTTTTTCCATATCTTTGGAAATAGTCAGACTTTAATAGAAAATCAGGAGGGTGAACAAAGTTTTTCCTCAGCACAACTTGGTCTTCTGTATGCTCAGAAGTCCTGGAGATACCCAAAAGGCCCTAAAGTCTGTCACTTTCTGTGGACCCTTGAAGTATCACTGGGTTTCTTTTACTGTTTTGTTTTTTTTTTATGTGTCATCTTTCATCTTCTGGCTAATGAGACCACGCTCACCACAGCAGGTAAGGTCACTCTCACAAGACTTTGCAAGAATCCTTAAGCCAACACGCAGGATGCTGCTGTAGCTCAGTTTTGCCTCACAGTTTTCTAGGACACTGCATAGCTGATAAGGTCACATAGCATAAGCCCAGTCTGTGGGTAGCCAAGCATGGAACCGCAGGTTTCAGGGACATAACCTGTTTATTTCCTATCTCTTGTTATTCTCCCCTTGTTCCTTCTGTGTCTATTTTGACCCAGGAAGACACAGGAAAGAGCTTTAATTACACTTAAAAACAAAATGCTTAATTCTCTTAAATGTGCTTGCCTGTGGGTTTCTTTTTCAGATCTTGGGTTAGGGGGAGAAAAATAAAAAGGGAAACATTTCATTTTGGATTGACCCAAAAAACCCATTTTTTTCAGTTCAGTCAGCAAACTAGACTATCAATTATTCAGCTTGTTTCACATCAGTGTGAGGGAGCCAGTGCCGTGCTCTGTCTAGGGAGGGATGTGGGAAGCCAGCAAGGTAACTGGGGTGAGAAGATGACACTGAGAAGTGTGAACCGACCCTGTGCTGAAGGCAGGTGGTCTCATACAGCTTTTGCAATGGGACTATTTTTAACCACTCCTCTCTTAATCTGGGCCAGGTAGCAGGTGAAAGAGATGAGGCGGGTGTGAGGCTCACAGCACTTTTGTTCATATCGTGACATTGGTTTGCTGCTCAAGGAGAAACGAATCTTGCAGCTGGCCTCGATACCGGAATAGGTCAAAGTCTCCATCTGCTCAACAAACTAGTTGGTTATATATACGTGGAGGTGTTTTATAGGTTTGATTGAGTGTTGGGTCTCTCGCCTTGTTTAAGAAGTAATTAAGGAGGGGTTGATTATCAGATCCTTTAGGACAGAACATGGTGAGCACTGAAGTTCTGAAGATGTGCTACTCTCATCTATTCTGCTTCTCAGAGGCTCGTCAAGCTGCAGCAAGTTCCCTTCAAGAAGAAGCCTTCAGACCAGTGTCTGGGCAACCTCCTACCATCAAAACATGAGTTGCTGCTAAAACTCTTTATGCCACATGACTGCTTACTGGTTCTGTGTCACTGGAGACTGCTTATGAAGAGCCCACAGCTAAATACCCTATTGCTCTCCTAATACCTCTTGGAGCTCCTGGAGCTAGGAGGCACACATATTATTACACATTTCTGGGCTTGGGAGGAATCAAAATTTACCTCTCAACTGGAGCTGGTTTGATCTCCTCAATTCATGTTGAGGAGGCATATCTTAGGCACCTTCCCATTTCCACCATTAGCACTTTATCCTGACAAGTCTGAAAACTCGAAACCAACTCGACCACGACATTCTTATAGACCATGAGCTCTAATACCTGAAGGTGTGGTCAAGGGGTCAGAAAATTGCCCAGCAGGCCACTTGCCCTGTGTGTTGCTGAAGTAGTTCATCTGTCTGTGATTGCTGAACATTGCTTCCCAGAGAGAGTTGGGGAGGAGCTGTATCTCTGCCACACTTTCCGTTGATAATTTCTAAGACATTCTTGGTCCTCAGAGACCTTCAAGACGAGAAATGTTATTGTGAGTGGAAGACACTGTGGGTACCACTTCTGCATCCTGAGCTGCTGTGAGACCCACACACCAAAATATCTCACATCTGGCTGGTAGAGATCCAGTATGTATCGGCCATGAGACACTAAAAATGTGAAAGGTCGCTGGACAGTGCTTCTGCCAGGGAGCAGGATCACACAACAAATCCAGCTCATTATGAAATACTGGAACACCTTGCCCAGGGAAGTTGTGGGTGCTCCATCCTTGGATGGATTCAAGACCAAACTGGATGGGGCCCTGTGCAACCTGGTCTAGCAGGAGATGTCCCTGCCCACAGCAGAGGGTTTGGAACTAGATGAACTCTAAGGTCCAGTCCAACACAAACCATTGTATGATTTTATGATTCTGATCCATGCTTCCAAAAGATTTTGTTTCTTGTTCCCTCTAATTCTACTTTAATGCTCAGCAAGTGCTGAAATTTCCCTTGGGAAATTGTAGAACAGGAACATTTCATCTGTGCTCAAAATTGGCCCCAGAATTTATATAGAGCATCAAATGACCCAGGAGCAATGAGCAAGTTATTTCCTGTATGGTTAATACTCTGAGATTCTAGATCATGGAGAGATGCACCTTGCAGCTATCCAGAGACAAGACACTGAGCAGCTCCCTCTCTGCTGGAGGCTCAGTGTCCCTGGCCAGGAGACAGTACGAATATTCAAATCTTGAAGTTCCTTGTTTCTCAAAGACTCTCTTTGTTTTGGTGATTTTGGTGATATTTTTAAAAAGTGAACTTATCTGGGGTTTTTTTTTGTGTTATATCAAATGAACACTTCTTGAAAACGTGAAGCTGGGTTGCAAATTTTATGTCAGTTTTTAACTTGACAGAATTATCTGGGTCTTATTGTCCGAGGTGTCCAAGCCAGCATACTGCATTACAGGGAAAGCAGCTCGAAAGAGATTTCCTTCAGGGGAACAAAAAACAAACAAACAAACAAACAAAGGATGAAAAGAAAATAGAAATTCAAATAATTTTCAGTAATACTTTTTTCCAATTTCTGAAAATCTTTGCTAGTTGAAAATTCAATTTTCCCTCCACATAAAGCTTATTGACCATCTTTCACTGTGACATCTTTACATGTCACCATCTATCATTCACATCTCAACTCTGCAATCTGGAAATCAAATCACAGACTCTGAGCACAACATTATATCCCTTTCACTCCAAACCAATGGCTGCTTTGGAGGTCCATGCCCCAAATCAAGAATGATTCATGCGTTTTATCTGATGGTTTCAAGTATGCCAGGGGAACAAAAATGCAATTACTGGTAAAAACTCAGCTATCCTAGACTGAATAAAAGGACAGTTCCAGCCATTGCCTGTGGGAGTCTCTACTATTAAGTATGCATCAGAAAGCCAAGGGGTGGTGGATGCTCCACTGTATCTTGTTCAGTATGTGACACTTCATAAATCTCAGGGTGAGAGTGCCAATAATGGGAATTGTTGCTTTTTTAGAATAGCCTGGTATAGGAATAAAGAAGACTTGTGTATGCGGAAGAGTCAAAGTTGCTCCAACAAACATATCATTAACAGCCTTTGGTACTCTGCTGATCTCATTAGGCCTGGCAAATTGCAGACTTTTATGCAAACAGAACTCAGGAGGGGGCAGGATCTGATACTTGCCTTCTACAGAAGCTGGACCCTTCCCACTGTGTGTGGGGGAGCATGGATCCCCTGGGGAGCACTCTGTAGCACTCCCAGAGAGGCGACATCCTGGCATCTTCTCAGAGGAGTGGGAGGAGGATGAAGTAGCAGGTACATGGGAAACCAGTTGTATCTATATCATGTGTGCAGGCGTGGGCCATGGGAGGGTGCTCACGGAACAGCACTCTGGGAGATGTGATTAACCTCATGGACACTGCTTTGGGATGCCCAGGCTGAGGGCAGCCAGCAGTAAGGGCAGTGGCCAGGCTCCTGGTTCCACAGAAGGCCAGTGGAGATGGGAAATGACAGCAACTGGCCTGCCAGTCATCTGCCTACCACGTCCCACTTTTCACAACTGAAGAATAACAAGATCTCTAAATTCAAACCCCGGTTCACTGGTATAGAAATAAGACTTTTTTTTTTTTGTTTGTTTGTTTGTTTGTTTGCTTTTAACTGGAGTATATACAGCATGAACAGCTTAAAAGCATCTCCAAATTGTCAAGAATCTTCATTTTGGTATCTCAAACTCGGCAAAAATATTTTTTTTCCAAATCAATGGCTTGAGAAGTCAAGAGGATTTTATGTATTTTAGGTTTTCTCTCCCAAGTTTTACAAAAAACCAAACCAAGTTTTTATAAAGTCCTAGCTCGCCAGAAGGGAAACAAGCACACACCAGCACCAGGAGCTGAAATGGGAAGAGGGAGTCTGGAAATCCAAGTGAACCAGCATTTCTCAGGAATTTCATAGCAAGCTCTGTTATAAAAATGTGTTCACAGCATCTCTTCCATATGAAGCAGGGGCCAAAACATCTCATGGTACCTTGAACTCCTATCATAGTGTCAGTACAAAATGAAATTAATACAAATTGCTTGCTTTTTCTTACTGGCTTTAGTAGATCCCTGGAGTTATCTAAGTCTTTGGGCCACTGGAATAGGTGATGGAAACATCATCACCTTTGGAGATGGGCCCAGGGAGAGCTGCAGCAGACTGCCACTCTGCTGGGATGAAGACTCCCTCTGGGCACAGTGTTGGCAGGACAAAAAGAACAGAACTAGGCAAGAAGCATCTTTCCATTCCATGACTTGCCATGAATTGTTTTCCAACCAAATGAGAAGGAAACAGAAACCATGACTAAATGAATATAAATCAGAGAAAGATTTTTTCTTGTTATGGGTTTGCTTTTTTTCTCAGTTTCATTAAAACTCAGATACTGAGCATTTGAAAATAGACAAGATTGGTTACCTGTAGAAAACAATACACAACCTACCAGATTTTGCCAAGGCTTTAGAGAAATGTAAAACCAGCTCTCTCTTTTCCTTCAGCTTTTTTGTTCTCCTACTAGAAAACGTGTACTAAAATAACACCTGTCCCAGAGATGGCCCAACCTTTGCATCCTTTTAACAGAGTAGACAAGAGGAGTGGACCAGGAAGACTCCCTGGTGTTGGAAGGAACACTGTGACAGTGCCAAGACTCACGCCCAGATCTCCTGGGTGTTTTAACAAGAGTTTAACAAAAGCAGCACAGCTTTCAATAGCTCATCTTCAGCTGGAGCACTCCTCCGCAGACTCTGGTGGGGGAAGGTTCAAAGGATGATACCAACCTCGCACCCAGGTGATGGTGCCTGCAGAAATTATCAGTTCCAGAATAATTAATACAAACTGTTGTTTTCAGAGCTCTGAAGAAAAATGTCTCTTGTCTGGGGCAGTTTTCCTCTGCTATCACCACTAATCCTGTTAATAGAAATTGCATCAATAAATAAATTGCATCAGCTTCTTTTGATGTCTTCCTCCCTAATCTTCATGGTGGATTACTGTAGTAGGTCACCTTGTATCCTCCCTTATCCCTGTCAGAGCATCCTCCTTTGAAATCTGTAATTATCTCTCTGAGATAATTGCCAAAATCATTTGCAATCCTGGAGAGATCTTGAAAACCTACTTGTTTATGAAAGCAAATAATTCAGGTTAATCAAATATTGTGAGATTTCCACTTTGCCTGTCTAGATATTTGTACATTTAAATCTACACCTTGGCTGTTACACAACCGGCCTGAAAGGCAACCTTCACTGTGAGAGACAGATACTTGTTACAGGAGGGCAACTCCACCACTTCAGTGAAAATCCCAGCTTCAGGAAAAGGCTCTTATTACTACTGGATGGCTCTCAGGGAGTGGAGGGTTGTTTCTAGAAGATGAATTGAGATAGTCTGGGTGAAGGAGTGCTGAGCTTTTCCAGTGCCCACGGAAACCAATAGAGGCTGCAGGTGCAGCTAAGCTTTGGGTGTGCCAAGGGAAGACAGGCTCCAAAAAAGGATCAACCTCTGTTAGATACCTGCTGTAGCACCCCTAAAACTACCACAGGGATGTAGGATCATCCTGGAGAAGTGCATGGCCCCAGTGACACTCTGTCAGTGTTTAAAGTAGTGCTGCACATTGCTGGACTTGCCCTGGCACTGGCCCTGGCCCTTATCTGGACTGCCCTGTTTCTTGTATCTTTACACATGTTAGGAAAGAAGGGAGAGAAGTTACATGACTTTGCCTGTACCACTCAGGACACCTTGTTGGCCAACATCCAGCCAGTATCACAGAATCACAGAATGACAGAATGGTACAGGTTGGAAGGCACCTCTGGAGATCATCTAGCCCAAGCCTCCTGCCAAAGCAGGTTCACCAAGGACAGGTTGCACCGGAACATGTCCAGGCAGATTTCAAAAGTTTCCAGAGAAGGAAACTCCACAAACTCATTCCATTTTCTACTGGGGTCAGTTATAATTACATTGTGACCACATGTATATCATGGGGGGACAGATTGTAATTAAAGCCTTTTACTGTCCAAATATGAATGAGACAGTGAACACATTCTGGTCAGAACATAGGGTGGCCTATTTTCTTCTACAGTCTTTGGGACTTTCAGCCTCTTTTCTCTAAGCCTTTGGGGACAGCATTTCTGTAGATGTACATTTTGGACTGTCCACCAAAGTCCGTATCAGAATCTGTGCAGTAGACATGGTTTGTATTTGCAGCAAAACAGCTTTGTATAATTCACACAGATTACTCTCAATCCTCCTATTTTCTCTTACATTACGCTTGGCATGCAAGCTGCGAGCTGCTCACAGGAATATCCCTTTGCCCCATGCAGAGCCCCGAGGAAGCCTGTTCCTACCACTTCTGTCTCAAGGCCTTATTGTATCTCCATGGGTACCAGCACGTGGCACAATACAGGCAACAAACAACAGGAGAATCTGCCTCCCTGACGCTTAGTGTAACTATTCAGCTTCAGAGTGTTTAATTCGGTAAATGAAGACATACCAGTTCACAATTCATAAACTCAGACTCAGTGTGACTGATGTGCAACATTCCTAGAGGAAAGTTGCTTACAGGGGCTTCTCAGCTCAGTGCTGCTGTGTTCTCTTGATACAAGTCCCTGCTCCTTCATGCAACAGCTCTGTGACTTGCTTCTTTCTTTCTTTCTCCATGAAGCTTTGGCTTTGTTTCATTGCTGCACACATTGGTTCTGGGACATTGAGTATTTGTTCCTAGCTCTAGAAACCTCTTTGGATGCATCATGTCTTGAACAAAAAATATAAATAATTTGAATAAAACCAGTGCTAATTGAATCAACCTGACAATTCTTTTTTACTCACAGTCCAGGAGCAGGTTTGTTTCCAGATAGAAAAGCCAAACATGTCACAGACAACGGAGCTTTAATATGACACAGTCCAGATCTATTTCTGCTGGGTATTTTTATAGCCTTTGACAAGATCCTGACCTTTGGGCCATTGACAGTTAGAATCATACAAGAAGATGAAAAAGTAAGTTGTTGGTTTTTTGTTTTGTTTTGTTTTTTTCTTGAAACAAGGATTAAAACTTAGTCTTCAAGGAATATCTAGTGACCTGTTCTGCTGAAACATGAAACATCTTTGCTCCAAAGGCCCACCAGGTTTCTGAGCATGCTTTATAAAATGGAACACTGCCTGTGGCCAGAGTTAATCCTGATACAAACTCTGCTACTTGGACCTTCCTTGAATAAATCCGATTGTTCTGTTTGAGGTCACTCAAGCACAGACCTGCATCAGCAGGGGCTCCTCTGGGACTGTTTATATCTTTGTGAGGAGCTCAGTTCACTTCTTCTATTTTCTTTCTCTCTGTCCCATTTGCTTCCTCGGCAGGGGTGTACACCCTGATATTTCTCCAGTGCTTCAGTAACAAAGGTCTGGAGCAAGACTTCACTGTGACGAAACTGTTTTTTTCCATGCACTCCACTCCCTGCATAGACATTTTCCTCTCTGATCACTGCTCCATAGTTCAGCCATGCAGTGCATTTTTGTGCCTTTTTTTCAACCTTGTGTTTTTGAATCTCAAAGTCCACCTTTAAAGACCAAAAGACACAGACCCACCTTGTCCCTGAGAGGAAAGTTTCTTTCAGGCACTGTCTTTTACCTTTTCTTACCAATATCTCTGCCGTTCTACTTGACACTAGAGCCTCCCGTACTTCAGCTCAGTTTGAGTGAAAGGATCGTTTTCAATCCCAGTTAACAATTTTCCCCTTTCCTTCTCTACAAGGCCCTTTACCTTGTGGTTTTCCTGCCTTGTCCCAGTGCTCCCAGAACCACAGATGTCTCCTGCTGCCAGGGGAGAGAAAATTAGAGTTTATCCTGTCAGTGATAACCATCAGGGGAATCCTTGCTCCCATTGCAAGGAAGGCCATATGTTTGGCTCCCAAGCCAGAACAGCAGCAAAATTCTGTTGATGGAATTAATATTGGACTGAATGCATTTAATTCCTGTAGTTTGTGAATAGGTACTATGAGACAATCCCTTCATGCTTAGGTTATGTGTACTCGCAGTCTCTCCAGTCTTAAAGAAGTTGCAGATCAAAGAGGGGAAAGATAGAGTGCAGGGAGAACTGCAAATCAGTATTTAGAGAGGAGCAAACTTAGTTGTATGTCATATGCAGTGTGATCCTGCAGAGGTAAGCCTTGGGAGCTGATTAACCAAAGTGAAGAGGCTCCTCAGCGCAGTCGTGAGCAGGGTGAGTCCCACTCCTGCCAAGGTAGCCGAGCTTCCTCTGCACAGCATCGCACCCACTCCTGTTTCCAATTCTATAACACACCTGCAGTTCTGTCCTACTTGGGATGCATGTGCAGTACCACACACATTTTTCACCTTTCTCAATCTTATTTCTTTTATCTTTCCCCTGTTCCCCATCCAATCCACATGTGAGAACCTTTGCCACTCCCAGAATCTCTCCTTGACGCACATCATCACGATCTCATTCTCACGGTGCAGATCTAAAAGATTATGGATATATAGTTTAAAGGCACAGCACTAGAAAACCATCCTGCCCCTGTTACTGAATAGGTTTTTTTTTTGTTTCTAACCATAGTTAGAGGAAAAATGTTATCTGAAGCTAAATGAACCAGTTCCAGGGAAGCAAAATTGGTTAAACTACTAAAGGTCATCAGAGAATCGCATGATAGAGCATTTCTGTCAGGAAAACAGACCCTGCAGATAGAAGGGAAGATTTGTATAGTAGGATTTGGGTTTAACTTCTGCATTATACAAGCTTTTTACTCATGCTAAATCGAGTTAGCAGGATGGCATGCATAATACGATAGAGCATGCAAAATCAGGGAGGCTTGCAGTGATTGCATATAAGCAAGCATGTTTTGTTCCTTGTCTCTAATGAACCGTTAGCATTGGCACAGCAGCGAGCCGTAAATGAATTAGCAATGCTACAATCATTTGTGAACACGCCTATCAAACTCAGCAAAGTGCCCAGTATTTAGAGAAGGAGATAGATGGGTCTATTCCACATTGTGCTACAGAGATTTGGAGACCTTGGGAACGTGACGACGAGAGCGTGGCAGCAAAATGGTCCCTATAGTTCAGTACAACCCAGATGAATTCTCAGTTTAGCCTAGAAGGGAACATCCACAGCTTGCATACTGCTAAATGAGCATGCCCCCGCCTCCCAGTTCAAAGGCAGCTGGTTTGGCCCCTCTTAGAAGCCCGATATTCAAAGACGGACATCCACTGACAGCTTTTTCTGAGTTGGAAGATTTCTTTTTTTCCCTGATCAGCAGGAGCAGGATTATGTCCTACAATGAGCAGTACCCTCAGGAACAGATTAATCAGTCATTCCAAGGACGCTAAAGGAGCTCCCTTATCCCAAAGGAAGCAGGAGCTGAGATGACAGGGTCTTTGGGAGTTTGCAGTGGATGAGGCAAGTGTGTGAAGTGGAGCTCAGGGCTAGACTCAGGAGGGTCTGGGGGTTTTAAGAAGAGTAGGCACGATAGAGAGGGGTTTAGGATGGAACTGAGGTAAGTAGGAAAAAAAAGAAAAAGGAAGAAAGGCTTTTATTTGCCAATGAGAAAAGTTTAGGTCAACTACATCCATCCTCACAGTGAATTTATTAAGTTTATTCCATCTAGGATTTAAAAAAAAAAAACAAAAAACAAGAAGGTGGCTTTTTTCTTTTCAGAACAATAGAAACATTTTATCTTGACATCGTCATAACTAAGTGTTTTGATTTTCAACAGTTGCTTAATTTGATTGCTTTGGTGTAAAGAAAATGAAAAAAAAACAAACCAAATCTCTGAAGCAAAGACATCATTTTGTCTGTTGTTACTTTCCAGTTTGACCAGTAAACTGAAATGACACGGTTCTGTTTCTTACCTCTCTAGACTGGTGGAACTATGACCAACTACAGCCATTGTATTTTGCCTTAAAGATACTACTGATCATCCTGGCCCTTTCAAGACTCTTCTATGGGTGTTCTATACCTTAAGGCAGTTTGAGTGAATATTTTCCTTTGATTCTAGGCAGCTGGATGCATGTGAAGGCACCAAAACCCTTCAAGATTGCCCCTCTCCATAGGTATATGTCTGTTATATATATGTCCCCTAGGATATCTAAGGGATGGGGGTCAAGAGGATGGGGTCAGACTCTCTCCAGCGGTGCCCAACAACAGGACAAGGGCAATGGGCACAAACTGGAACCCAGGACATTTCATCTGAACAGGAGGAAAAACTTCTTTTCTGTGAGGGTGCCAGAGCCTGGACCAGGGTGCCCAGACAGGCTGTGGAGTCTCTTTCTCTGGAGAGGTTCCAAACCTGCCTGAATGTGATCTAGGGCAACAGGCTTTAGCTGGGAGGTTGGACAAGATCCCTTCCAACCCCTACCATTCTGTGATTCTATTAAATAACACAGATCCAGGTAAGTTCAGAACAGGCTGGAATCAGAGCTTTCCAGACCTTCTGGCACAAGGACTTCAGACAGAGTGAGCAGCAGCAGAGGACCTGTGCAGCTCACAGTTTGTCCTTACACATAGATCTGTATCTCTAAGTGCATCATGCAAAACCAAGAATGTGTTGTCTATTCACTCTGATCTGTTCAGTGGTAACATGGACCTTGTAACGGGAGAGAAATCAGCAAAGGGTGGACCTCATCCTACCTGTGACACATTGCACTCGTGAATGAAATGAGTTCTGGGACAAAACTTGTCATTAAAAACCTGGCAGTAATTTTCCCTTTCTGCAGTCTCTAGTCAAGCACTCAAATCCGGTTTCCAGAAAATAGCCGTTCTCTAAGAAATCTAATTAGAGACCACAAGTCTCACACAACCCTTTTTCAAAGTTATGTCCTCTAGTATATACCCTTAAGTTCCACAGCGCGTCTTCCCAAGACCAAACTTGTACTCACTCTTCATTAAAAAGAGGTGAAAAGCTGCGAAGCACCTGCCGATACCCTTTTCACTGTGATGAATTCATTAACATGCAGATCCACATCACAGTGAACTGACAGGACGGCTTTCCGAGTTCAATGGACTCTGGACCAGCCTCTCACCGAACAAATGAAGCAAATATTCCTGTTCTCCAAAATACACTCGAAAAATTATTGCCTTCTTAATGTTAAATTGTGAAGCTCAGGCCACTATTTATGGTTGAGATTCTGTCCATATATAATCATACTTTATTGTTTACTAAGGAAATGCACAATCTAGTTAAATGAACATGAATGGAAACAGCAGTGCTGCAGACAAAAAAGTAGGAAGGATATATGATTAATGTGATCATTGGAAAAAAGCTATGTGGTATCATTCCATCAATTATTAGCCTCTAATAATTCTGTCACCATGTAAATGAAAGCATTTTACCAATTAGTGCCAACTGTTTCCCCATAGTGAGCACTGAACACTGCTGAGTTAAATCATAACTGCAGCAACAGAGGAAGAAAAGGAGAGAAACACTGTACAAGTCTAAGGACAGCTAATCTCCACTTAACTTGGCTCCATCAAAGGCTGTGAAAAGATCTGCGTCATGAAGTCTAGCAATAAAGAGTTTCTGGGGGAGTAATCCAGTGATCTGGGTTCAGGAGACCAAATTTCATTTCCTCACTGGCAGAGGTCTCTAGGCTGGCTGTGTCATGGTCTTGCCTGGACCATCCAGCTCCATTAGGCTTCACTCCCTAGTTGGAGGGGCACCTGTGCTGTGGGAAATGGCACTCAACTGCATCAGAAGGACAGACGTGTTCTCCATCTCTGTAAGGCCAGTGAACTCTTCAAAAGCAATCCCATAAATAGCATTTGAAGTGTGTGAAAACCTGCAGTTTGTAGTGACAGTGAGAGAAGGATTCTTCTGTCCTCTCTCTAGTTGAAGATGGCACAGGTATCTAAGCCACTCATCTAGGCTACTTCTGAGTAGGTGGAAGCAAACACTTCCCTGGAGAGACTTATCTGCCCAATAAGTAATGCTCTTTGCTTTCTCTGTTGTCTGCAACTAGCTTGATGCAATACCTGAATTGCAATGTCTCATTTTGAACAGATGCCATAGTGAAAGTCACACTTACAGGTCCTTGGGACATTCTGTTCCAACTACTCCAGCCTTGCAGGAAGGTCACAAAGAGCAGAGTCAGCCTGGTCACAGAGGGCTGTGCACCTCATGGGAAAAGAGGACTGTGGAGCGGCAGAGAGAGGTACTGACTGGAATCTGTAGCTGCATCCCCAATGAACTCCACATTCCGTAGTAGGCACGGAGGGTCTGCAGCTGTTATTCTCTGATATAGCCTGAAGTCATGGTTAAGGAAGGACTGGAGAGATGCTTTAACCTGCTAGTGTGACTGCTGCACCTGCAGAGGCTTTAAGCCCTTCATGGCGATGTTTGTGAGCACTCAGCAAGAAGCTGTTTATTCAGAGGGATTTTCTTTCCTCCTCTCAGAATGGGAGGCTGGTATGTGACTTCATTATTTCTTAAGTTAAAGTTCAGGCCATCTGGCATCCCAGTGTGCAAACAATCTTGTAAACTATAAGGAAAAATATGGTCCTGATTCCCTTATGGCTACAGCCGTGCAAGCTATTAAAACTGGTTACGTGCAGAATGCACTTGGAAAGAAACAAAGTTGGTTCCTAACATCCCACTTCTGCAGGTAAAGCATCATTTTACAAACAAAGGTGGCTTGAAATATAACTGACCGGCTACAGCGTTGGTGGATAAGGAAGAGCAACTGACGTCACCTACCTGGACTTGTGCAAAGTATTTGACAATGTCCCATATGACATGTTTTCCATGGCCTATTGATCCTCCTTGAGCTGGATATAATGCTGGTGACTCAGTGTCAAACAGTTGTAATTTTGTAGGACTGTCCTTAGGATTTTATATCAGCCTTTGGAGATCATTTCCAACAGGTACATTCTTTACCTTAGTTAAGGAGCTAATTTTGCTCTCTGCTGAATCCACAAAACTTCTTCCACTTAATTTTCTTTAACTAATCTGGAAACATTTCTTCATAAAAGATTTTAAATTACAATCCTCTTCACTCCTTTCTTCGAAGTCCTACCTAGTATATTTGGTGCCATGCTGCATTTTTCATGAGACTCCTATTTTATTTAACAGCATTAGCAATTTCAAAAGATATATATGATGAAAGATCCTTGCATGTTTTAATGAACCTCAAAATGAGCTTTAGAACAATTTGATTAGAAAGCTCTCAAAATTTCAAGCGCTCCCTCAGGACTGAGCCATAATGAAGACAATAATTAGCAAGATCAAATTTTAAAATTACTTATTCCATAAATATGTGTTTTACTCCTGGTACTTGGAACCAGACCCAAATAGGTAAAGGTATGGAGAAGTGGAATAAGGCTAAGAACATAACAAATAAATGAAAGTACAGGTGTCTTGATTCCACCAGGAAAAAATAAACCAAGGTGGTAAGAAATAAAAGTATAGGTCTATGACTACCTGCAAAATCAGGGCTGAGACTGGGAGGAGTGGAGCATCCCACCTTGACCATGCGCTGAGAGTAGAAATACAGATTGTGACTTGGCATCCTCATGGCTTGGGAGAAGCAGAGGGGTTACAGTGCTTTCTTCCTCTGTTCTGACTCATTAGGAAGAGCAGATGAAGCACTTAACAATGGCACAATATTGCACGGGTTTGTGTCTTTCTGTCAGTAGTTCCTTATGAGATACCATTTGCTGTATTGTGATTGGTCTTAGAGGGGATCACTTAGATCACACAAGTATGTCCAGAGGGATTCAGCGCTAGCTTGCCAACAGAGACTGTTCCACTGGGGCAAATTACCTAGTGAGGTCCTTACAGCAAGACTCCTTTGAAAGCAGAAGCCCGTATTTCCCATCTCTGTTACTGTGCCTCCCAGCTCTTGGCCTCACAGCAAGGTGGACTGTAGGAGTCAATGTCCTTTGCACAGTCCTTGGAGATAACCTGGATCATTGCAGCTCCCCCTGTTAACTGGATAGAGGAGCAGCCTTTGTCATCTGATGGAACTGGTTGGAAACAGTGACAGTACACAGGGAGAATAACCTACGCGGAAGACTTCATAATTAGACAAGGCTGTTCTTCCACTGTTCTGTTCTTAGCACACAAATCCAGAAATTCCCCCAAATCTTTGTTCTACATTAGTCTGAGTTTTGCTCCCAGGACCTCTTCTCTTGCTAGTCTGGTGTGATATCAAGAGCCGTGATACTCCCGTGGCACTGTCATGAATAAGTGACCTTAAGGCTGGAGCAGCTTTACAGGACAAGCTCCAGTGTGACCCACTGAACCACTCAAGAAACCTCGAGCAGATTCTTTGGAATTCAGTGTCCCTGGAGGTGCTCCCCTTTCTCCTTCATGAATGTCAACAGAGCTCTGTGCTAAGCCTGGCTGTGTTCACCTATTTCACCTGCTCATACCATCCTTTCACATGTCCAGCAGCCAGACAACATGGAGATCTATGGTCTATCCTGCTTAGGAGAACCCTGACACTGCCTGGCTCGAGAACTTTGAGGACTTGTAGTCAGCTAGCATTGAGGCTGAGGCCAAGTCTTCTCCACCAGTGAGTCCTCCAATGGCAGAACCTGCATGCTTCTGGGCAGTAGAAGGAAGTCAGCTTGAGAAGAGGTCCTGGTGGCACTGCTTGCACAGCTAGAGCAGGGAGATGCAGTGCAGCACAAGGAGCAGGCTGCACATCGGAATTTCATTTACTCTCCATGAGATTGGCTGTTTAAGTATTAAAAATTCTCTTTCTACTAAGCTATTGAATGTGTCACCAATGACAGCGGGTACCACGATTCTAATAAAAAGTTCCCTTGTAGGAACTGCAGTTTCCCCTTTGCTGCCCATTGAAACCTTTGGTGCTCTAGAAATTCTAGTCTTCAACCATCATGCTGAGATGCAGTGGCTCTGGCACCACCTAAGCAGCACAAAGTCATGGAAGAGCTCCATCCACTGGGCCTGAGACTGCATCTTCACTGCTGGTCTGCAGTATTGTCCACACCCCTTAGAAAGTGTTCTGCATGGATTGTTAACTATGCTGCTACCCTGACTGAATACCTTCCTGATAAAGAGCAGCCAAATCTGACACTTCTGCTGGTCACTTGGGAGATAAAGCCCACCAGAGTGTATGTTTGTTTCATAGTTTCTTGATGCTCTGATAGAGATTAATCAATCACGTCAACTCTTCATCTTGCTCTCTAATTCAACCACTTGCAATGTTCTGTGCTACCATAGCTGCCTGTTTTCTGCCTGGCTAAATGATCTTCACAGAATCACAGACTGGTTTGGGTGGGAAAGGACATTTAAAGGTCATGTAATTCAACCACCCTGCAGGGAGCAGGGAGATCTGCAACCACAGCAGGCTGCTCAGAGCCCTGTCCAACTTGACCTTGAATGTTTCGAGGTATGGGACATCATGTGAGTCACCTGTAGATTAATGTACTGCATTCTGGCATCAATTATTAACTTTTTAAACTAATTTCTCAGTGGTTTTCTGCCTTGCTGTCCAGCTCATGGTGCCAGATTGTTTGTTAATGACTCATGTGCCTTTATACTGGAATGACCATCTTGTGTTTCCAGCTTTTCAGCAGTTCATGTGTAGCTCCAGGGTGGATTTGTATCCTATGGGCAGCAACAAGGTTGTTGTGCTGCAGGAGTTTCTGGATGTGGTGAGTCCCCAGCCATGGGAGGGAGGGAGCCAGCAGGCTGTACAGAAACCAATCTAACTTGTCAGCTTTCTCCACACCAAGTACAGGTCTGTCCTGCAATGGAAGTCCTGGTCGTAGCTGAGTGTGAATTATTCCCAGACCTCTTTCATGACGCTCCAAGGTACACATATGGCAATTCTCAATTATACATACAAGTTACACAGCCCCTAGAGTCAGGAGAACTCATTACTCTGGAACCTGTAAGCACCCTGAATACAGCTTTCAAGAGAGGGGATCGTCATTGGAGGCAAATACAAAATTATATCCCTTTATGTCATTCTATTCCTAGAATTTTCTCTGTCTTGTCACTGTCTTTCTTGGCACCTCCTACCCTTGCTGCTGGCAGGTGCCAGTGGGAGCTCTCTCTGCTCGCAGATTACCCAACCCTGTGTGTCATGTTATTAATCACGCAGAATGGAAGTCTGCCCATGAATAGTTTTATTCTACTGCACACAAAGTCCGGATGATTACTCTTTAGAAAGACAGAAGCTGTTCCCTCCCTGTGAGAAACTGAACTTTGGGAGTTTGTAAAGCCACCTGGAGAAAACTGTAGGGCAGCAGGACCAGTGGCAGCCAGGAGCTAGACCAACCAGGGAGAGTCTGGAAAAGATACAGAGACTAGCCTCAGAGGTGAGTAAGGAATGTCATTTCTTAGGAATTAGAGTGCAACAAGGGCAAGTGTACAGTCCGGCACTTGGGGAGAAACAATCCCCTGCACCAGTACAGGTGAGGGGTTGACCTGCTGGAAAGCAGCTCTGTGGAGAAGAACCTTGGAGTCCTGGTGGACAACAAATTCACCATGAGCCAGAAATGGGCCCTCCCGGCCTCTACTCTGTCCTAGGGAGGCCATATCCAGAGTACTGTGTCCAGTTCTGGACTCACCAGTTCAAGAGGGACAGGGGAATATTAGAGAGAATCCAATGGAACTACGAAGATGCTGAGGGGTCTGGAGCATATCTGTGACAAGGAAAGGTTGAGAATCCTGGGGCTGTTCAGCTGGAGAAGAGAAGATTGTGAGGGGATCTGATCAATGCTGATCAATAGCTAAAGGGCAGGGGTTAAGAGGATGGGGCCAGACTCTTTTCAGTGGTGCCTAACAAAAGGACAAGGGGCAATGGGCACAAACTGGAACCCAGGAGGTTCTGTCTGAACAGAAGGAAAAAATTCTCTGCTGTGAGGGTGCCAGAGCCAGGCCCAGGCTGCCCAGAGAGGTTGTGGAGTCTCCTTCTCTGCAGAGATTCCAAACCTGCCTGAATGTGATCCTGGGTAACCTTCTCTAGGTGATCCTGCTAGAGCAAGGGAGTTGGACTTGATGATCTCCAGAGGTTCCTTCCAACCCCTACCATTCTGTGATTCTATGAATTTGTGCATTCTTGGAACTGACTGAAAATATAGGCCTGGCTATCATTGTTCCTGCAGCATCACAAATGACCTTCTTGAAGCCTTCTAGCTGGGCCTATGGCATTTGCCTTTTCCCAGTGATTGACTTGAACAAAGAAAGAACGGCTCTTCCTTCCTGGGGCCTAAGGGAATTTCTTTTTAGTAGCACAGATTTGTGCTTTTGGCACAAATTTCTCAGATTCTTTCCCTATTGACTACTTTGGCACCTGCACACACATAACACTGATCTGTGAGAAAAATGTAAAAGAGAATAGTTCAGCTACAGTCCTCCTTGCTGGGACTGCTTGATGCAGACAAAAGAAGAGGCACTGTTTCAAAAATAGGATGAACAGTTTTTGACATAAAAAGGAACCCAACTCTGTCTTGGGTCGTGCATAAAATTATCTTTTCTTTTCTTTTTTTTTTTGTTTTCTCTCGCTACCCCTCCTCCTCATAAGAAAAATCTCACCCCGGGCTATTTTGAAGCTCCAATGTGTTGCTTTTCATTCATATTTTTTCAATGTACTACTGAAACATGTGCACTTCTGAAATTTCGTATCTGAAATGTGTGAACTGCCTTCCTCTGAAAGGAAAGCCTGAACTTCTGAGGACTATTTCAATTTGTCCTATTTTGAGGTGAAGCAGTAAGGAGAATGCCCAAGGTATTCGCAGAACAGGAGAAATATCACAGGATGAAGCCACGTGCATGAAGATGTGGTGATGAGCTTTCAGAACTGCCTTGCAACCGTTACAACTTCCCTTAAGAGGAGCAGGAATTCATTTGTTAATCTGCCACGAACAGGGGAAGAAAATATAAATGTGTTCATTCCTTGGGGTGCCACAGGACAGGGCAGGAACCACAAGCCCTGCAAAGGGGCAGGCTCTGGAAGGTATTTCTTTGAGGACAACCACGATGTTAAAAGAATCACAGAATCACAGAATGTTAGGGGTTGGAAAGGATCTTGAAAGATCACCTAGTCCAAAATCCCTGCCAGAGCAGGATCACCTAGATTAGGTCACACAGGAACGTGTCCAAGTTTGTGCTTCCAGAGAGCACCAAGAACTCAAGCATACAGTCACATCACAGACACCATGCAAGCTTTGTGCAGGATCATTTATGTGGTGTATGATCCATCATGTCCAAGAGATGCCTTCTGATGTGGAGCTATGCGGGACAGTAGAGGAACAGGCTGGAATCAGGGCTTCTGACAACTAAGATCTAAAATGGGGATCTGAAGACGAGAAGGAAGATGGAAAATGCTTCTGCCCTTGAAACCCAAAAAGCAGCCTGAGAGAGCACTGAAGGAGCTGCCATGCAGAAAAACCTGCAAGATGTCAGGGTCAAAGATCCCAGCAATCAAAATGTTATTTCTGCCACCGGAAAGCTCAGACTGGTTTCAACAGCTCTCCACGTGTTTCTTCTCACCAGCTGCATGTTTGGACTATCTGTTCTGCAGGACGGGGCATGTCTTTGTGCTGTGTATGGCCAGTGCCCAGATCAGTCCCAGCTGGGGCCTCTCAATGCTACAATGACTGTAAGAATTCCCTGTATACATCTCCTCTGGGCTCAGTTGACTGAGCACATTTAGAGCAGACCCACATGGGATTTCTTCTGATCCGTGCTTGTTTAATGCGACATTCTCGTCGCATAGCGGTGTTTCTTTTGCCCAGGACAAAACAACATGAGGAGAAACAATGTCTCTGTTAGCAGGGATTGAAATTTCAGCCCACTGCTCACATAAACACTAGAGGACATTTCTACACAGCATGCAAAAAAAGCCAGGTGTGTGCTGGGCTCTGGCACCAACCCATTTCCTTGAACAGCATCATTCTCCACCTAATGCATTAAAAATATTATTTACTGATTTAAAAGGAATCTTGTAAAATACAGGACTATTTATGTTACAGTAGCCATGGTCTAGAATGAGTAGCATTGCAAAGAGATTGCACAGATTAAAGGGTGTGTAATCATCTTTAACCTTTCCTGCCTGTTTAATTGGTTCATTTCCTTTAATTCATATATTTGAATTACTTTTATGTAAATACATACTTTTCTTGGCTTCTTTTCATGCTTTTTTTTTTTTGTTTGTTTAAAAACAAAAGCAGCAATTAAGGAATGATGAAGACATTATTAAGTAGATCATATGATAGTTTCCCTTTAGAAGGGAAAGTGTTATCACGTTGTGATTCAAGGGACTTCAGCTACAATAACTCAGAGACTGAATTAAATGTTTTCTAAGCTACTCATATTAAATTTCCCGAATGTCCTACTAAATCCCCAGCATTTCAGTTTCAGAAGAGAGGACTGTGAGTATTGCACAAGGCAAGAGAACACAGGTGCAGCCCAGGGTTGTGATACCATACGTGAGTTTGGACCAGGTAGAGCCCCCAGCAGCAATGCAGCAGTCAATGAGGAGGCAGGGAGCTGCAATGAGAAAGCAAGATTTGAGGGATCCTCCTGATTTGTGGCAGCACCCCCATGGGGATGGAGTCATTTCAAAACTGTTTAGGCTCAGGAAGGATAAAACCCAGGGAGGGAAAGCACTGGTAAAAGCCGTCCCTCTGTTCAGACAATGGGAAATGGGACATTGTGAAGCTGCTAATAACAGCTGTTGGCATGGCCAGAAATAAGGACTGGAGGGGCCTTGTGTCCATACGTGGCACATGGCAATAGTGCAAACTGTGACAAAGGACCAGAGGGGAGAAGAAGGTGGGATGTTCTCTCTCCTCCCTTGCGACCCCATGATGGTTTTGTTGATGCCAGCATTTCAAGTCAAGCTCCAAAATATACTTCCTCAGCTTTCTCCCTTGAGGGCCTCTAGGACCTGCTGCCTGGCATGAGGTTTGGCTGTGACCTCCAGTGGCTGCTGCAGCCAGTGCCTGCAGTGGGTGTGCTGGTTGCATGCTAAACCGGGCGCTCTGGTCATCTCCACTGAAAGCTAGAAACTGCAGCCAAGTCTGCTTTCGCCTTCATTTCAGAGACAACCCAACTCCCTTTTACTGTCACTGGTGAACTTCAGATGACCAAAGTTTCCCCAGAAAATCCTACCCATGCTACTGCTTTCCTTGTTTTGAAGGAGAACCGTTCCTTAACAGAACTACAACAGTCTTCTCCTTTTAGCCCTGAGGACTCAGGACCAGATGAGTAAACGCAGACACTTTCCTTGCCTTTCCCTCTGGCTGTCGTTGGAGTTTTGGGCAGCTGCTGCCCCTTTGAGTGAACCTGGGATTTGTTGCAGGGCTCTACTGCACAGAGCTTGCTGAGAGAAAGCTCACTGGACAGGCCAGTTAGGGCTCTGTGCACTGCTGTTTTGAGTGTCATTTGTACATTGACAGCCACATATGCTGCTTTGTAGCCATGTGTCCTTCCTCCTTTCCCCACTCATGTCTTCAGTGTCTCTTGGGCTAAATGAATCCCTTGGAAGACCCTAACAGTGCGATCAGAGATGCCCAGCTATCTTCATTGTTTTTTTCTGTAGTTGGAGCGGCTCAGCTTACTGAGGCAGGAAGGCTCCCATTGAAAAATTACAGTATATTGATGCTGTGGGTACTAGGACACATGCCATGCCACCTTTTTTCCTGGGGTCAGAAACATTCTCCTTTGCCTAAGGTTTTGGAAATTTTCAAATATTTCTTCTGTGAATGAAGACCCTGTTCCCTAAAGCTAGTGAAACCTGTTGGGATGCTGCTCTGCCAAGCAATCTGCCAAGGTACCCCTATGCTAGACATAGAGGAAGGAGGTAATTGTGAAGAGAAGGGAAAAGAGGTTTACCCAAACTGGCCAGAAATATGGTGTTTGAAGAGATAGCAGCTGGGCACTGCTAATTGTTCACCCGGACTTCTTCAAGCAATGTTCCTTAACTAGCACAGTGGAAAGGTTCCTGAGGATGAGAGAGAGAAATAAACGCTTTACACTGTTCCTCAAACCTCCTCCCTACTGAACACTGATTTATCACTGGCTGCTTGTCAGCTCAGGATGAACCTGGTGAATCCTGCTCTGGCCATACTCAGGATACACTGGGACTGATCCAGAACCCTTACTCCTTTTGACTGCAAGAGAACAAGAAACTATCATCTTAGCCAAGGCTACCATTTCTTTACACCCATGGGTTTGACATGTACTAAGGTCTGCAGTATCTCTTAAAGATTTCCCTTGGCAGATAAGAGTTCATCCATGTGGGCAGGGCAGAACTATTTAGAGTTCTAATCAAAGACCCTGTTCATCACTGAGGAACAGATCCAGAGCCTCTTCTGTGCAGATATACCCATCAGAAATGCTAAGCTTGCATCCTGAGAGTAGGTCCTGGCACTTACTCCCAAGATGTTTCAAGAAGGGTTTGGTGAATGTAATTCACTTAATGCTGATCAGATCCCTGGTTCAGCAGGACCAGTCCTGATTACGTGCTATTGTAACAAGGAAGACTTGCATTAAATCACGTGAGATGCTCCAGTGGGAAGCTGGTGATCAATCTGTGTTTGTTCAATTATCAGGTTATGTTCACCTCTAACAGAGAGTGCTCAGAGCCGGAGCTACACTGCATGGCACTAGGCTGGGTTGCTCTCAAGGCTTCAGCTATGTTTCAGTTCCTCATTATTTTCAGACACAGCTCCTTTCTCTCTATAGTCCCTAGTTCTATTTTCTGACTTACTGTTGGCATGAGCAGATAACAGATGTTCTTCAATTCCAGTGTTATGTCAGTGATGATTTATGGGTTTGATTGGGAAACTACATTGCAAGAAGTTCTCTACATGTACTCACCCTGGGGAAGAAGGAATGCAGGGGCTCTAAAATAGTGAATGACAAAGGATGAAGTGAAGACAGATTCTTTACACTTTGTCAAAACATAGACATGATAGGCCACCCAAGGACATGATCATTTCAGCAAGTTTAAAGAAAACAGAAGGAAGCATTTTTTTTTTTCATGCAGTGCCTAATTAAACTGTGGAACTCATTGCCACAGGACAGGGAAAAGAAAAAGGAAAAAAAAAAGCGCAAAGTTCAAAATCAAATTAGACAGGCAAATAATCATATGACAGTCCAGCTACAACTTCAGGTGTAGAAATCTCCAAATGCCTCATGGTGGGATCATTTTAGAGGCAGGAGAAAGATAATTCTATGCTTTCATGAGTCTTATACATTTTTTCTAAGCTTCTCCTGTTAGAAAGGAGTTAGATGGAATGGGGTAGATCTATAGTAGATTTCAGACTGAGGAGAACCACTCCTGTGCTACCAGGAAGCTGGGCATACGGTGAGTTTCCAAAAAGGGAAATGCTCTCTGTGATATCTCAGGAAAACTCAGGTCTCTGGGTGGGTGGTTTGTGCTGACAGCAACAGATCTAAATTTGATGAAGTTTCTATATAGAAATCACACACCCAAAATTACCTTATGCTCACATTCTGGCATATATACGATCTACGTTACAGTCAGAAGACCATCACCTACAGTAAGCTTGTAGAAACAGCAATATGGTGATTGTTTCTTGACATCAACGTACAGGTTGAAGTGGAGATTTTTAGAGCTAAAGGAAGGCTGTATGAACAGGGACCATGATGAGCAGTAACCATCATATATGGAGTGCACGTGGGGGGCTGGAGACACTGCTGAGAAACAGCAGCCCTACAACAGCAGTGCCTCCCTCACCAACCCTCACTTACTCCACTGGTACCAGCAGGGATGGCAGCACAGGGAGGTGGACAAAGTGCCATTTAGACAATGTTATCTGACTGATGTTTCATTCTGGCCATTGAATCATCTCATCCAGTCACTACTGAAGCAATAGCATCCTTCTGGGTGCTCAGTTCTCCTAACCAGTTAGGAATTTGGAAAGACAAATTCCAATCCTAACTGTAGTATAGGAATATTATTCCAAAAATTGTAATGTGGAAAGAGCTGATGGGACATTAAATAGTGCTCCTTTCCCACACAAGTGCTTCCTCTAGCCTTGGTTAACAGCGTTCCTCCATGCCCTCTGAAGCCCCTGTCATGTGGCAACCTACCCTCCAGCTCCACCAGCTCCCCATATTCCCCGCACTTGACTTTCACGCACTCAGAGTAGAGAAAAACGAGAGAATTCTGCTTTTTCGCATGACAGTTTGCTGTATGACATGACTTATCCCTATCACTGCAGAAGATATTTGCAGTAAACAATTTTTGCTACTCTTCAATAGCTAAGCCAAAAACCACCTAATCAATATCTGTGGCTGGAATTTGCTTAACAGCTCATCAAGCTGTGTGTCATTATTGTTGTACAAGTCAATGCAGACAGTGTCATTTTGACAACAATAATCATAGAATATGTATGAATTCCAGTGAAGCACCTCACTAATGAATGTCTCCAGGTTGGAAAGTAAATCACAGAGCAGAGAGACAGACAAGTGGATATTTAAAACAGTCCCAGAAGTACTTAACAGTCTCTGAAACAGCCGTTGAATGGATGATTATAAAAAACCAAGAAGCAAGTAATCAGGGGCTGTCATAACAGGCTGGAGAAACAAGAGCAAGTTCCAGTGGCTGATCTGTCCTGCTTTGGGAGACACCCAGATTTTAATTGATTTTGCTCATATCGGTACAGATTCTCTTTTCTGATCACTGAGATGCCTCCAGTACCGGCCAGTTTGGGACTCTGCCTATCAATACCCGCACAGACAGCAGTTTGGCTGTGTGCTGAGAAGCCAGTTACACTCTGAGGATGGACTTCATTTATCCAAACACCAAAGGGCTGCCAGCGGCTTGCACAGTGAAAGAGAGCTGCTTCCTGTTCCATTTGTCATTGTCCATCTGTTTTTCTGATGGTCGGTGTTGAGAGGACGGGGAATGGGTGGCAAGCCAAACTTCCTCAATAACACAGCTGAAGTCTATTTCCATTTCCACCTGCATTAGAGAAAACTGGCAGAGGGCTGCCCTGACCAGAGAGAGGGATGGAGCAAATCCCTGCAGTTGTAGAGACTGAGCACTGCTGAGGGTGAGGAAAGGAGGTGGAACCAGACTCCTCATCAGTCCTCAGTGAAAGGACAAGAGAAAATTAATACAAAACTGAAATATCATTTAAATTCCATTTAAATAGAAGAAAAGCTTTTTTTTCTTGTTATATTTCAAACCCGGATGGATAGTCCTGGGGAATCTGTAGTAGATGAACCTGCCATCAGGTTCATAATCAGCAATGGGGTGAGATTAGGTGGTCTCCAGAGGTGCCTCTAGTCCCAGTGATGTTGTGATGCTGTGGCTAGCAGGAGGGAGATAGCTATTAAAAAATAATAATTATGCTGGAGTGATGCTGAGTTTATCTTGAGATCCTGACAGAGAAGTCATGCTCTCCTCTCCCACTGCAATGTAATGGAGAGACACTTGCATTGGTCACTGGGGCTCTCCTTTCCCCATTCCCTCTTATCTCCCACTTCCTTAAGATCAATGACTCTATTTAGCATGTGACAGCTGAGATTCAGGATTTCTGAGTGCAATACTTCACAGCAGTGATCCCTGATAACAGAGCTGTGGAATTTTCCTAGCAGTCTAAAGCCCTACTTGGCAGCCCTCGGGGAGGCAATCCAGAAACACAACCCATGCTCTGGGTTGCTCTGTGCCTGGGTTCTCTTCTGGTGATATGAAAAAAAAAAAAAAAAAGAAGGGGAAGAAAAGCGCAGGAGGAGATGGAGGTGGGGCTATAGAAAGCTTCATATACTTACCAAGCTCAGACCTTGCTTAGATGCAGAGACTAACCTAAATTAATAGACCCTCTGGGGTCTTCAAAACTGGGCTAATATTTTGCAAGAATAGTTCTCCCCTGCGTCTTGCCCTCCAGTATGATGAAGACAAAATACCTTCATTATTGCTGCATTTAACAGTGTGCAGTGTTTGTGAAGAGGCTGGAGGATGTGAAGGAATCCAAACCAATTACATTAATCTCACAGCAAATAAAGCTGCAAATATTTACCTTCACTATACTGCTTTATCTTATTGGACAGGCTCTTGAATTAATCTAAATCCAGTCTTTTGACCTTGCTAGATGGATTGTTCTCTCTGACATCACGAGGTCACCTAGACTTTACAGCTGGTCTCCACAGGCAGACACCAGCTCATTTGCAAATTTCACTTTGGGCATATAAGCCTTATTTAAAACTCCTTCATCTATTGTAGTCCTCACAAAAGAAGCTTTCCCTGCCTCCGTCTAGTTGCTTGGTGTTTCAGCACGATATTGCAGTGCACGAGACACGCAAAACAGCAACTGATTAACAAACCATACCGCAGCACTCAGTATTTTTGCAAGACTTTATTCCTGGAATGATGTTGGTTCATCCCTATGAAAGCTTTTCTCACAGGAATCCGTTGGTAGAGGCAAAACTCTCCTTAAAACGATATGCCACAGCAAAGTCCCTATTCTACTACAAATAAACTCAAGTCTGAAAGACTCTAGCTTTTTTGTTTATTTCTTTTTTTCCTCTCATGTGACACCAAATTCAGTGCTTTTGGGTGTCTCTTCAAAAATAATGAAGCAGGAAGCACTAGAGGGTGCGAGTAGTAAATGAACTTGTAATGCCCATGGAACAGGAGCATTTAGGTCATGCTAGGGATGGACAGGAATGGTCCACTGTCTGAAACAGCCAGCTTATTTCTTATTTTGACTAGACCTCTCCGTTCTCTTTTCCATGACAATCCCTTCTCGAATTGCAGCTCCTTCACCTTACCGACACATATAACCCAGTTCTCTGAGCTCATTTTATCCTACTGACCTGTGGTGGCTTTCTACCCTGCCCAGAAAAGTGGTGCTAGGTGTGTTCAGTCCTAGCAGTGCTTGATAGAACATGCACCATGCACCAGACAAAGCTCACGTAGATGTGGTGCCGAAGGACATGATTTAGCAGTAGGCTTGGCAGTGTTAGGTTAACAGTTGGACTCAAATGATCTTAAAGATCTTTTCCAACAGAAACAATTTGTGATTCTATGACATTTTGAAAAATTAGACTGCTAAAATATCAACTGAAACAATGAATTCTGAGTTTCATGTATATATAACAAGCTCCTTTTGCCCCTAATTATGTCTGAGTGTGATACTACTCTGTCTGGGATTTCAAACTCCAGAGATGTGTGCAGCTATGTGTGGCAATTCTTAGGATTAAGACAGGCCTTAGCATAGAGTTGCCTAAAGCCCATGAACACAAGTTCTTCTGAAAGATGTTGCCTGAAGGTTAAGGAATATAGAAGTTTATTTAAGCTCAGCTCTTTGACATGCTTTGTAAGTCATCTTATAACACCTGTAGGGGTTTTTGATTCCATGTAAACTCTTTCAATCTACAGGTCAAGGCAAACAGTGGTTTATTTATTTAACTTCCACTCCCTACACCTCAGAATAGCATTTTGCTTACAGAAGTCTCAAAGCAGCAGAAGAAAAAATTTGCAAGGAAGTCAATAACTGTCCCACGTCTGCACTGAGGAACTATGCTCTCCCTGGCTTATGGAAGCAGTGACATGTGGTGTAACCAACACAACACACTTCATGTCTCTTCCCATGAACTCTTCTCAAGCTGCCTGCTCCTCTCTGTGCACACTGGTTGAACTTGGATTTAAGTAGGCAGGAGGTAGATACCTGACCACACTGTATGAGATATGTGCATGGAGGTCTCTACAAAAAATAAGGAAGGAAAATATGTGTTTCCAGGAGAAGCTCTTGACTGAACTTAGAGTCTTCCTTCACAAGAAGGCACTTGGTCTCTGTAACCAACCAAATATGAATTCGCTCTTACGCAAGCCCTAGGTGATGGAAGAGTGCTGTGAGACACCTCTTTCCTTTCCATTTAGGCAATTCATAGTGTAACTATATAGTTTTAAGTAAACAAATCCAGTCTCTTGACATTTTGTATCCCATATCAATCTATTCCCCTCATAAATTAAACTAGAAATTGCACAAATTCTCTGAGTATCCTGGGAGTTTCTTTGATAGCAGGAGTCACATGAGCATGACAGAAAAACTTCTTGAAATACCAAGGAGATCCAGATGCAAAATGATTTGGAAGAAAACCAGTAATGTCCTGCCCAGCAATCATTCTGCTCTATTCCTTTCTTGGCAAAGGGTCCTAGGCAGAACACCCTGGTGTCTTGGTGTGGAGGGTACTGTGGGAGATTGGTGGTGCTCACAGTGGTGCCACCTGCTCTGAGAGCATACCATGGTCTGGAGGACACACTTCTAGTGAGAAATGTGAATTAAATTACTGAATTTACCAAAGCAGAAGGATTGATGTGAGTCAAAGATAGTCTGCAGACAACTACACAGGGAGGAGAGCTTGGTAGCGAGGACATGCCTTTGTCAACTAGAAAAAGGTGACATAGAGGCCATCAGTTGGAATCTGAAACCAGAAATGCTTCTACAAGAATGGTGCAAGTATACACAAGTGAAGGAGACTCACTGCTGGAATAAATCATCTGGGTATGTCGTTAAGTCTCTATCAGATGAAGTCTTTAAATCCAAACCAGATAATCTTACAAAACAGCTGTCCTCGCTCCAGCAAAGCTACGGTACTGTTGCAGACATTATAAGGGGAGATTTCTCTGGTTTGACTGCAAGATTTCAGACTCAGTGGTTAGCATGGTCCCTCTGGCCTCCTCGAAGGCAGTGCTTGGAACTGCTGATCAAGCACAACTCCAGCTGAAGTTTAAGAGGGTCAGAAAAAGTCAGTTCCCAGTACAGGTCTCCCAGTCCTGGTTGCTTGAGGACAGTCTGACAGCACAATGCTGCTGAGGTTTCTGGAAGAAGCACAGGGAGCTTTGAAGTATTTGATTTAATATTTTATTTGCTTCCCTGAGGCACTGGGTGTGGACTTTGAATTAAATAGCAATAGTTGCTCCTGGCTCTCCTCTCTCAGAGGTTTCAGTGCAAGGTATACTCATCGATGTCGCTTAGGCTACTGTGATAGAGGACCTAAGACCCAGGGTTCCCCAACCTCCCAGATTACAGAATGTCTCACAAGGTATTTCATTGTGTCCTTCCCCTGGTCTACAAGTACCTACTAAATCCTACAGTCTAAGTATGATCACCCCCACAGGAAGATGCTAAACTGCTTTCTGCTGCAACTAGAGAATTTTTCTTCATACTCTACTCATTAATGTCTTCCAAGAACCTTTTGCTTCCTGTGTGGTTGCCTATAGTTATGCCTTTGTTGCATCATTTCAAGGAGAAGCTGAGAGAACTGCAAGCAGAAGCCTATTGACTGGGACTGCGGTTACACCGAGTGAAGAGGATTTGGAAAGCAGCTGGATATCAAGCAAAAAATGGCTGGATGTGTTGGGATTGCTCTGCGAGACGTGACAAAATTCACAGACAGCCCTGTGGAGGATGGTTGGATTTCATGGATGGTTACGGAGCAATGATATGATAAATGGCTTATCAGAGAAGCATGAGAAATGGGACTTCACAAGTAACCTGAGGGGCAGCTTGGGGAGCTTTTGGGCAGCACAGCTACGCAAGGCCAACAGCATCTGCATAATCATATTGGTAACAGTATATAAGATCAACACCACCTAGGTACCAGCATTAGAAATACCAGACTTCAGTGCATAGGTAGCAAAACTGGTACAAATGGGGAAATAGTAACAGAAAGAAGGCTTTTCATCTGGGAGGAGACTGGAGTGGAGCTACAGAGGTACAAGGGTGACAAAAAGGAGAATCAGGAAATGAGAAAAAAAGATAATAATGTATGCAATTGATGTGATTTATTGATTGATTGATTCTGCCCAGGGATACCTGTTGTGTAACCCTGTCCTTGATCTCCACAGCTGGAGCAGAGCAATACATCACCACTCCATGCTTTGGTGGTACCATGTCAGTCACGATTGTTTCTGTGGTCGGGAGGAGCAGGGTAGGAGCAGGGTAGGGAGCTTCATCTGGCTGTCAAGCAAGCATATGGATGGATGGATGGATGGATGGATGGATGGATGGATGGATGGATGGATGGATGGATGGATGGATGGATGGAGCATCTTGGTAGCATCATGTTGGTACCTATTCCAGCCTGATTGCACTGGCAGGTACCTACCACTTCCTAACAGATGAGATACTGCATGAGCAGAATTCCCTTAACATACTTGATTCTTCACCATCATTTTAGAACTGCTCTTGCACTTCATTTCCTCCCTCTTGCAGATGATGAAACAAATTAAAGAAGGTGAAATAGCTTTTCAAAAATCACTCGCTGGATTTCTTTCCAGTCTTACTGACTTTGAGGTTTGCACAAGGGTAAAAATCATCACTGCTAAGGAGATACTCCTTTTTTTTTATACTGCTGTGAGAACGATCTCCTTCCCTCTGCCAGGGAAATTCTTAGATAGTCAGGGGAACCACCAACCACGCCTCCCACATCTGCTGTACCTCACAATTCTCTGCTGAACTACGACACGGATACAGCTCAAAATGAAAGGACACTTGTCCTGTGTGTGCACCCATGCAGCTGGCACACTCACTTCTCCCTAAAACACGGCAGATCTGAAACACTCTAACAAGTGACTGAGAAGGAGCCCTGAGAGGCAGCAAAGGACCTGGAGTTACAAAGCCAAGGAGCAGAAAGCAGGAAATGCGTTTGGGATTTTAATAGCTCTGGGAACTATCTTTTTAAAATGCAGTGGAGTTGACAGGGTCCTGGATGTTTCGAGCATTTGGCAAGTCCTTGAATTATTTATTTTTTAAAAAAATTGCAGAATTGAAAATATTTTACTAAGTCATCTTAGTTTTGCTGAACTATCTGTTTAAGGATGAGGAAAGCAAACAAGCAATTCCCTCCACTCCCAGTGAAAAGTTTCATTTTGATGTCTTTCAAGGGAAATAATTTATATTTTCTTTCAGAGCTAGCTCATTATGAAACATCTTTCAATCATCATTTAAAGAAAAAATCTGGATTTGAAATGAAGCACATTGTTAAATGCAAAACAACAGACTTCCAACTGAAAGTGAGTAGCTGGTTGCTTGCCAGCAGGCCCGACCCCCTCTCCAGCACACCGCTTCCATTGCGCACAAGTCCTGTTCCACAACCACATCCAGGGAAATGCCCATTCAAAGGTAGCACCTGCAGTTCTGGCAGCCCCAGGAAGAACCACAGTGAACATCCTGCTTAAACATACAGACTTAAGGATGCATCAGTATCCAAGAAGAGATTAAATGCAACAGGGAAATTGCACCTAGCAATAACAAAGGCGGGACACCGTAATCAGCCTGAGTTCTGGGTCGTTAATTCCTTGTTATCTGGCTGCATTTAAATGCTCTGCAGATACACTCTGCTGCTCTTTATTTTACTGAACCCAAACCTTACACTGAGGTTCTCCTTTTCTATTTGCTTCAAAAAGCATTTTCGTGTCATATTCCCAGTGAGCGCCATAACGTTTTCGCTACGTTTTATGACAACACCACATGGGATCAGCTCTATTCCCATGCCGAGCACCATGTGGATGGAGGCAGGGGCATCTGCAATGGGCCATGCTCAGATGCTTCAGCCAGCAAGAGACACAAACACCGGTAGAATTCTAAGAGCAGGAGCTATGCTAACAGCCTAATAGCATCAAATTGGAGTATTTCACCCCGAGGAACAAGATCATAAAGCAGGAAACAGGAATTCTACATTATTCCATTTTAAAGAGCCTGTTGCGCTTCAGGAGCTAAAAGAACAACATGAGACATCAAGTACTGAAAGTCTGAGTAGTACGTCTCACTGTACTTGAAAAGGTAACTCTCGACCACAATAATAAGTTGTCCAGGGAGAGATTCAGGAACCAAGGGCAACACTGATGCTGGAGCTACAGTGAACCCACTGGTTCCTACCGGGATCCTTATCTACAGCAGGGTTTTCAAAAACAAATGAATTATACACTTTCTAAAAAGCTACGAAGGTGACTGTGCCCTTATTGCAAAAGCTGAGCGTTTCCGACCACATCCCCATTTGATGTGTCGAATGCAGCATTTCTCAAGTTGGGCTGGGAAGCGTACGCTGGTGTGAGTTCTGTTCGTGGTAACATGCCAGTGCTTACTAATAAGCCCATACTCTCCTAGGAACTGGGGAAGAGAAATGCAATCGCCAACATTTCTGCCACCAAGGCTTGAACAGAAGTTAATGAGTGGCTGATGGCACTGAACACCGAGAGCAGCTGCTTTCCCCACCTCGAGCAGAGAAGATGCAGTATCTTTAATTTTATTTTAATTGCGACATGAAAAGCTGACTGAAATTTCAGCTCCTTCTTTACAGACACTGCTGCCCATTTCCAAATAGGCTGTTTGCTGCATATAGTTCGACCAGCTCTGGAAACTCCTAATTCACACAAAATAAAAAAAAAAAGAAAACAAAAAAACAAAAAAACAGCTTCTTTCACATGAGACTTTTACTTTTCAATTGTCCAATATCTGTATTCTTTTGTACTGAAAAATGCAATTCATTGAACCATAATAAATATCTACAAGAGTCCTGAGAGATCCCATAGATTTGGATCTGGCCAGATCTAGACAATGAATATCAGTTTTATAATGCAGGCTTTTTTTTTGTTTTGCTATTAATCCTAGCAAGGACAATTGATCAGTTGTTTTAATTTTAAATCAGAGAGCTAATACCTAACTTTGGCTTCCCCTGCAGTCTTTCAGTTACTGCCTCTGAGCTGCAAAAATCACTTTTGATTATGTCTCCATTTAAGGCTCAGGGCAATCCCACATGAAACGCAGCACAGGATTTCTACTAGCTCCCATTATCCCCACTTCCCAACCAGGGGAAGACAAAAAGGGAAATAAGGAAAAGAAATGCCAAGACTGTAACAAATTTCATGAGTAACAGGAGAAAAACAGGGAAAAGGACTATTAAGGGAAGAAGGATATATAATTCTATACCAAACCCGCTCTCGGATGGCAATGGATTGTGCAGAGCACATGGAATCAGGCCCAGCCGGACTAAAGGGCAATCACAGCAGCACAGCCTGGGAAGGGAGAGCCTCCCAGACCTTCCTGTCTCCTTCTTTTATGGAGTGTGGCAGGGAAGGGGAGGGAATAACAGCTGCCCTCTGAGCCCTCTGGGTCCTAAAGTTATCACCCGTCCCATCCCCAATTCCCCCCCACAAGCACTCAATCAGTTAAACCTTCAACCACAACAGATTATTACTTCTGTAGTTAATTCAGCTACCCCACACAAAGGCTATCAGCTATCCTTTCCCAATTAGACTGAAGGTGATGTAGTTTTCTTATTTTTAATTATATCCATTCAAAATAAGTCTAAAGACTAACGTGTAATTCCACGGTCACTGCAAAGTCGGAGGGTAGGCAGAATCCTGCAAGGTCTGAGAGCTGGCAGACTGCGTGAAGCCTCTGTTTCCCAGTTGATAACTTTTTGAGGTTTTGAAATCTTTGAACGGTCATTGACTAGCTCTCCTCTGTTATCAGAGTATTCTACAGGCAATGACCATACTGGTCTAGACTCTGGAAGAAAGGTTGCCTAATGCACTGTTTCCTGGAACCATGTGCTATTTTCTTTCTCTCCCTATCGTTTCCCACTTCCCTTGAGTTTCACTTGCTGGATGTATAGCAGCTTGTCACTTCTGCACCTCAGGGCTGTTGGACATCTTGGGTACTCCCTCCACCTCCTTTTCTTCCTGCTCTTGCTCTTTTTTTTCCCATCTTCTCTACATTCAAGTTCAGAGTCTGCTCTAAATCTCATGTACCTTTTGCTAACTCCTCTACAGTTATGAAATTGGGGTCTTGGTTGAGGGCCATTTTTTTTATTTTTTTTTTTCTCATTAGCCTGCAAACAGTCCTCTTTGGAGGTAAGGATGTTCTGCAGAAACAAACTTGTTGAGCTTTGTTTGCGGTGTCCCTCTTTTCGAATCAATTATTCTTGCATTTCTCATTTGATAGCAGATTTATTGCTTTGATTTCTTACTGCATACTGATATCCCCAATTCTAGTCTCTCCAGGCACCTAGAATGGTGGCAAATTGCATTTGTACTTTGTAGGTCAGAGGCTCCAGCTCAGATCCCTGTGGCAGCTCAGGAAAGAGGTATGTTGTGATTTCATTTTAAGTTCTGCAAATAAGCTCTGGTTCAGCCTGCCTCTTCCCTTGACACTTTTGGTCTGGTCTAATTCCAGTCCCCGCAGCTCTGCTCTGTTCCCACTGAAAAGCTCATTTTGTGAGCTTAATTTAACTTGAGTCAATGCTCCATAGATCATTCTGCAACCAGAGCACAATGTGCTCTGCGATCCTGCTGATCCTCACTAGATAAACCAAGCCAGAACGGGTCATGGTGCACAAGATCATCGGGAAGCCGATGTGGCTATAACCTGTAATCTCAACTCAGTGGCCTGTGCTACAACAGGTTAACTCATCAGTGATGACTCAGGAAAACGGAGTGGCTTGCAGGAGGTCATCTAATTTACCCCACTGCTAGGAGGTATCAACCCTCTCTGTCAATACTGACACATCTGTTCAGCCTGGATTTAAACACTTCAGAAGACCAAGGCACCGGTTAAAATGTGGGCTGGTGGACGTATTTATTCACCCTGACGCCTGTGCTAAATGAAGGGTGACAGCTATTGAGGGAATGGGAAGTCTCTGATTTTCATTTCAAAGGTTATTGCACCATTCTGAAATTTGCTTTAATACCAGTTTGGAATTTAAAAAAAAAATTAAAATTTCCCCCCCATTTCCCGCCCCCCCCCCCCAAAAAATGTTCTTGCTACTAAAATTAATAAAAGCTTGCAAAAAAACTCATTAGTCAAAACTTTTTTTGTTCCTCATCTTGAAAAGCTCCTTTAGTAATCAAACAAAGAAATGAGAAGATATTTATTGAAATTAATTCCTCTCTCATCCTCAGCCCTTGGGCAGAGTGCAAGCACTGATTCAGCTGCAGTTATCCCTATACCGGGTGAATTGCCAGTCTTCCAGAAAAGCTGGAGGGTGCTGTGGGACAGGTTGTAACTCACAAGTTACAACTTTCTGTTCCCACTGGCCATATCAAAGGCCTCTTGGATCATTCCAGGATGTCTCTGCCACCTGGCCAGGGGTTGTAGGCTCTACCCTACTGCACGGGTGCTGTGGCACATCACTCTGTGGAACACAGTTACTGTTCTGTCAGTCGGAGTCAGGCTCCAACAAGAGCAGGGGCAGCTGCAGTGACTCTGCCAGGCACGTTTTCCTCTCACCCTGAGTTTTATTATATGCTCACAATCAGCACTGCTTCCTTGCAAGCGGTCAAAGGACACTGACTTATCTACCTCATGGATATTCAAGGCTGGTCCAGGAAAGGCAGAGCCCTAGCAGCTTCACTGGTGCTTGATGGACACTGTACCTGAAGCACTGGACAAGAGCGGCCACAGAAACCGATTTTGCAACAACCATCATTACATCTTGAGATTACCAGCTGGCCTGAGAGCCACACTACCAATGGGCAGAGAGTCTATAATCTGCCCAGGGTGTGAATGCACCACGATACATGTGACAGCCACTCACAGCTGCAGCCAAGGAAAGGCTATAGCCAAGCAGCATCAAGTGACACCACCTCTATAGATATTCCTTCTGAAGGCAAGGGTATGCATCAAAAAGGTCCTTAGGCTGTATTTTGAGCATATGCTTGTGCAAGTCTCCTGGCACAGCTATTCGGATTGACTTCCTCGGAGGACACAACAGAAGAAGGCACAGGGGATTTGTAAAGATGCAGATGACATTTATATTAAGCTGTGCTTGGCCTGTCTGGAAGGCACAGACCACAACCCAGTCTAAAAAAAAAGATGGGAAGACATATCTGGCCTTATAAATGCATAAATGAATAATATAGCACATCTGACAAAGGCATGTCTGACATACCATTTCTGTCCCATCGATTGCTCCAGCTTATATCAACAGCTATCACCATGCTTGGAAAGCTGAGATAGGACCTGAAAACTCAGAAGTGAGGGGAAAGTAAAAATCTTGTTATCTAATGTATTGCAGGATAAAGACAAGCTCACCACATCTATCTTGCCGCTCGAAAATCCAATGAAGACCTGGTGCAAATGCAGGGTGATCAGGGAACGGTAAAGCAGCCTCCTACCATGATGCAAGTATCGAGCACAATAGAGATGATGCAGAGGATGACAGTTGCTTTCCTCTGGCCTCAGAACTGAAAGCTTTTTCCAAAAGTGTGTATTTATCATAACCCTGGTAAGACAGAGAGAAACAGCAAAGGGGCCTGGGGCAGGAGTTTGAGCATGTGGTTTGCTCTCCACTGCACTGTCCTGCAGGCAGGCAGGCAGACTAGAAGGTAGAAGAGATTAGATAGAGAAGAGATGTATTGTCTTCTGGGCTCTCTCTTTCTATGTCATTAATCAGCATCTCTTCTCAGATAATTTGTATACTGTATAACTTAGAGCAACACAAAGCTTTTTGAACGATTTGTGCCCTTATGAATTCTTAATTCAAGCAGGACAGCTGATAATGTCTCTCAAAAAGTTGCTACTGTGCTTTAGAGCAGTAGCCAATTTATTACTGCAGGGATGGTGTTTCAGGGCCACCTCATCTCTTAAATAAATTTTCAGTGTCCAATGACAGAGAGAGTTCCTATTCCACGAGCATATACCCAGAAGCACAGCTCTGCACTGGAAAAATAGTTTTGTCTACAACAGAGAGGTACTCTGATGCCAGGAACGACCTAGGCAGACACTGCAGAGAACACTTTCTGCTCATTAAATTTGTGTTGTGCGTTGCACTGTTAGCCTTGTGTAGCATCCCTCCTCTGTGTGCTCAGGGTGTGGAGAGAATGGAGTTTGGTCCTTGGCACCACCTGAAATATTTGTTGCTCTGTCCTGACATCTGGGTCACGTGCTGATGGAAAGCGGTGGATAATCCTGCATCTAAAGCCAGGCTCCCAGTGGACCAAACAAAGCACATTTGCTCTTAGCAGGTCTTTAGGAAAACTCTGCTCCAACTGAGGCATCAAAATACTGAGTATGTTTCCCAGTGTCCTACAAAAAACCTGGTCACAGCCACTGATGTGTGCTAGTAACTCCATTAGTATCAGCCTTAGGTCAATAAACTTTAATCACTACCTCAGCAGAAATTAAAGTCTCTGGTTCCTTTTCCGTATTTATTTAATACCAACGCGTTAAGAATGTTCTGTCCTTGGCAATCAATGAAACAAAGTATGCAGCGGGGTTTGGGCTCATTTCTAACCTGTAATCAAATCACACATATAGAAATCTGTCTGCAGTTTCCTCTAAAACAGTTTCTTCCAGGGGAAAAAAAAATAAAATAAAATGATTCTAATATATAATTCTGTCTAAATCTATTGTAGACCTGAAAAAAAAACCTTACTGCTGAAAGAAATGCTCAGCTTGGGGATCTTATGGGTTTTTCTTTAAGATACAAGTGGGGATTAATGAATAACCTCTCACTGCCCTCAATGGCAGCTGGGTTCCTAAACATATGCGGTGCTTTTGAAATTTTTCAAATGAACCAAGGCCGACTGCAGTCAGTGGGAGTTGTTCCACTAAACACAGCAGATTCGGGATTGGAACTGCAAGAAGAAAGATGACCATGAATAACAATATGTACCAACCGAAAAACTCGGAGCCTTTTGCTACCCTGTCTCATCTCTGGTTCTTTGTGCGTTTAGACGAATTACGTAAACCTTGTGAAACTCTAAAGTGGTTTATCTCTGCACCCACTTTGCAGTGCAGTAAATTGCAAAACAGAGAAGTCAAACCCGTAAGTCTTCTCCAGAGAAGCGTGCAGATTACTGGGAGGCACAAGAAAAGTGCCTAGGGGTCCTGACTCACATCCAAATGAGAGGAACAAAATAATGAATGGAAAGAAACAAGATCATCGTAAATCTTATTCTGAAGTCTTTAATAACGAAGCTTTGTTGTAAATCCATCACAAAGAAACATTAATATGGAGTCACCAAATAGGTCAGGTTAATTACATCATCTGAAAATGATGTGATACCTCCAGCCTTCATAAAAAAAAGTAATCAAATCCCCCAGGAGTGTGAGAGATTGCTTTTTTAATTAGTTGAGCATTAAAATCTCTGTGCTAATACCTCACAGTATTCCTCTGTCTTAGCTAGGATGATACATTTTACCTCCCGTTTGACAAAATATGACATTTACTAGGTAAGTAGTAATTAGGGCTGCTTATCTGTGTGCCAATTTGCTTCCTACACGGTTAGCCCATCATCATGTTGTGGAAAACCTCTTTGCTGGCTGTACAAGCTTTGCTGTGAAAAGACATTTAAGAGACTTGTAGGGAGAGCCTTCCCTCATTTTGCTCTTTATGTGCAGCCTGTGACCTCTGCTTCATGTTTCGTACTCAAGCAGCTGTGCTGAACAGTGTAACCACCTTTAATCCAAGTCTGTGTTGGCTGGGTCAAAGGAGAGGAGAGAGCTGGAATGTGTTCTCAGCCTCTCTTGTGACTCCCTGAGAGACAGTAGGAAAGACACTGAACACTTCTCCACCTCCTTCCCTTGCTCCAGTGCTGGCACCTCCCATGTTTGCAGCTCAGGTTCCATTTGGCTTGCAAACTCTTTCCCCAAACCTTCATTTCTAGCAATATCCCAAAACTTGCAAGACCCTTGTGCTTTCCAGGTGCAGGGGAACATGGTCCATGTCCCAAAAGCGCCAAGCTGGGAGCATAAGGCAGGCAGCCAGGGATGCACGACAGTTGTAAACTTCATTTTTGTAACCCAGCTGATGCAGTCTAAACATCAAATACCAATGGGAACCTATCCACAGCTTGCTTAAAGCAGAAACACTCCTATAGATTACGTTGTGCTCGGGATCAGCCACAATTCCCCTTTCTGAGTCTCCTTTGCTTTTTCTTTCACACATAATCATCTGAACAGAGTTGTTCAAAACCAGGTTTTGAAAGCAAATAATCTTTCAAAAGGAACAAACATTTCCCTTGAACAACTGAATTCCTTTTGAAACGTTCTTCTAGTAGGTTTCATGTTTTGAAAATCTGAAACAATTTTTCAATTCTCAAACCTTTTTTTTTTTCTCACTTTTCAACCAAAAATACACTTTTCGCCGGAACTGTTATTATAGTATTATGATATATTGTCCATCCTTCTCTGTAAAATATCAGCAAAGATAAGTACTATTTTGAGTTATATTAAAATATGTTATTATTCTTTTCCCACTTCAAAGAAATGGTCTTTTTCCCAGCTCTGCTGTGCATTCCCCGGCAGTGATTCCAGCAGACTTGCACTCACTGGCAAAATGCTAATAGTGTCACTGAGGTTCCTGCACCCAGAAAAGGTTTGTTTAAGGCTTCAATAATTGCTTTGAGCTCCACAGACTAATAATTGCCAGGCAGGAGAGCTGTGAGTCACCAAGGCACTCTAATCCTCTGACCCACAAAAGTACCTAGAGGAGGCAAAGGTTATTTAAGAAAGAAACATTTTTCTTTTCTGGCTAAATCCAATTCTTTGTGTTGCTTTGCCAGTCAATGTGTAGCGAGCGCGGAGTGTGACATGTAAGAGTGGTAGGTGTTATTACTAAGCATATTAAACTGACAAGAAAAACACAGGGCTCAGAGACAACCGAAAGGTACTTTTAAGTCTCATCAAGAAAAACAAGCTTGTGACACACTCCTTCTTGACCCAGTGGTGCGTAAATGAACCTCAGAAGTCCAAAGAGAGATGAGGTTCACAATTCTAAAAGATTGCTAGAGAGGAAGGCTGGACAATTTTCCAGAAAACTGGTTTTGGAAAAGTAAGTAGGAAGCTAAAGGGTTCTGGGGAAAAAAAAAGAAAAAGAAAAAAAAAGAGAAAAGAAAAAAAGTATTTCTGTCTATAAATAAATGCAGACAAGGAAAGTGCTGGGGAGGGAGAAGATCTAACAGACAAACTTGGCACAAGAACAAAAAGTATACACTAGCCATGAATAAATTCAGATTGAAAAACTGAAGGAAGTTTTCAACCATCAGAGGAACTAAATCCTGGAGCAGGCTTGCGCAAGGAGCAGTAGGAGGAAGAGAAGTAACTGGATCAAAGGTGAAGTGCAAGAGAAAGGCATGGAGATAAAAGCAGCTTCTGAGGTCACACAGTGAGTCTGTGGCCCTAGTCCTCCAGAGCAGCCTTCTTTTAAGGGTCTGAGACCTTCTGGTGATGCCACAGCACCACCCTGGTCTCAGGGGACCTCAATACTGGGGAATATGGACGTGGACTTGGAATGATGTGCACATGAGATCCTGTCCATCCATTTTGAATCACCTCCCTCAAAGACTAACATGACATTTTCTCCCTGACATTTCATTTTCTTTAACTACTGGGTCAAAGAACAGTTTGCCAAGGTCACTGCAATTCTGGTTGCTGCCTCCTTGAGCTCATTTTAATGACATCAGTGTGAAACGGTGATGAGTCTGACAGCTGGGTTAGATATCAAGAGCTTTCATCAAAAAAAGGTTTCTCAGAGAAACCCCGGTCTGCAGTTTATCGCATGAGCCTTACCTGCAGGGATGCTGGCTCAGTTTCTTTCTGTTCTCATTTATTCCATAGCCTGGGGCATCTCTCCTCACCAATCTAATGGGATTAATGAAGAGGGATTTTTGAACTCTGGATTATTACTACGAGTGGAGAAACTTCAGGAAAAAAAAAATAACAATAAAGATCTTTTGCAATGATCTGGAATTTTAATTTTTTTTAATTAAGAACATAAAAAACCCAAAAAACAAACCACACCACAAATTGTCTAGGGTCCAATGGAACATTCAGGGATTTTTCTGTTTTAAAAATTGAAAATAATTTGGGATTGAAGCATTTTAAATGGAAACACATTTCAAATAAAAAAATCAAAATACTTGCTTTCAAATCAGGAGAATGAGCATTTTGACCTATTTTTCTTAATGCTTCTCTCCCTCTTGCCCAACTCTACCAAACTATTTTGCCTGACCAGTGCCATTCTTCTCCATCGAAACAAGTCTGCCCAAATTAGTTTTCCCGGCTCTTCGATGTCGTTTCAGACAATTTCAAGACAGCTCCTCCGTTCTTTAGGAGAGTCATGAGCAGAGAATGACCTTAAGATAATTTTTTTAAATCCTTTTCCACATGGTTTAAATATTCACTATAGGCATCTGGAGAGAGCTCCTAGAAAGTGCGCACCCTCCCTAATATATCTGTCAAAGCTCACGGCGCCAGCTACTTGAGAAGCACATCAGAAGGGCCAGGGGCTAACATCTAAGACATGAGATCAAGCTGATCTATCTGGGGGATCTGTTTGGGACGACAGGTGGAGGAACACAGCTATGGATTCTGCAGAGGTGTTGAATAAAGCAGTTCCCAGCTGCTGGTAAATATAGCCTCAGAAACTTCTTGACTCCCTGCCTAAGCTGGGTAGCTATCTGGCTTGCTCTCCTTTTTTTGTGTGTGTTCCCTGGCCAAGATCACTAATGAAATGATGATTTCTGTTATTCCTGGGTTTGGTTTTTTCATTGTTGTTGGTTGTTGGTTTTGGTTTTGCTTTTGTTTTGTTTTTGTTTTTAGTATGGCTGGTTTATCTGATGTTTGCAACAACTAACATGTAAATCTGGGAGGTAAAAGTATTGTTTGAGATCCTCTCAACTAGGGTGCAAGGGGAGTTTTTGCAAACTTTTTCTCCCCCCCCCCCAAGCATGACTGTTCTGGATTCATCAGAAGAACACAGACATAACCAAAAACACCCATTCAGAGCTTAGATAGACGTGGAATGTCACTGAGTCAGTCCTCTCCAGCTAAAGAATAGGTTTCCAGGCACTTGCAGATTACAGATGCTGTGGAATAACCCACTTAGATGTATAAGCAGCAGAGCAAAACCAAACTCCAAACCTAAACAAAATGTTCACAGACCAGAAAGAAAACTGAGACTGCTGCCAAATGAGTCCGGAGGTGGCTGACTTGTTCAATTTTAAATGATACAGAATTCATGCCTGGCACCTGAAGACTCTCCATTATTTCAAGCAGGTTTTAATTTGAAACTGAAACCGAAATTGAAAGTAAAATATTTGGAACAAGCCCTGCAGAGAGCATTTCAAAAAAAGACTGAAGGAAGTGTTTGTGTAACAGTCAGCAAGAGATACCACTTGGCTTTTTGCTCAGCCACGCTGCTAAGACTCATGCAGAGCCCAATATTAGAGACTAAGTTAAATAAACCCTGGAAATAATGCTGGATGTTCACCATGGGACTGGTGAAATGTGTTGCTATTCTGCATAAGAAAATGCTCTTCTTTAAACGTGCAGGCAGCCTTCAGCTCAATTTACTCCTACAAATAGGGCAGCTCCGAGTCAGGGTGAATACAGAAAATGTTTTCTTATATGCAAATGAGAGATCACATTATTTCATAGAAGGAACTATAATAGTTGGAAATTAGCAAATGTTTCCAGATCCTTGTTAAAAGGAAAAAAAAGAAAAAAAAAAAAAGAAAAGAAAAAAGCTCATGTAATGTTCCTGGATAAAAATGACATTAATTGAAAGTTTGATTCTATTCCCTAATGAATTTTCCTGTTGCATTATAATTAATAACTACTTACATCTAAGAGAACTCCATATCCCTTCAAATTAGGGCATTACTTATAAATATGTTAATGTTTAAGGCTAGTTCTTAAGAATGCCGTAGATTGTCCCTGTAATGGCTATCAGGGTGATGAACATTAAGAAACGCCAAATGGATATTGCAGCCACTTTTGGGCAGGATACTGTTGCAAGCCAGATAAAAGCCTCAATCTGTCCTCTACCAGGAGCCCTCTAAAACCAAAGACCTCGTGGCGTACCTTTACAGTCACACCAAGTCTTACAGTAACCACCACTGGGACACATTTAAGAACCACCCTGAGACTGGGATTTGTCTGATATCCACCACATTTTATCATTTCAAGGCCAGGAAGGGTGGGTGGAGGCTGCTGTGCCAACCCCAGGGCACCCAAACCAGTCCCTGTGAGTCTCTCTGGGTCACCCCCCAGTCATCCCAGAAATGCTCCAGAAGGCAACAGAGTAGATGGTCCTTGGCCGTACTTGACCTCTAGACTTGTCCTTGAGGCTACTCTTACAACAGAACAGACAGATCACTTGAATGCAGTCTAAAAAGGGTTTCAAAGATATTTTTTCCCTTATTCCTGGTAAAGAAAGAAAGGCAAGGAAATGAAAACATTGCAAGAAACAAGGAGACACGTGAACGCGCCTTCCTGCGTGATGTCTCTGTCCCTGTTCCTGCTAATGCAACACACGCCCACAGCCAGGCTGTGGATGGTGCTTACAGCATCAAGCCTCAATGAGTACTGCAGGATCCTGGCCAGTTCCCATCAAAGTCAAGCTGATTATTTTAATTAACTTTGTTTCCTTCAAGCCCCCTGACTCTTTACTCCACTTATTATGGTAACTGATTTGAATGTTAAGCCGTTAACCTCCATCACAACCCAATTAAAAAGTCCACCATAACACACAGTATTTTTTGCCATCTTGACTTGAAATAATTAATGTGAGTGGTAAAAAAACCAGCTGCCTCTCCCACTCATCATCCCTGTCTGGGGAACACGGTGCAGAAGCAAAAACCACTTGCTGTTTTGTGATTGTCACCTACTGATGACACGGACTCTTTTTGTACTCAGCACATACAGTGTGGGTATCTGGGGAGCCCTGAAGACCAAAAGAGAAGAAGGTACAGGGAGGCAGGGTATTAGTGGTCCTGTCATGCCTGTAATGCTTCCAAAGGGAAAGCAGGTTTCTGCTGCACAGAGGAAATCCTGGAGACTAACACTTTGAAAGGAACATGGTGGCAAGGATGGGACCTTGACAGTGCTGAGAGTGTCAGTGCCCAGGACTGCAGGCTCCAGAAATGAGCTGGAGTCAGGTCTTTGGTGAAGTTAGTTTTAAATTAATGAGTGTTTGGGTTTTTTTTCTTTCTTTTTATTGTCACTTATTTTAGAATTACGTTCCTGTTTAAAAAAGCATTATGGTCACATTTTTCCTACTGGCGCAGGTATAAAAGGGTTACAGAAAAAAAGGATTTTTAATTGGCCTCTCTCTTAACCCAGGCAATGAAGGTCTCTTCCAAAACACCACTTGCTGTGAGCTTTGGGCTACATCTAGGAGAACTGGTTCTGTCCATCTGGATTAGTCTTTCTCTCCTTCCACTATCCAGAAACCTCCACAAATTTCCCTGCTTGGAAATATTCCTCTGACACCAGCTTTCCTCCCCAGGATAGCTCAGAAACACATAAAAGAGCTTTTTTTACAGTGCAGCTCGGATTGAAATCCCTTATCCACCACCACAGGCAGACACTGACACTCTTGTATTTACAGATTACAAATTTGTCTGTGCAGGCAGGAGCTGCATACATGCACGTACAGATCTCAGCACAGCAGGGTCCTGAGTGCTGTTGCTGGAGCAGCATGAAATGCTGCTTGTAACCATCGGTGTGTTGATAGCTAGGGCAAAACCGCGTCTTCTTCACTAGGCTGCAAAGTCTGGGAAGTGGTATATAAAAAGCTGGGTGTGGATGTGTGCCAAGAGGTAGTAAACAAACTGGGAGCTCTGTTTTTCCTCTGGCTTTCGCTCCAGAGCCTTATCTGTTTACGGAGGAGAGTGCCCGGCTGCGCTGGACTGATTTTTCAGGTTCTAAAACTGGCACTTTTTGAAGGGGAGATGAGGAGGGGTTGTAATTAACCCTGCTTGCCAGAGCACCAGGTGAGCAGCAGGGAGCTGCATGGACTCTGGATTCAGGCCAAAGACAGTAAATGACGTGAGAGCAAAGTTCAGAGCTGCCTTCAAATCTCATTCACATAATGAAAGCACGAAAGCAGATTCACACGATGGATGAACATGAAAAGCCAAACATATCGATCGCTCCGTACATCGCTGGCAACCAGCTGTTCTGGCAGCACTCTTACAAGGGCTTTGCTGCAGTCAGACACAAGATAATGAGGAGGAAACAGAGGAGCCTGGATCGGGTGGGGTTTATTCCTAGGGAGAAGTCGTGCTTGTCCCAGCCACCACCTGTGCTGGTCTGATGTAGCTTACGGTGCCTGTGTTTGCTAAATGGTGGACTGTGTCCAGCAGACATGTCGCTGTGAGTCTGCAACCTGCTGCACAGAGGCAGTGAAGCAGCGTCAGTGCTGCAGGAAGCATCAGGACTCCAGAGCTGCCCTGGCCGAAGGGCCCGAGCGTGCATAGTCTCTGCATTACTTGGGCTCTGCTCCACGATTCACAAAGCGTATGGCGTACAAGGTAAGACAACATTTCACATTAATTCTTGTCTGTGCAATTAGACAGAATGAGGTGGCTTCCGCACCAGAGAGAGTGGAGGCCTCCAAACACTCAGGACAGGCTGCTGCAGGCAGAGGAAGCAGCAGCATGGGGGTGGCAGCAGCTTATAGGCACAGAGTTGATGCTGGCGTGGGCAGGGATGCTTTAAGGAGAGTGGGGGATGCCAAGCAATTTAACCTCTACTGTCTTGTCAGCCTCTTCATGCTATTCCCTCTCTCAGCCCCAGTTCTTTCGGGTTTGCACATTGCATGCTTCCTCCTAGTCCCCTGGCTCCCTTCAATCAGCTCCCTAATCTGGATGCCCTCAGGGATTCTCTCAAACTTCTGCCCCATCTGTCTGCTCAAATTGGGAAGCCAAAGCCCCAAGCAGATGGAGATGGTGGACCTCCAGCTGCCTCTGCACACCATCCTATGGGAGCCCCTCCATGCGCCCCAGCAGCACCATGATCAGCAGAGGGCAACAGCAGCACACGCCCATTCAGAGACCCATGGCTAAGGAGTTCCTTGGCCTACTAGTTTCTGAAAGCATCAAACACCCCTCCGTCACCCTGAGCTGCAGTCCTACAGATGGAGGGCAGCGCAAGGAGAGCAAACTCCTGGAGGCTGACCAACAGCTTTTCTCATGGGAATCCTCTTCACAAAACCCCCTTTTGCTCATTCATCATGAAAACTGTACAGAGAAGGGAAGGAGAAAGCAAATCATGGTTCATGTGGCAGCAGCACTGTTCCTGTTTGAGTGTCCAAGCTTTCCTTTAGAAACATCAAAACAGAGATAAAAATCAGACAAGACAATGCAGAGTATCTCTGTTCATGTCTAAAGCTGTGGCTGAGTCCTTGCCTCTTGCATTGCCCCCAGAGCTTTACAGGCTCCTTCAGCTACTCCCTTGACCTTCCATCTGCAGATGTAGAAATCACCTTCAGGGTCCATTCTGGACCTTTTGATGTGGTTCCCCACCTGCAGGGATGCCTTGTAGCTTGTTATTCATGTCCTGATGGCCTCCAGAGCCTCATCAGAGCTTCCACTCCTCTCTGTTGCCCAAGTAAGGGTTAAACAGCTTCCTGTCTCTGAATCAGCCTCCTCCTATTCTCATATGGTGAGAATATAATATGTTTTCATAATATATATGAACATAGATTCATATAATTTCTTCCGGGTGAAACGTGCGACCTGGATGTCCAGGTCCTGAGGACACTATGCAGCTGCTGCAGAAAGCAGGTTTCAATTCCATGGGCACATAATGCCCTTTTATAGAAAGGACACCATAGAAAGGACATTTTTGTCCTCATGGCGCTTGGGGTTAGCTGTGGCTAGGAGATGTCTGCCATTTTTGATGAAGTATTAAAGGAGGATAGTAACAGACGCAGAGATTAAGGGAGAAGAAAGACGGGTTTGTGTTTCAGGAGCTGTTTTGAAGACCCGAGGCCTGTCTGTGCCAGTGTTTCTATGTGATGTCAGATGAATCCTCACCCTGTCACCACATGGTCACTTGTTTTTTCCTTTTTTCAGCTTTTGACACCTGCAGATTAATTTGCAAAGTCCTTAGTGCTCTATCTCCACCGTGTGAGGTGGTGTTTTCACCCTAAGTATTCTAGACTCAAGATAGGATGATATTTTTTTCTTGAAGGTGCTCATTTTTCCCCGTTAACCACACAAACCGCCTGCTCAAGCCAAACAATTAACAGCTACCTGACAGCTAAGGCAGCAAGATGAATCCTACCCCGTGTGTTAGTTTAGGGATATGGATTTTTTACTTTCTGTGCTCTGCAACCTTATTGTCCTTTCCTGTCACTAAATGATTATCCCTTCAATGCCAGGGTTTTCCATCTCACGCAGTAGAGCTCAGTGAACAACACAGGGCTCAAAAAGAAAACCCCTACAGCCCAAATCAAGGAAAAAAACACCACCAGCAAAAAAAAAAACCCCAAACAAACCCCTGAACAAAAAAGATGTTCACCATTCAGGTCCAGAGCTGGAAGATTTTAGAGGCAACAGAACTTCAGCTCGTGCGAGTTGAATGTTCTGTGAGCAGAGCTCGTTTGGTCTGTTACTTATCAGCAGCCAGTCTCAACGTTACAGATATGTTATGCAATAACTCTTGGGGATTTGAGGAGCACGGGGATGCCAGGAGTGGCAGCAGAAAGGAAGGGCAGTTCCGTAGCCTGCCAGTACAAAAGTCTCTGCTCTTTACGACTGTTCACATCGATATTGCTGTGTGTGTGATCAGGACACCCACTGCATGATGCTCTCTGTGACCAAGTGGTGGTCTGCAGGGAATTGTTATTGTAAGAGAATACAGGATCACCATCTTTCGATTTCTTTTGTTATATGTAAGGTCCTTTCCAACTGAAAAGATTCTATGATTCTATGTATTTCATCTATAGACGCCATTAATAATTATTAGCATCGATTAATTTACCACAACATTGCACATTGCTAAATTTCTCCAAATATGCTTTTCATCCATAGACACGCAGAAACAAGAGTACATAGAGACAAAAAGTAAAGAGGTAAAATGAACCCTGGGAGAAATGCCACATAAAGTTCTGGAAATCGTGCTTTTAAAAATAAGAAACAGAATTAAGATTGAGGCTACGCCTTGGCTCTGCCTTCTGATGCCTTAAAGGATGCTGTCTCATTATTTTGATACATTTGTGTGTCAATTTAATGCGCTGTGTGTCACAACTTCCATTATTCAGACCAGCTAATGTATGGCAAATTACAGAATCCTACTTGGGATTTAGTCAGACTTTCACGACAAAAGCAGCTCAAGAGAACCGGTAATGCTGGAAGAAAACAAATTTTTACAGACTTTCTAAAGCCTCCGATGAAAGTGGTAGTAAATCATGAGCTATTTTTACTGTAAGGAAGCCCCAGACATTTGGTATTCTTTTGTAGATTCGGTTACCTATGTAAATGTGGAAAGTAACAAATACTGGATCTCTCTAAGACCTCAAGAGCTAAGGCTCCTAGAACAACGGGCCTTATTTTGTTATCAGGATTCAGAACTATGGCAATAATCACAAATTATAAACTCTGAAATGTGCATATTACAATAGGAACAAGATTTGCATAATTAAAGGAAAGCTATGCCTCTAGTCCACTAACAGGCTTGGAAATATCTGGCTAGGAAGCTTTGAGACCTTCGTTTCCAATAATTTGAACTTACTTCTTGCAGTAGATACTGGAGTGACCTTGAACACCTGATATGGCTACATCTGGAAAAGCTGCCTCTGGCACAGCACTGTGCCTGCATTAGACAAACACATGAAGGGAGGAGGGAAGATCAAAGGCTCAGGAGGAAACATCTCAGTGGCCTTCTTTCAACCTCACAAGTGTGAGACTCCTTACAGATGGTTAAAATGATTATTATGTGAGATGCAAAGAACAAAGACGAGGATCACAAAGGCGTGCAAAGTACTTTATCACATACAGCTCTACCTCATCTCCGTAACTTCTGCAGATGCCATGTGGAACGCCACGAGAGTGAACAGAAGAAATCATAAACTTCATTCTTTTTCACGATTGTCCCCAATAAGAAATGCTCAGTACGTAAATAATCAGTCATTTCCTGTCTCCAGAGAAGTCTGTGTAACAGAACCAGTTAAAAAATAATGACGCCATATGAGCTAATAGAATATGTCTTTTCTGGCAGAGGCTTACAAGCAGTTTCTGAGGCCACATGAGAACATCATTGGCTTTTCAAACTCAAAGGGACTTTGCTTAAGTTCCCTTCCAAAGGAAACTGCTTCAGCTTATTATTTGCAGACAGCATCTGTCACTTTTCTATGCCAGTGGATGCTGATCGTCCTCAAAGAACATTGTACAAATGTGCAGACTGCTGTGCGCTGAGAAAGGGCTGCTATTATATCAATTTTCCACTTGAAAGCAGCAATAACAGCAAATAAGGACTGAGCCACATGACTCTCTTGGATCTGGGGCACTTTCACTGAGGCATTCACCCTAAGTGAGAGACAAGAAGTTCAAAGGGAAGGTGTGGACAGACGCAGTGTTGTTGGTGTATTACTGACGACCCTGTGCAACACAGAAACTGGCTGCCCTCGGCTGTACTGGTGGACAAAGTAGATCCAAGGACATGTCGGCTGTGTCCTCTTGTGGACCTGCTGAAGGAATTTCTGCTTATTGCAGGACTCGAGACCCATGTGTCATCTGGTTGCCTCTACTCACTCCTGGAGCAGAACTTGCCACAAAGTGCAGTTTCTGTGAGAACATACGGTGTGAAAGACAGAGCCATACCTTGACCAACAGAGCATTTGAGGTGTCCTCTCCTGTGAAATCGGTAGAAGCTGAGTACATCAACTCCTTTTCTAGGTATGGATGAGGGATATTTGGTGTGCTGTGTGTTTCCATGAGCAAACAGAGGAGACAGATGGAAGTTGCAGGGAGAAGGGGTGTTGGTGACATCCCCCTTTTCCTTCAGTTATCCTGGCAAATATCACTTTGTTAGCTAGGTTCTGCTGCTGGACAAGTCCACCTGCTGTTTAGATAGCTGATAATGTGTTAGCTTCCAGGTCTGTTCCTATCAAGGACTGCTTTCCCAACCAGACAGACTCGTTCCTTCACCTGGTCAAACGGGCATTGAGCAGGTCTGTGGTGAGATGGGCAGTTTCCTTCTTTCATTCACTGGTAAGTCTGGCCCAAGCACACTTTTTATGGGGTACCACAACAAACATTTGCCTATAAGAAGTAGGGAACAGCTAAAGAAAGAGCAACTGGTTGCTGCCTTCCAGCTCTGAGGAGCTGTATCTGAACGTACCCTGTGTACCTGATGGATGAGATACTCAAGGACAAAGCCTTTAAGGATATTTGAATCTGAGTAGGATCAGCAGGTGACAGGGCAGGCCAGGCTTTTATGGGGGATGAGCACAAGTCACCCAGATCAGTCCTTTGTAGCTTGTCCTATAAGGTCACGTGGAGGGACAAAGCTTAGGACAGGTCTCTGAAGCAATTATACAGAACGCTAACTTCAAAATAAGAACACAGAGTATTTTGCTATGTCAACATTTCTCTCTGTGACAGTTTCATGGGACATCTCTGCCAAATGCTGTCAGAGCTAACGGTGAAAGGTAGTACTAGGGCAGTGAGGGACTTTCATGGGCTCCAGCTGTACGGACTTCCCATAATGTAGCTAGGAAGTGCTGCAGCTTACCCAAACTTACCATCCCTCCTTCACGTTTACAGCAGGTAGGTGGCTCTGGGACATCAAGAGGCATTTATTACAAGGCTGCTGTCTCATTGTTGTGATTTGAGCCAGGAAACACATTTATGCCCTGAGATTCCTGCAAACAGGAGCAAGAATCCTGACTAGCCAAGAGTGAAACTCAGAGACCAATCCCAACACATACAACCTCTTCTGATTGCTAGTACTCAGATTATTTCATCCCTCTAATTTAAACCATCCATGAGTTAGAAGTCTGGGCTCACTTAGTTGCCTGGACTCCCTATTTAGAGGAAAGAGTAATCTCTCATAGTTTATTCTGTGCATTTTAAGTGGTTTTCTCCCAGTGACTTCTGAGGAGACTACATGAGTCCAGGACGCCTGAGGTTAAGTGAGATGACCTCCCTCCCTCAACTGCTAAAGTGAATGGAGAAATAAAGGGAAAATATCAAGCAGCAAGTATTTCTTGGACATGCTCTAATTCTCTTACTAAGACCACTCACCATGTAGTCCACATTCATTCTTTAAAACCTTTCCAGGAGAATCTGGTGGACTACTTGAGAGACTTAAAGTACAGCTGGAGTTAATCATAAATTTCCCTCTAATTTTGGGGGAAGAACATTTCACTCTTGGTAACTTGATCCATCACATCTGCATGTGTGCCACCTCAAGTCAATTCGCAAACTTTACTAAGACAAAGGCTTTTGAGAAGCTGTAAAAGAGGCAACTGTCATCATATTGGCTGCTCCCTCTTTCCAGGCCCTGGTGAGGAGGCACTTGCAGACATACTGGGGAGGAGGTTGAACAGCATCACCCACTAATAAGCTCCACAGTCCCCTCTTTGTGCTTATTTCCAAGATTTTTTTCTGCTTTCATGTAAGACACAATACTGTCACAGTGGGAGGGCAGTAGCCAGTGCCAGACCCGCATCTAAAGGAAGGAAGACTGCACAGGGATTGGACTAGATGACCTTCAGAAGTCCTTTCCAACCCAAACCATTCTATGATTCTATGAAATAATCTGCTCCTCTGGAAAGGATGCTCAATGGAGAAAATCAAAGAAAAGCCGGGTGAATTCTGACCCAGCTGACCTGCAGCACGTGGCATGTGAAAAATCCTCACATTCCCCACAGCAGACTACAGATTTCTTAGTACAATCTCATCAATTCAGATGTGTGTTTTCCCTGTATAAGAAAAATTGGAGCTTTCACACAGAAAAAACGGTTCAATTTTCGTCACTTAAAATTTGGATTGTTGAAATAATGGTCCTGCAGCACAAGGAATGAACCTTATTCCTCTGACTGCAAAATGAAAACAAGTGAAAATCTGTTTCCTGTCTTCTTATCAAGCCTCCGAAACAGTTCTTCTTTTTTTCTTGACATACAGCAAAGTGAATTTTGAAGAGTTGCTGATAAGATTACACGAAATGCCCCCTTCGCAAGAAGAATCTTAGAACCGAGCAAGATGTAATATCTAAGAAAACTCAGATAAAGGACATTCATTGTTATCCGAGCAACTGCTTCGAAGGGAAATGATCTCCTACATCAAAGGAAGAGGTGTGAGCTTATGAGGAAACATCTCTTGAAAGCTAGTTATGATTGGATATGAAAGCTGATTATGGCCCATCTACATCTGCCCCAGGAGCAACTAATTCCCATCATGCTCTGAGAAGGAGGAAACCAGACTTTAGGGACATGGTCAGAGTCCTCCTAGGGTTTTACCAGTGATGTCTATGAATGGGTAACCTAGAGAGCAAACCTGGCACCTGCAGCTGCTTTCAGCGTCTTGCTGTTGGCCTCTGGAAATCTAGACCAACAAAATTTTTGAGCTTTTCCTTTTGAAGGAGTGTGTTCCGAACACCATGGTCTTACATTTTTAAATTGCTTGTAGAATAGGTTGAAAAGGTTGCTTTGCTTCAAATTTAAAAAGTGTGTTTCTATGTTCCTATACCAAATGTATTTCACAAAATGCTTCAAGTTCATTTCAAAAACCTTAAATATTTTGATGGTTTTTAAAAACCTAAAAATTTCTGTTTCTGCTCTGTCAAAGCTAATATTTTACATTCATTTTTTTTTTTTTGCTTAACCTTTCGGATAAAAATGTCATCATTCTCCCAGGGCTTCTGCCGTATTCTAATGCGAAGTGGCAGATTTTGAGAATATTTATGGATTCCAGGGAACAATAATTCCTGCTATGTTTTATTAGAATGCAAATGGCCACTCCATATGCTGGCTGTCCTCCAAAAAGGTTCAGATTGAGAATTAGGTGGTATCTTAAAAATTCAGTCTAATTCTGCTTTCGCTAAAACCAGTAGCAACTGTATTGCTGACTTCAGCATGAAAAAATAGGACTAGTATTATCATGCTCTCACACCAGAGTGATGTGCTGGAACATGAACGTTACCAGAATCTTTTGTCCCAGAAGGTAAGCTGGAAGTGCCATCACATGTGAAAAGCACCCTTTTTTACAGCTCTCCATCAGGAATTGACATTCCAAAGCCATACTGTGGGTATTTACATCTGATGCTCTCAGGAGGTAATTACAGATCCCTCCTAGCCAGTGTTTTAGCAGTCTTATTGCATGTCAGAATTTAATATTGAGGTGAAACGAATCCTTTCTGGAACTTCACTCCTCATAGATGAGTGTCAGGTGGCAGCAGGCTGAGCAGTCACTGCTCGCTGCCAATTTACTTGAGCATGGTTTTGAAATAACTTTGTGACAATCTCCTAATGAAACCGGGGACAGGGCTATTTGGAGAAGTCTTATTGATTGTGAATATCCACTGCTTTCCAGTCACGGGGAAAGCTTCGTAAGGGCTGTAGATGAGTACTGTGGTTCATGGCTCATACATCATCTTAAACATTCACCTTTTGGAAAAGATGGGAAATGGCAAAATAAATGGAGGCGCTAATTCTGGAATTTTAACCACATTTGAGTTATTAAATGAACATGCAGAGAAATTGAACAGAGGGCCCAGGCTGTATTGAAGCAAAATATCCAATTGCAAACAAATTTTAAAGCCCTTCTGGCTGTGCTGTGAAGGTGAAAGCATCCAGGAGTGGTTGGAGGCAGGGCATGGCTGACAAGGGTGAGCCTGTCCAGGGACAAGTCAGCACTCCCTTGAACCAGGTTCCCTGCCAAGGAGGGATTTCCACAGCTGCTCCTAGCCTTGCTCCAGCACTTTGGTGCCCAAACAGCTCCCAGAGATGTAGTGCCATTAACAGCCTTCCTCCTTCAGCCATTTATTTATAGCTTTTTTACAGGGATTTTTAAAAATTGCTTGTATATGAAAGAGTTTCTCAGGGAGACAGTGGAAAAGAATAACTGAGTCAGGGTAAATATCTGCACGGGTCTGCTTTGTGTGGTTTGGGAGGAATTAGGGAAGCAAGGCTGAAATAAGTTTGCTTCTTGAGCTGCGTAGGAGCTGGTATTGACACAGGCATCAAGAATACTGGGAGCTCTACTAGTTCTTCAGGAAATTTAGTGAAGTGACCTTGAATATCCTGAAGAGTCGGGGTTTGATGCTGAAGCTTCTGATAGATGAAGATAATACTGCTATGTCGTCTCTAATTAGATTTTTAAGTGCTTCAGGGTGAGGACTGACTTTTCACAGGGGACACTACAGCATCCAGCACAAAGAAGCTCTGAAGCAAATCAGAGCATCTGGCTTTATTATCTGAGTAATGACCAAAACATAAATAGCATAGTAATAAGATGAAAATGATATGATGGAACAAGAAGTAATACTAGTAATATGATAATAGAAATAATTATAATCATGGTATTAGTTATAATTATCTGACGGTGTTCAGCAGACCTGATCAGAGGTCTGAGTTCAGAAGCAGGAGGTGCCCAAACGTAACAAGTCACATCATCAGTGTGAGAGGAGCCCAGGAGAGATGCTGGTGGCCATGGAGGTTCCTGCTCGGTGCAGTTTGTCTCTAAGTGTCTCAGTAGGCAGTGGGAAGATTTAGCGTTACAGTTCTGGATAGGAAGATAGGAACCTGGAGATGTGGTCAGATACCAGTGTCTGGAATAGGGGAGTGGGTGACTGACACGGGCCATTCTGAGGAGAATATTCTCTGCCCCAAGTTACCTTTCTAACAATAAGAAGCCCCCCCTAAAGTAGTAATTTCAGATTGATTGTTTGTAGTGAAGAGAAATGGGCACTTTCAAGGCCAGTTCATCCCCTCCTGAGAGCTGTGTCTGAACATAGGTTACATGCCTAGATTCTGGAAATTTATACTCTCAGGGCTTCACATCACCATGCTTAAATTGGGTGTAATAACACCTTTGTCATCTCCACTGAAAGTGTCAGCACTCTGGGCAGCAACTCTGTCTTTTCCTGCAGCCATACAACACTAATGCAACAAAGTCCTGGTCTTACTTGGGTTCTGTAAATCCTACTGAAGTACCATTAGTCACTAGTAACAATAATTACAAAGGAAGTCTTCCTTAGTCTTCCTTAGGTAAGCACTGAGTAATCCTGCTCACTGGTTTCTGTTGAATAATGTCTCACAAGCTTTAGGATGGCAGCGGATAACATCGTCTGCTACCAATCTGTGAGCCCTCAGCTGTGATTTGTATCTCTCGGTGCAGAAGTCAGTTGACACTGCACCCTACTGTCGATACCAGCAGTAAACTTGGCAAAGCTGGTAATTTTGGAATTGAGAGCAGCTTTCTAAAAGGCCTCCTGTGCAACTGGTAGGGATGGCAATCACTTTTGTGCTCCTGTGTTGGCGTGCTATGATGTCACCAACATAGGGAGCAGTGATGGGAAATTTCCTGAGATACTGCCCCTTCTGAAGAGGCTGTGAGCTGCCAACTATGCTGAACTAATGGGAAAAAAAAGAAGTGCCAGGCAGGAATATCCTCCTGGATAAGTGACAGCCAGCCATAGCTTTACTCCTGTTAATTTTGTTTAGGATTTTTAGCTGAAAAGGACATTCTCTTGTAAGATTGGAGACAATCCATCAGAGTCATCCAGAAGACTCTTTCCCATGTTTTCTGGCTTTGTATTTTCATTCAGAAAGTTGTGTTTGGTTTGTGTACGTGTGTGTCTGCGTGCACGTGTATGTGTGAATAGTAGATGTCTTCTAGGTGGGATTGTGCATTACTGTCAACCTCCTTTGCAATACTATAATTTCAGCATAAATATGATTTTCATTAGTACTAAATCGGGTTGGCCTCAAATTAGTATGGACCAAGGGTAACTCTAGGACTAAACCGAATGATATTTCTGGTAGTGGAGAATGTATTACTTATGTCAGTGAACAGATTTCCTGACAGGAGCTTAAACTGAGCACTTAAGAATCGTTTTCAGTGTCTTATTGTCTCTGATGAGATCATGATTCAGACTACTTGAGCAGTATCTCAAGTACACAAACCCTCAGGGATTAGAACTGGCTCCAAGGACAGCATCTTGATGCATAGTTTAGAAAAGATTTCAGGTTTAATTAGCTTGTCTCTGCCAACCCAAAGAAAGTTGTCAAATAATATCACAAATGGGGGATAGAGACAGCCCAGCCACACCCAAGTATATGACTCAAGTCACAGACACCAGTGACCACACAAAACCAAATGGTGATGTCAGACGTAGCCAAGCCATGGATCTGCCAATAGATTCATCCAGTCAATCCACCCTTTCTTCCCCCACTGTGCAAGCAAGCTCCTACCAGAGAGATGCCTAATTGACCTGCAGCATGAAACACTGCCACAGCCATACGGTATTTAGCACTTTTGATAAATTGGCCAAGCTTTACCACAGGTCATATTTTGTTTCTCAGGCTTCACATCCTTGAGTCCTACAGCCCTGCTCTGGTCCCGGATCCCAACTGGTGTCTAAGGGTCACCCATAAGTTTCAGGTTCTCCTTCTAGCCCACATTTGACTGCTGTTCACATTCAGTTTTTTTGTTTTAGTTCTCAAGTTTTGGTTTTCAAGTAATGGTTTTAACTCATTTTGGAGAATTGTAACCATTGAATCAACCATTCAGACCTAGACAGAGTTTACAAAGTGCAGCAGTATCACCAAGTTACATCTGCAAGATGCTTCACAAATCCCTGTTATTTGCAAGAAATCCATGCAACTAGTAAGTGGATACATATATATCAGCTAAATCTGAAAAAAAAAAAAAATCAGAATTACAGTGACATTTATAGCAAATAGTATAATGGACTGAGCAATACTGCAGTGCAGAATTCAACCTTCACACAAAATACTTGTGAGAAAACATTGCACATAGCCCTGTCCTTCCCTGTGTGCTGGGCAGGAATTCTTGAAGAGAAGATTTCAGTAATCATTATGGTCAGTTTAGGTGTTAAGGCATAAATACAAGTTTGTCTAGCATTTTCTATTGTGAAAATCTGTTTCTAGGTGATAATGAGCTGAAAAATTGAATTAATTGGGCTGAACCCTTCCGTGCTAGATAAAAAAAAAAAAAAAAGACAGAAGGAAAAATATAGGTGTTATTCTTTTCCAAGTAAGAAATAGCATGAAAAGGATTTGTCTGTATTTTAATAATGTCACTTCTTTGTTTTGAAGTAGGGTTTCGAAGTCTCATAGGGCACTCAGGGTGTCAAGGTGTCTCATTTACTGCCACTTTTCAGTCATCTCAAACTGCAAAAATTATGAACATCCAAAACCTGCAGTTCAGACTTGCTCAGTAAAATTCCTTAAAATGTATCAGCTTGATTCTCTAAGGGTAGAATCTGTCCTAAGGACGCTTTGTCTCTCTCAGGCTCCTACATCCTGACCAGGCTGTCACTTGCAGCATCCTTTATATGGCCTGAACTCGCTCTGTTAGAGGGATGCAGATGCTGAGAAGGACATTGGCATCCACATCTGTGTCTCCAGACACTACATCTGCAAGCAGAGGGCCTGTCTGTCATGAGCTCTCCATGTGCAGTTCTTGCAACTAACATGCAAAAATTGAAACATTGAAGTTAAGCACCAAGGAAGAGAGAAGAAGTACCTAGGAGGAGTCTGCCACCAATTGAAAGGACAGAATCAAAGGTAAGATGAAAAGGAGATGAATGGGTGGAAAGGAGGGGCTGGGAACAGAAGCTGGATTTTAATGGCACAAGAGACAGAGTAGGAAAAATAGAACTAAGGCACGGAGAGGCAAGAAAGAAATTTAAAATGGAAAGGTAAGAAGGTTAAAACTCATTAGGATGACTGAACATTCCCATCCATTGGCAGATGGGATTATGAGAAGTATCTGGGAACCAAACCAAAAAAGGACAGGGCTGGCAATAGGAGGACTGGGAAGCAGCAGATTTAAGCAAAGTCAAAAGTGTAAGGAGAGGAGCAATGGGGACAGCAACTGGAGATGTACCAGGAGGAAAACAAAGACTAACATAAAGAGGTAAAGGTTCATATCTTCACAGAGCAATGCAGAAATCCACAACGGAGGCTCATATGCCCAATTTTTAATATAGTGGCTTGCAGAACATAAGAACTGTGTGGATCTGCCTGCTTGTAGTGCCAGGTCCCTATGGAATGAGACCAAGTACTCTAAACCTAATTCCTAAGAGATATGCTGTGAATCTAAAGGTCCCATAACTGTGGATTGCCATAGCAGTATCAATACCATCCTACAGGAAGGAATACATATTTTCCAGTTTTGTTTATTGTCTTCCGATTGCACTATGAATCCAAATAAAAAAAATCTCAGTAAAGCTGGAATCAAGTTCTCAGGTCAGGATGCCAAAATTTGGCGTCTGCAAAACTAACTTGCTCTTGCTCTGCATTTGCTCGATGCCACAGCCTCTCTTGCAAATGTCACACAAATTTTGAAAAGGTTCCTCCATCTTCCTCAACGAAGAGCAGTACATGCATAGACTCCAACAAGATCTGAAATTTCAGGAGCAGAGATACAAAAACGTTCTGCTCCTATACCTACAGCTGAAGGAAATGAAGATGCAACTCTGAACATAAGAAGTGCCATAAAATGCTAGAAGCAGAATTCTGTGCGTGAACTGGAATATTTGACAGTGTGAAGAAAAGAGTTGGTGTAGGGAACTTTGCTGATGAAAGAGACATGATAATATTAAGAATGAAAACCTGTAATTTGGCATTAGTAAATTGGCTCTACTGTCAACTCTGGCTTTAATCTGAGCATAGCTACCTGGCTGCAATAAAAATAACACCCCTTCTTCTAAAAATGGTGTGAAAGAAAGCATATATTTTATGAAAGGATTAATGTACTCTGATTATCATAGAAAAGACCATGAAGAAACTGATAATTCCTGTGTTCAGTGTAGACCTTGGAAAGCATTCGGTAAAGCCTGCCTGGCACTGCCACTACATGGAGATCTTAATGAAATACTGAGCAGGTACCAATCAGAAACAGCATCTGTCCTGTGACTAGGATGAGACCAGAGTTGTGTGTGCAGTCATGTAAAACCTCAATCAGAATATATACATATAAATGAGCCAAATTTAGAGTTATCTTAGTTCTATCACCCTCACTTGGAATTTTGGAATTATGACTTAGTGTTCGATTTTGGGGTGAAAAAAATTACCTGCTCAAGGCACTGTGCAACTTTGCCTGGTTTCACAACATAGACTCTGTGTGTCTGATGTCGGCTGCTTTTAAAAGCTGAGAATCATAGAATTGTTTTGGTTGGAAAAGACCCTTAAGATCACCAAGTCCAATTGTTAACCCAGCACTGCCAGGTCACCCCTAAACCACGTCCCTCAGCACCCTATCTTCACGGCTTTAAAACCCCTCCAGGGATGGGGATTTCACCACTGCCTTAGGCAGCCTGGGCCAGGCCTTGGCAACCCTCTGTCCTCTGAAGAAACTCTTCCTCATGTCCAACATAAACCTCCCCTGATGCAACTTGAGGCTGTTTCTTCTTGTTCTATTGCTTGTCCCTTGGGAGAAAAGACCACCTGGCGCCAACCTCCTTTCAGGGAGTTATGGAGAGCATGAAAGTCTCCTCTGAGTTTCCTTTTCTCCAGGCTAAACAACCCCAGTTCTCTCAGCTACTCCTCATAAGACTTGTGCTCTAGACCCTTCCCCAGAATTGTTCCCCTTCTCTGGACATGCTCCAGCCCCTCAATATCCTTCTTGGAGCAAGAAGACTAAAACTAGATACACCATGACCACAAAGAATATCTAGCTCGTGACAAGGAGCACATCTAGGTCACCTTTTGGAAATTCCAGCTTCGGGTTTTGTTTTTAGGAATCAGTTACATCTGAGTTCCAAACTGACCATTGTCAACCTACTATTTATTTAGGTTCCCAACAGTGCTAAAGCTTGTGGATACCTCTCCTCTGCACTTAAAGCATACAATAACTGCTTCTAAGCATTACCTGATGCATTGCATTGCTTGTTCTTATGCTCAGCCAGCCCAAGCAAAGGTCTTGCTGGTCTCCTGCAGCAAACTGTCTCTACTACACTGGATATTAGGGGGACAGGAAGATTGTCTCAATTGGGATTGCTTTTACTTCTAGGGGTGAGTGTGTTGTTGCACAAGTGGTATGAAGGTTTCCCCTCTTCAAAGAACGAAAAAGAAGTGTGAAAATAAACTGGGTACTATTCCTCATGTGAGATCAGTCACGAAAGCAATATCCACTAGGAAAGTCCTCAGATGAAGACAGACCTCCTCTATTAACATACTCTGGGCTTCTTCTGTAGGAGTTTTCAATCAGTAATTGCATTTGCCGGGAGTAAGATTTAAATTTGTCAATTCTTTTCTTTTCAAGAAAAGTTAGTAGTAATTAGGAGTGTCCATGCTGGTAGGAAGAACAGAAAAAAAAAAAAATCAATAACAAGAGAAGGTCACTTAGACTGCTGCTCTTTTACTTCTTCTCTCCTTTAGTTCAATTGTCAGTGAAGATGGCAGTTGGCATCAAATAGGATGCCTAACTATGTAGCCACATTTCAGTGTTTTCTCCAGGTAGAAGGCAAAGCATGTGTCTGGGTTTCCTCACCCTGACCCAGCAGCTCCATCCAAGCATCTCAGCTTTCGGACTACCCTGGCTGTCCTCTTACTGCTTATTTAGAATGATATTAGCAGAAATAATGTTAATTTAGACATCAAATGCAATTAAGTCAAGTCTTGACAGGTCCTGAGTAACTAAAAAGCACCTAGTGAAATTTTCAATAGTGGTCTGAAAACGCAGCCATGTGCTCTTTGCACTTTGATCTACGTAATATCTTTTAAAATGTGAGTGCCTTAAACCAACTACGTTTGTTGCTTTTAAGCCCAAGTGTTTGACATTTCTGAAGATGAGATAAGGGAGAAGACTCTCCTATACCAACTGTAAGGCCATGACCAACGCCAGGAACACGCTGATGACTTTAACAGTGCCGTGATTCTCTTTTTGGTGTACCCTAAGTTGTATTGCACTTGTCCATCCAAAATAAAGGCCACCACTGCAGTGTGTGCTGTTAGAGGTTTTCACGCAGGGTGTACGGAAGAGGTAGAGATGTAGACATTCTCACCTACATCCGCCAAAGCTGTTTCAGGCAAGCTGAATTACTGAGCATTAATTCTGAACTCACGTGGCTCAGACACCGGTGCCCGACAGGCAAGCGGGTATGGGTAAAGGTTTTTTTTTGTTCTTTCATTTTTTTGATACAGGGTGCACAGGAGCAGGTTTTATTACCTTGTGGCACTGCTCAATGAATAGAGCAGAAGACCTTTAGATGCCCATCTAAGGGCACTGCTCTGTGCAGAGTTGCCCTTTCCTCCTCCACAGCATTGCCCGGCCATGAGGTCCTGCTACCACCTGCACACCCCAACCACGTGTAACTATCGCGTTTGCTCACAGGTTTCACACAGCTACTGTCAGGTAAGGCATGTCCTACTGTAAGCCTAATGCAGAGTATTACAGCTCCTGTATGGCTCACGTTTGATTTCCATCTATGTAGCTTTGTAGGTAGTCACATAGCTATGTATGTGCCATGGAGCTGAGGATCTATAAAGTGGAATGTCTTTGTTATCCATGTGAAAGCGTTAATGTCATCTTTAGCTCTCGTACGTGCCAATTAGCCAAAGCCCCATGGAGGAGGACTAGATATATAATTCCAGCTGGAGACAGTGAGTCTTGTGTGGCCTCTGCCACAGATCCTCAGCTCAGACTCATCACTCATCCAGCCAGTCACAGAGGCACTCCGGCAATCCCATCCAGACGATGCTTGTTTAGTCCCTTTGGTCTGATGAAACTGATAATAAATCAATCCCATACTGAGGTGCAGTTGCTGTTGGAACATGCTGTAACTACACAGCCACTCCAACAGGCTTCATTAGCTAGAATAGCTGCTCAATGGCTGGTAATTTTGTTGGGAGCTTTTCTGACTGGTTTGCTTAATGGATGAACTCACATGATTTATATGGACAGAAGATTTGTTGATCTGAGACAATGAAATGATGACGTTGCTAAGAGTGTCAGGATATCAGTTCATGGCAGCATCGGTCATCTTTTTTTCTCCTGGGACAAGTGATATTTCGTAAAAGGGATTTTGTGCTCACACAACATTTTTTCTTGAAAGCAAATCCCAAAATTACAACATCAGTACCGCACAATTCCTTTCCCCTTCAGTAAATTAGGGCAGCCCCAATAATGGAGCCAGTATAAATTTAGTTTAAAGGTTAATAATTCCAGTGGGATCAAGGGGATTTAAACACACTGACTGCCAGCGATACTACTACGATCCAAATCACAGAAATCTTCCTAAATGCTTCCACAAAGCTTTTGCTACAGCACGCACCAGCAACACTTTTTCCCCCTGCTTTTAAATCCAAATTTTTCTTTCCTAGTTTAATGTATCTTCCAGTTACATTTGCCTGTATCATCCTATATGTTATGTAAATATGACATTTATTGTCAAATAAGTCCTACTTATATATATAGTCATCACTCAGCCGTACTAATGAGAGGCTAACTACAATTTGTAAGCTGCTGCTATTCTTTCAGCTCTGTAATTATGTCAATGATGTCCAACCTCTTTTTACTCTGCGAGCAATAGGGCCTATTCTGTGGTCACTAAAGAGCCAGGTACCTTCTCCTCAAAACAGGAGCAGCTCTGAACAGAGATCAAACAGATGGAGGACAGATGGCCTGAGCCCTATTGACATTTCCATTGAAGGGCACTTCAATGGCACTGATTACTTCTCCAGGAGTTCTGGAGGCTGTGTTTTTCCAATAAGCTCAACTTGAGCTCCTGAGATCTCCCGCAAAAATATGTAAGATGAGGAGAGGTGTCAGATTCCTATCAGCACTGCTGAACCATCCTCTTTAGGCAAAACACATGGGATGTTTTCTCATGTGGCCCTTTCCTGAGCTCCATCTCTCCAATACTACTCTGAGAATGTCTTAGATTGTCTTAGTTGAGATCGAATGAGGGCTTTGTACACTTGTCTTGAGTGCAGTTTCCACTGAATTTCCCTCTTGTGCACAGGAGTGAGCTTTGTTGGTGGCATCTGCAGAAGTCCAGCTGATAGAGAGCAGCTACTGGAATCCAGTTTCCCATCTCCTGTGCGCACAACAAGCCTGTTCTCTACCTGTACACAGAGACCACAAAACCCAGCAGTTTCCTGAGCTCTGTGTGGGCTCTTGGGAACTGGTGCACTTACTAAGTAGAAGATGCTTGGTAAAGTGTCAAAGTTGCAGCCTCCTTTGTACCAGCACTGCTAAATCCACATTTGACTCTGGTGTCACCTGTGACAGCCAGTTGCCCAGTTTGTGCCTCAGTAGAGGGCATGAAGGAAGAGATAGTTCAGCAGCTTTAACATCTGAATGTTTGAGGCACCCTCAGAGTCCTAGAGTTTTGAGGATAATTGCTCCACGGCTAAGCTGTGCCCATAGCAGTACCTGTGGCAGGACCTGCCTCTCTATTTCCCTGGCAAAGGACCTTATCCAGCTCCTCGAGGAAAGGCAAATCAGAATTTCACAGAATCCTTCAAAGTGTGATGAGAAAAGAGACTTTTTGAGTCTTAACCCCAGGTATGAGGCCAAAGTCAAATTTCTGCACCCAGCTTTTGGTGTGGATGTGATTCACACATGGCCTGCTCTCCATGGGATGGTTAATAGAGAGTGAGAAGAGACGGGAGCAAACAGTGGCCTTTTTTAGCACTCTTTTACAGCTTCTTGTGTAAGCTGCAATGCTGCAGTGTATTATTATCTGTTGATTGCAGGCTTTTGCCCAGTTTTTACTCTTGTCCAGTCAGCACTTGTCTCCAAGACAATTTGAATTAATTGTCTGAGGGATTTCAAAAGACTGGAATATTCAGAAACATTCAACTGAAATCAAGACAGAGTGGGTCTTATCCTGATCCTACGTGGTTTGATGCTGGCAGAGCTGCAAAGGGCTGGTGGGTTTTTATGGTTGCTCTTCATCACAAGCAAGGGACAAGCCTCCATCTAGACTTCTTTGTGCACAGGTTTAGCATCTTATCAGCAGAACATGTATCTGACGGAAGCAATTATCAATGTTTATTAATATCTAAAGGAAGAGGAACAAGAGGATGAGGCCAGCTTCTTGTGAGTGGTACCCAGCGACAGGACAAGGGGCAACGGGCACAAACTGGAACCCAGGAGGTTCCATCTGAACAGGAAGAAAAGTTTCTTTCCTGTGAGGGTGCCAGAGCCTGGCCCAGGCTGCCCAGAGAGGTTGTGGAGTCTCCCCCTCTGAAGAGATTCCAAGCCCACATGGATGCTATTCAGGGCAGCCTGCTCTGGGTGACTCTGCTGGAGCAGGGGGGTTGGATGAGATGATCTCCAGAGGTCCTTTTCAACTCCAACCATTCTGTGATTCTGTAATTTGAGTTTTGAAGATCTTTCTTTGTCAGGATATTATGTACCTTCTTTACAAACATAAAATTTCCACCATTTTTACTGTAAAATCTAGTTCATGTGCACTGTTGTTTCTATTTTCTGCTTATAATAATGAAGCATGTGCTGAGGACTAAATCAGATTTACCAGATGACCACTGCTACGACAACTGTTCATCCTTTCCACAAATACTGGTACTACATATGACTGCTTCCTGTACCTTGTTGTTCTCCGTGGTTTTTCACTAGAGTTGGCGGAGGTGTGGAACACTTATTAGCTAATTCTGTTGACACATTAAATGGATATTATCCAGATCGACTGACTAAATGCAAGTATGAATATCAATTGTTTCTTTCCCCATGGAACAGTCCTGTCAAACCAAATGCCTCTTTCTCAACGTCTCACCACCTGCCCTAACCGGAAGATAAGTCCCTTTATCTTTTTTATCATGATAATAATAATGATTATAATAATAATGATAAATATAAATGATCATTATTGTAATAATAATAACAACAGCAGCAGAAATAACAACAACAATGAATAATATCTTTCTTCAAATATAGTCTCAGAGCTCCTGAGTAAAGATGGATGCATCTTGCTGGAATGCTTGGTTTGGCCAATGGAATGATGAAATCAAAGGTAAGGATGCTGCACATCCATTGTACTGGCAGCTTGATACATCAATTAGTGTTTGCCTCTGCTCCACAATACTCGTGTTGTTTGGATTTGCCCAGTGGTGCACAAGAAAGTCAAGGAGGTTCCCAGTCCCAGCCCTACCACTGAGCTGTACAACTGTGTGCAAATATCCTCACTTCTCCATGTCTCCCTCCCTACCTCCAAAGGTGGCTAAAACTCATTTTTGCACAGATATATGAAATTTCCAGGCACTGAAGTTCAGGGAAGTTAGATGCCAACATTGTATATTAATTGTTAGTAGTACCAGCTTTTATTCTCCTCCTTTCTTCCTCCTACCTCTCAGTTATGCAGCATCACACTGTACTCAAAGTTAACAAGCTTGAGAAAAAAAGCCGATTTTTCCATTCATTGTCAGCATAGATCAGAGGCTACAGTAACATCTTTAGCATGGGTAGATAATAAATGAAGTCTGAAAGTTCAAGTAATTCATATTTGTCATTTGAAAATGTATCAGACTAAATCTCTGGTTTGAAGGAAAAGATTGGAGCAAAAATCCAAGCTATTAAAGCAGAGCAAAATTTTGGTAATAACCAGGTTTGAGATTTTGTTTTTAATTACAATCAATTTCCTTTACTATTATTTCTTTATATTGCACAGCATATTTAATATTTTTTAATCAGTAAAGTAACTTTTCTAAATATTCTCCTGCCTAGACCTTGCATTTCAACCTCCTGTGTGCACAATGCAGTGGAGTTTGTTTGCATTTGCTTTGAAATCCTTACACTGAGCCACTCATTGGGGATTGCGCTCTTTCTTTTCAGATGCTTTGAGACACAAGCCTGGATAGAGCTTCCTCTGCTGCTCCCTCTCAAGCCACTCTCCTGGAAAGCAGGTTAAAATGAAGCAATAGCACAGGGAGGTATTTTTGCAGGCATTCATAAATTGTTGTAGTCCATTTCCACACTGCCTGAAACCCTTCAGGTTACTGCATAATGAAATGCAGACTCCCTGTACTCGCTGTGTGAGGAAACGAATGAATTCAGAGTCCCTTTTTATTTTCCTAGATAATAACTCTTTTGTTTTAATTAATCTCTCACTTTCAGGGGTGATTAGATGCTTTAGCTGAATGAATCCTATTATTTAAAGCCTTTTTCTGCCTGCTTGTCAATGTGCATTCTGACTCATGTACCTATTTTCACGTAGAGATTATTTAGAGAAGGTATTTTTTCCCCCTTTAAAAATAGCAGCAAGCAGGTTTTTGGACTAAGTCTTATCTCTGTGTATGGGCCAGCCGTTGGTGCTCAGCTTAGTGAAAAGAACGGATGCTAAAACGCCCTTGCTAATGCTCGCTGATGAGGTTTGACTGCTGCATGAGAGGCTGTAATGGAAATAAGGATACGAACTGATATTTTCAGGCCTTTAAGTGTTAGAAGATGTATACTGAACCAAAAAGGTAGAGCCCAAATGTAGCAGTGTGTTCCCACACATCCTCAAGCCTGAGCTCACTGGATTGAACGGGATACGAGCGTAGGCCCAAAGCTCAGTGGAAAGGAAGCTGCTCTGGATCTGGGCGATGGCCAGTGACTGCCACGGTGGAGCGGGACATGGTGTGGTGGTGGGACCACCCTTTATCTGATTGCAGCTGGGTCACAAGCTGCAGGAACACGCTGCGCTGGGCAGAGCAGCCACGTTCTTTAATATAAATATCACTACCATATGTGCATAGGATGAATTTCCATTGAGTTCCTCACGTACTATACATCCACGTACTCAGCGTGAAGCCGTTACCCCTGCCCTCATCCTCCCAGTCCAACCTACGCTCCTACTTAACTTGGTGCTTCCTGGCCAAGATAATTTTTAAATTCCTTATTCTCCCAGCAAGCTAACGATCTCCTAAAGCGTGATCCAGTATCCTCTTGATGTATCTTTCTCGAATCCAGAACATCTGAGACTCAGTTGCAAAAACAGCCATTTGAACCTGGAGTTAACATCCCAAAAGGTTATTAAAGAATAAGTCAGACACAAAAAAGAATGGTGAGGGTGAAGGAACAGGAGCTAGCAATTTGCGTCCCCCTGATTGAGGGGATTTATCTGCATTTCTAGTTAATAAAAGGCATTAATTGATTCACGGTTTTTACGGCTGCACACAGAGCTATTTCTGGCTGGAAGGAGACACTCTTAAATGGAATGAGTCAGAAAAGACCTGCTATGTCACCCTGGGACCCTGAAAGATTTGTTAATAGCTCTGAAGAAATCAAGTTGCTTCACAGGGCTATTTTCTCCTCAGACATCAAAAGCAGAGGGAAAGTATAGTAATTCTGAAGGCTGAAAATGATTTTTTACATGGTCCTTTGCATTTGACAAATAGCAACAGGATAATCAGAAAGCTTTGCTCTCCATCAGACACTTGCATAGGAACCTCAGCAGGATTTATTGGTCCATCTAAACATAATCTCCAGAGACATGACTCTTGACTAAGGAAAGTCCTAGCAGGTCATAGCTCCTCAAATCACTTCTTACGATTTCTTCCAGATTAACTTCACAAATCAAAAGATTGTACTGAGAGAATTTTACAGGAAGGAATTTTTTTGCTCTTAAAAATATATAGAAAAGTACATTCTTTCACCAAACCACTCTTCTCCACAAAGGCACCTGTTTCCTCACCGGGAATAAGACTATTTGTTATAAAATGAAATTGCACCAGAAACAAAACTGCTTTAAATTATTTTATCTTCAGTGGAGATTTGAGTTGCAGCTCAGGTTCCCTTTCTGGGCCATGGTGCCCTGCCAGACGACACCTTGAGGAGGCAAAGATGGCTGTGACACACATTGGTGGGTCTGTGCAAGGAGAGATGATAATAATTCATGGAATGGAGGCCAGCCAAGATACTGAGAGAAGATGGTGATCCAAAGCAACAAGGGACATCTAAGTAACCCCACCTGTGGTTTCAGCTCTCTGACAGCATTTTCACCTTCCAATTGGAAAGGGAATTGGATAGTTTTACACTGAGAAATATGTATGCTTTGTTCTTCACCAGAAGACCAAAAGTATCCATGGAAAATGTTGACAAACTGAAACTATTTGTCATTTCTGATTCTGTTTCCCTGGTGACAAAAAAAAAAACAAAACCAAACAACTCAAAAAAACCCACAAAGGTATTTCTAAGACAAAACCTACATCTCTTAGTCTTGTCCAGTTTGTCCTGATACCCATCATTGCTCTTGCCCTCATTGAAATCTCTCCTTTATGGTTCAAAGCAGCACAATGGTGGCAGAAGCCTTTAAAATCAGTCTCCTCATCATCTACAAAGCTGGAGTCTGTTTGCCCTTTGCCCTACCTGGCCAGAGCTGTTCACAAGATAAGCCTCTGGACTGGCCTCATCCTACATGGAAAGTGATAGTTATGCTTTGTTACCATGTCAGCCTTTTCTAGGTGAAAAAACATAGCTCTCAGTGGTGATGATGGGACATATATTCTGCTGTTTTCTCCAACCTTTTTTTGATGTTGATGCCTTGAACATTCACAGCTCCTGGACATCAGAGGAGCCCGTCAAAGGTCTCAGCTTTCTGTTATAGATATGCAAAGCAGTAGCAGAGGTTTCTTCTGAACTTTCCTCCCACAGTGTGGTGAGACTAATTTAGCAGCATATGGTTTGTAAATCTTTATGCAGCCCTGGCATGATATCAGTAGCTGGCTTAAGGTGTGTGTGTGGGGGGTATAGAAGTACAGGCATGTTAAAATCCTTACAGTTCAGACAAATCTGGCTCCAGCCACATCCAGACTGTCTTTTTTCTTAAGGAAAAAGCATGTTAGAGAAAAAAAAAGATGCTACCTGGGCACCCCTAAAGCCTCTGCTGCTATGGAACCTGTTGGGAATGTGGCTTTGGGAACCCTGTTTGTAGGACAAACTGCTGGTCTGCAGTGTTTTAGCCCTGTCTTTGGAGCAGAGAGCAAGGATGTATTTGGAGAAAGCCACCCTTTTGTGAGAGTGTCTGATGCTGACATAGGCAGATAAAGAAATCTCAGCCTCTGAGTGCATCAGCACCCTCCTAAGCCCTGTTCTCCGGGTGGCTGTTGCCTTCTGGCTTCCCAGCACTGATACTCCTTCTTGCACGCTGTAACCAGTGATTTTGCTGTCTTTTTTCCTCTGTCAGTGAAAACTTATATTAAAATACCCGCGAGTGCTTAAAAGACAAGAAATTACTGTGGCTGAGCAAGGATCAATACGAGCAAGATAAATACAGCTTGTGCCAGCTGCAGCTCTTGTATTTTATAACACAAATCTCAAAATAAGATGCCAGCTACAATTCTGGGATAGTCTTTTTATAATGTCATGCTTTTTAACTGTGATGCACCGTGTTGCGACTCCACAGAGTGGGCTTCAACTCACGCTACAGTTTCAGGTTCATTTTAGGAAGCGATGTTGTTGAAATAGTCACATCACTTCACACATACACACCCATCCACCCATCCCTGTGCAGCTTGGTCCCTGTCATGCCTGTCTATAAGCCAGCACAGCATCCATAAGGACACACAGTGAACCGATCTGGGTTCAAAGGAACCTGAGTTTGGTTTTATACAACTTGAATTTGCTGATCTGGCTCGTTGCATGGTCACCCCGTTGTTTGTGCTTGTGCAAAGGAAAATGCATTGAGAAGAAGGGAATGAACAGGCAGGGAAAAACGCCTCTCCCAGATGTAGTTTTAGGGGATGTCATTTCAAACTACACTCAAATCCCTTAGTTTTAGCTATAAAGCTTGTGCATAAATTCTAGTTAGTCATCTAAGCTCTTATGTACACAGAGAAATTCACTTGTCCTACCATGAGCTGAACTGCCCACCTCTCACCCTTGATCCTAGAGAACCTACATGGCCAGTTTAGACTAGAAGTTGCAGTTTTAGATGCCATAAACATGATGAAATGAATTCTATCTACAGCACCAATGTGTGAGCCCCCAAAGCTATTGTGAGCCTCATAGGGTCACCTGATAAAGGAGAGTGGGCTGCAGGGTACCATGGGGTAGGGAGTAGTCCTAGGTATGAGCTGGAGGACTTCCCCCTCCTGACCACTGGACTGAATTTTCTCCCCGCTTTGGAGAGGTCTGGAGGCTTGATGTTTGAGGCAAGAGACCTATCTTTGCAAGAAAATCAGTGGGCATACAAGAGAGGGATGTAATAGCCTGGTCTGCTTTATTTCTGACACTTTCAGCTCCTGCAGAAAAAGGCTGTGAATAGACACAACTCTCGTGAAAGTCTGAGCAGCTGGAAGCTGATGTACTCAGAGGTACAGCAACTCTTTCTTGAGGGATATTATTTGTCCTTTTAGAACAGAACTATAAAGACTCAAACAATCCACCCTTCTCCAGGAAATCCTCCTTTATTCCGCTCCCCATCAGGCACTCTGGGTTGCTGGCACAGGGTTATTACAGAAACATTGTCCCTGCTGGGCTCCAAACCTCCTCAGTGCTCCCAAGAGAGAAAAAGGGAACTATCCTCCAAGCCTTGTACCATGAACACAGGGACAGAATGTTCCTCTCCAGGCTACAGAGCTAGTGTGCTTGTCCCACCACACACCAGTACACTAACTAGGTGACTGTGGAAGAACTTCACAGCTCCGACCTTTAAACACCCTACATTAAATCTATCCATGACCAGTCTTCACACTCTTGCGTTTGTGTTGGTATTGTCCCTTAGCTATTAAGTCACCTCTGTGATGCAGGATGATCCCATGTCTTCCAGACCTCCTTTCCTAGGTTAAACAGGCCATACTGTAGCCTCATCTTGCCTGGCAGGACAACTTCTCCCCAGAAAACCCTCTTTGCAGCACAGTTTTGTGCCTGCTGCACTATGAATTAATCTTCCTTGAACAGAAAAGACAAAGAGAAGCTAGCCAGTGTCTGCTGTACCTCCTGTTGGTGATTTGTTATCTACAGAAGACTAGATGATAGATCAAAAGCATTATTTTTTTGCACCTTCTTTCTTTTCCCTAGTGGATGGCCCACATCCATCCTCAGGGCTGGAGGCTTCAGCCCCAGGGTACCCAATCAACACAAGGACTATGCGTGGGGAAGGTGGAGATCCTCAAATTCGATATGTTGGAAAGGTATCTTTTTGAGTCAATCACCCAGGGAAGCCAGTGGAGAAATTAGTCATAGTTAAAATGAAGCTCCTCTGGCCTGCTCTGGACGTGTGATTCGGGATGTGCTCCACAGCAAGGCCTCTTTCTCACTAGGTGGCACCAACGGAAACTGAGCAGCAAAGTCAGATGGAGATGCCATACTGACTCTGTTTTGTCTTTGTTGCCTGTTTCAGAAAGAAAAAAGTGCCTGGGAAATCTGTGTGAGAAAACAAGTAACTGCAAATGTGGGCTTCTCTCCTAGGCATCAATGCAAACTGCAGGTTTTCATGCATCTAATGAATCAAAAGGGACCATAAATCACGGCTCCATCAGAAGGATCATGGTTTCTTGCAAATTCTAGAGAAGATGCTGATATTGGTACATTTCTGATGATGTCGCAGTTGGCATTTGTGCAAACATGGGGCTTCTGCTGGGAAGTGTCTTTTGAGTTACAGTCGGTCCCCACACTGCAGGATGATAAAAGGGAATCTGAAGAAGATAAGTTAACTCTGCTTATTCTCCCTTATTTCCTCTCAAATGTTGTTCAAGATTTGCTGTACAATCCACAGAAAAAATTATCCCTATTGCCAAATCTCAACTTCACCGCTACGGTTCCTAGATTCCACAGATCTGGAACAGAAGGCTTTCTGCATGAGACCATTCTAAAGCCTGAACAGCACTTCAGCATGGGCACCTCAGCATTCTCCTGCAGAAAAGATGCTTACTCCTTTCTGCATGAGGGAGAACCCAGATGCCACCAAGTCATGAGGATAATCCAGAACCTGTTGTTTTGGTGCAAGGACAGACCGAAGAGGTCCTATTTCTGACTGTGTCATCCATGCCGCCTGGGCCATCGTGAGGATGCCACAGATCTAAGCCCCCTTTCTGATGTGGTCTGAAAGCTGCTACGTACAGTGGTCAGAACTAATGCCACAGTCTAAGGTATCTCCTTCTCCCACTCAAGACTCCAGCTTATTTCTGTCAAACTACCATTCTGATCTATTCATCATGTTTGATTCATGTTCCAGTCCTGTTCCTGTCTCTCCTTCCTCAATTTCAAAATTAAGATAGTCATCCCAATTTATTGCATGGCTTTCTTGGGAAATATTGGTGCAGGAAAAGGCTTTGAAAATGGTAAAAATTCACTCCATTATGATTACTATCCCCAGTTCAGTGTCTCTTGTGCAGTTCCGCCTGAATGTTTCAAGGTACTTCCGTCTTATCTGCATATGAAAGAAGCCAGCAGCTCTGAAAGGCTTGCTTAGAAAACCCAACAGCAGCTCTATTTTGTTTTCACTTGCTCTATACAAATCCTTATTCATATCTAAGGGGTGAAAGCTCTGTAATCAGTGTGATCATGAGGGTGTACAATACCCTTGATGGGAGGAGGAAGAGCTCTCTTCTGTGGCAGGTTGGAGGTAGATGAGTGACAGAGCCTGTGGCCGTGCTGTCCCAGAGGCTGTGGGCCATGGGCTAGCTGTGGCTGTCTACGTCCTGCACACACTGCCAAGCCATGTGTTGCTGCTGCTTGCACGTGAAGAATTTCAAAGGGCTGTCATCCACTTTAGGGATCATAAAAAATAAGAGCTGAAGCTCAAGATATTCCAGCAAGCATTTTTTACGAGTGAAGGAACAGCAGGGAGATAGGAAAATAAGGTCTTAAGGCAGTGCACTCGAACACGCATTTCTGCGAATGAACGGCACGAAGTGTCACTCTACGTTTGTCTGCACTGCACATGAGAGAAGCTGCAGAGGATCCCAGAGACCTCACCAGAGGAAAAGCCATTGGAGCACAGGGCATCGTCATTTTGCACAACCCCCTCCTATTGCTCACCGAAAGACAAGTCAGAACTGAAGGTACTCAACATTGGGTGTTGCGCTGATGAGCCAGGGGAGGATGCACCAGCATCAGTGAGATTTGGAGTCACTGGGCTCTGCATGTGTTTATGTGGAAGAGTCTGGGTCAGGGTGTACCACAAGACACAGAAGGGGACTGGAAACTGCCAAGCTGCTGACAGGACCTGTTTCACTCTGCTTTGCTTTTGAAGGGCGGGGATAGGAAGGGAGAAGCCTGGCACACCGTAGGTACTGTGCCTCCAGTAAGATACTCCTTTTGCAGGGCCTACACAGGGCTTAAACATTTGAGAGACAGATAAGCAGAGTGGGTGATGCAACAAGAAGTTCTGTGTCTTTGTGGATTCAAATACAGGCATCCTTTTGGTCTGCACTCTTGTGTGGCACTGGAGGGTGGGTCACACATTTATCTTCTGCTCATCTTTCCTCTACACTGCTTATACTCATTTTCTTGCTGACTCATTCCAGCCCTGTACGTGCCTACAGAGACCTACAGATGGTGAAGCCCACTCTTGGTACTTTTGAGCCTGAAAGAAGCAAAACACCTTCCTGCCAAGCACTGGGGTTACCGATGACCCATCAAGAGCTTAGACTGGAATCAGCTCAGCAGCCACATAAGGTCTGTTTTCCTTGTGCTCCATTTCCATGCAGCAGCTAGAAGCACTCAGAAGGCCAGAGCTTCTGCCTCATCTAGGGAATAGGACAAAGCTGGACACCCCCTAGGCTGGGTGAGCCTCAGCCAGGACTTTGAGATGCAGGCATGTTGAGGAACCCCAAGAAGAAAGATTGACGTGTCACCAAGCACAGCATCAAAGCTCTATCCCCTCACCAGAGTCCAGAGGTCACAATGAAGCAGTGAGGGTCAGCTGTGACCCCCTGCTCGTGCCATCTACAAATGTGCCACAGTGAGCTGACTTTTCAGTTTTGACCCAACCTCTTCCCGTGCAGTCATTGATCAGTTTTCACTCCCCTTGGTTGGAATGTCCTATTTTTCACTCAGATCATACCGAACTGGAACAAATTAAGGGTATTTCTGATACTCTGTGGGTACACAGTGGGTACCTGTTTTACAAGATGAGCCCCTGCCCTGGACACTTACGGGACAGCAGGAACTCAAGGAGGTTTCCTCCAGCCGCAATAGTTTAAGGCACTTGAGCCTCAGACCTGAATATTCATACAGTTTCCTCACTCTTCTTTTAACACTGATAGGATCTTTGCCTGTTTCACTAACCACAAAAGTACCATCATCTGTGTTTTGTGTCCTGCACACTCTTGATCTCAACATGACCTTGTGACAGTGAGATCCACAGGCTAATACTCAGACAGAGTCATAAAGCATTTCTTGCTCTCTGTTCTGAATTCAACATTGTTAATTCAAAGCCTTTCAGTTGCCACACATAGAGGATGTGCAGTATTCACCAAACTACCTCCTCTGTCCAAAATTTACTTTACAAACTTTTATCTGCAGCTCCCTCCAAGCAAAGACGTTTTGCTAGACACTTTTAAAGTCTTTATTCATTTTATATCTCCCAATATGAATCTCAGGTTATTCTAATCACCTGCATTTGAACCGACTCTATTTTTAGTTTCCTGGTTTGAAATGAATATGAGGACATGTCTTTTATAGACTGTACACCTTTGGTATCAGAACATATCTTAAATTAAATACAGTAACATATACTTTGGAATAAAACTTGTGTTACATTTTAAACAATTGAGGCAGGCTGATGACATAAAAAGACTAGATAAGATTATAGTACCTTAATAAAATCTTGAAGGGCTCTGTTTCCAAAGAGAAGTCTGTGAGTTGTGTGCATAGATACGGCCCCACATAAAGAGCAGATCTGCTCAGAAATATGGTTGTGTAGGATGAAGGCTTTTACTCAGCAGATCTGCACCTTGCTGTCTGCACTAACATTTTTCTTACTGGAGCCGGGACGGCAAGCACCTGAGCTCAATCTGTCTCGTGCACTGATCACAGAACTGGAACAAACTCCCACCAGCAAAATATGGTTTGACTCCTAGAGCCAGGGATCAGTTTTCAGCCTTACCAGTAAACTCCTTTTTGTTCATGTTATAAGCACATTTCTTCCAGGAAAATCAGCTACATTTAAAAAAAAATAAAGGTGCTCTAACATGTCTTTAATTCATTCCTTGTTCAGAGCTGGAAATGCACCTCGGGAAAGCAAACCCACCATTTTCTCAAGGGGCAGGTGTGTGAGAACATTTATGGTACGGTCTGCATTGGCATGAATAAGTTTATTTTCTGCAGCAGCTCCAAGCCAGTGCCATTGAAATCAATTAAAAAAGTACCAGTCATTGGCAGAAAGTGGGCTTGGAATCAGCTGGAACTAGGCTGTTGTCCAGAAACTGTATGTCAGCTATATGAATTTCTGTCAAAAATCCAGTTTCTCTGTTCATTCACTTGATGCTAGGACTATCCAAGAGTCAGAGAAACTGTCATGAAGAGATCTGATGCTGCTCAAAGGCTTCCTGCTCCATGCTTCTTCTTGCTCTGGGCATTGTCTTATCATTTCCCTCCAGCTGAAACACTGCTCTCTGTTCTGCAACCACTAATTTAGAAGGCGAGTTAGTGAAAAAGAGATGCTTCTTGCTTTTCACCTGTCAGACAAAAAAATCACAGGTTCAATCTAAACACTAGTCTCAGAAATTGCCACAGACCTGGGTTCTGGCAGCTTTACTCCATGACAGCAGTAGCCTGAAGGCACTGCATGGAAGTGATGCCCTCATCCAGGATTGTAGAAATCCTCATGACTGCCTTTACATAAGGAAATAAGGGCACATTGCTACAGTAAGTGATTGAGGGCATCTGTTTTCAGGAGTGTGATGGTCACTACATGAGGGATTTCAAGATTCCGAGGAGTTTTAAAGACACAACCTGAAGACTGGAGATGACAGGATGAGTTTGCTCCAGTTCTGAGAAGAAATTGAGATGCTGTCAGAAAGGAAACAGCTGTCCTATCAACAGAGAGTCAAGCAGTGAGAGGGGGCTCAGTCCTCTAAAAGGGGTACTTTCTGGCACGGCTGCTGGAGGAAGCAGTGCAACTCCTCCTCGCCTGTCCAATGTTTCCAATCAGTGCTACAAGAGTGTTTTTCCCAACAGATCCTCAAAGCTACCACTTTTGCTGGTGCCTTAAAAGAGAGGCAGGTGGAAGAGTGCAGAGCTTCCTTTGGAAAGTCAAAGCAAGGGGAAAATCCTCTATTCAACCTTCAATTCATAGCACTCCCTCACTTCCCAACATAATCTGCTCTTCTATTAGGGTTTCTTGGAGAACCTGCTGGCCCTGCCACCTCCTGAGAACCTCGAGGCAGCAAAGTCATCTCCATCATCAAGAAGAAGATAGGTGAGGGCTGCCCATTCCTTCTCAACTGCCCACCCAGTGTCATGCCTGTAGAAGCAATTCCAATCAAGGGGGACTGTAAATTCATTTTAATCTCAAACCAGTTGAAAAGGACAATGTAGTGCAATTATTCTCCTTATCTCCTCCCTGCTCCTTGGGAACCCTGCATTTTTTGATCGTGGAGGTCAGTAGTAAGTTTTGCACTGCACAGGCTTCCCTCACCTGTGACAAGGTGCGCTGATTTCATCACCTAAACTCAATCACAGCAACGTCACTCTGGCAGGCATGAAATTGCTGAGCTTGGTGTCTCCCTCAGTGCACAAAGAGTAATTCAACAGTTCGAAATATCTTCCAGCTAAAGCAAGACCTTTCATGTACGTGCTGGAGAGAAGCTGTTCCTCCTCTGCAGCAAAAAAAAAAACACCCAAAAAAACCCGCTTCTGGTTTCTAAGACCTAGGCTTAACTGCAAACTTCTCTTAACACTTCCTCCACTATCTGCTGTGCCAATCTATGAAAGTAGAGGCCTCACACTTGTGAGCACCATGTCTCCCACAAGCTGAAGGCTGCCTGCAGTCCACATTGCATCCTGGCACACAAGGAAGAGCAGAAGCAGGGCTACAATCATCCTGGTCCTGCTGGTGACCTCAGACTGTGGCATCAGGATCGATGAAATACGCAGACTCTCCCCAGTGAGTAGAGAAGGATTTTGGTGCCTAACTGGAAGCACAAGCGTGACTGTAAGACAGAGAAGGTAGGAATCATCTAGCTTCACTACAGACTTCTAAAGTGTCCTTGCAGCCCAATGAATGGAAGATTAATGGCTCACTAACAAATGTCACCAGCATTAGTCACTATGAGACAATCCAAACAGAAGGAGGTTCTCAGCCTACGGGATCTGCCCTGTCCTGGAAGAGTAAAGCAGCCCTGCTTGGACATGATCACAGCTGATAGGACAAGAAAAGGATGAAAACATATACATCTGCTGTCTCTGAACCAACAGAGCAATATGCTAACAGCAGCAGGCCTTACACAACAGCAGATTACAGTTCAGCTTCTGTTATTTCAGCTAAGGCTAGATAAGGTCCCAACACACTGAACGTTACTGGTTTTGTGTCTAGGCAAAAAGAATTTTATTATCATTTTGACTGCAAAACAACTGCAGTAGGAAAGCACTCATTCAGCTGTTTCACTATGCACATTTTGGAGTATGACACCAGACCTGTAGCAAAGTCATGGCACTATTAAATAAAATTGACTCTGGAAGAAGAATTCCTCCAGCTGAGGAACAGAACAGGAACTAAATGATTAGAGAACCACAGCTCTCGACAAGTAGGTGTGGAACAGCAAAGTGATGTTTTAAACTGTGAAACTTAACATTCCTACTTCAAGAGATATTCAGCTGTTGCACACCAGTAAATCCAGTACAAGCAGGAATATAACATCTGGGGCATGTCTGCCTCTGGTTTGTCCCCATCTAGGAACCATGGTTCCCTTCTTCAACTTGTGGCCTTTAGGCACTACCACAGTATGAACTAATCACAGTCAGGGGCCCACATCATGTCAAGAGATGGAGACTAACTGGTTTCACCATCAGTAAATTCAAGTCTGTCTCTCAAGGACTGTCAGCAATGACTTTTGTGGCATTTGTTGTATAAACCCCCTACAATTGTCCACAGTTTTATACTGATTCTTAAAGGATAAACTGAAGCTACTAAGACCAAATAATTTCCCTATGAGTGAGTACCGTATATAGAAAGTAAATCTGGAAAGCACATCTGGGGCCTGTGTCTCCAAAGCCACTTCTCTGGTGATGAGCCAATGTTCCTTCCAAGGAACTTTGGAAGATAAACTGTATATAACATGCTGGTTTTGCTGTAGCAGCGTTTTTTGGGGCATGCCCAAGCTCTTCATCTGCCAAACTCTGACTATGGGATTCAGTTCAGATACCTCAGAATTACAGATCCTTTTGCAAAGTCCCCTATCTGAACCCAGGAATCTCCAATTTTTTCATAATATTGGAATTTCTTATTTACAGTCTGCAAACACAATTAAGACTGAACGCTGATCTGCTAAAGACACAATGTGTCAACTCCAAGAGTGATCCTTAATTTCAGTAGAAATCCCTATTTGGGGAGATAACCAGCCTGAGATGCTCAGTGACACGGTAGCAGGAAATCACAAGGTTTTTCATACATCAGTTCTCGATAACAAATATAGAAAAAGACATTCTTCAAAGAGGCATTTGTGGCATGCAGCTGAAGCTCCCTGTTGCATAGATAACTGTGCTGTAGCTGCCAGCTTTTCACCAGTCTACAGCTCAGTTTTCAAAGATATCTGCCAAAACATCATGGAGAGTTGACAGACTCTCTGTGAAAGGGCATCCGATAAGAGGCAGGGCTTTTTTCTTCTCCTCCTAGCTATTGTAATTAATTTTGATATCCTGTTAACAAACAGCAGAAAGAAGAGACATCCATTCTAGAGTATTAGATTATTGAAAATCAACCACAGGAGCTCAGTGGAGTGCTGGACATAATAGAATTTGCAGGACATAGAAGTGGGCAGCAAAAGAATTCACTGACCACAGATAGAGAATGAATTGTGTGCTAACTTCTGTGATTTACATTGGCACGGACATATAAGGTCCTTAGCAGTGGCTCCTGTGCATGACTGGATCTCTAAAAGGGACCACATGCTGAAGCCAACAGCCAGAAATGCCCCACGACCTTTTGCAAAGTGCCAGGTGCAAGTTTAGCTCCAATATCACGTTTCAGAACTAGTTGCCAAAACACATTGCTAACCCCAGCCTGAATGTGCGCTCCCAGAAAGGCACAGCGTGGTCTTTCCCTGGCTCAGACACAAGATTCTGGGTTTAACCGTCCCTCAGTGAGAAAGAAGAGCCAACTCCACCCAACTGGCATTCCCTCTTCTCATCTGAGTCCTGTCTGTGTCCACCAGGAAGCCTGTTTGATCAGGTCAAGTTAAAAATGCTGTTAATCAGCTGAGATGGTGAACAATACAATCTCCGACTGAGAAGTGTCTCTTGACATGCACCAGTGCAGCTTGCCTTCTTGCTGCAGGAAGCAGTCTACATTTATTAGTTGGCCATGGAGCAACTGTGGGCTTCTTGCCTCCTGGCTTAGCAGTGATGTAAGTGCTCCGTGCCCTGCATGTGGACATTTTTCTGCTGTTTCATTAACAAGCTTGAGGAAGGCTCTCGGGTTAGCTGCCAATCCTCCTTCTGCTCATTCCTCACAGTAAGGGACACACTAGCTCCAAAAGCCATATTCCAAACCAGTCTCTCCAGGTTATGCTTTAAGGCGGGTTTGTGGCCAGTTTGTCCAAAGACAGAAGGGCATGAACCCATCACCTTAGTTATTTCAACGTACTTTGCAGAAAGTAACCACAGGGGTTGATGTGATTTTGCTCATGTTCACCCCATTCCTTGCCTTTAGCAGCAGCACTGTGCACAAGGGCTGCAGGCACTGGCATGGTTTCCATGACCTCCCACTCTCCTCCCACTCAGATATTCAGAGGGCTACAAAAAAAAAAAAAAAGGAGCTGTCCAGACTGCTGAGAAATGGACGGTCGCGTCTGAAGTCGATTAAATAATTCAGAGCGGATTGAAATGCCCTATTGCGTAATGGAATCTTTCTGCAAAGCCGTGAAGCTGTTTCCACATCTCAATGATCCTATTTCCAAGTCAATACAATTAAGTGTCAGAATATGCAATAGTTGAAATTAATCTGGAATCAGAATGCAAGTGATCTTTAGCGCACACACTGCAAGACACCATCAAAATCATTAGATATTATCCAGGATGAACATAAAATGACTCATTGGGATGCAGCAGGCTCTGGCTTGACATCTCTCCGTTGATACAGAATGTCTAACAAGTGTTTAATGAGAAAAAGGACTCAACATACCTAACCCTCAATTTTTGCATAATCTATTCATGGTGTGCTACAGATGCAGGTATGAAAAAAATGACCCTTAAACTTCTTTCATTCCCTATATTAATGAGTCTACTGCAAGTGTGGATTACTAATGATGGGGAGAGGCAGTAAATCTCACCCTGGAGTTGATTCATGGCAAGTTTTGTAGCTGTATTCGGCTGATGCTGTAATCCAAGACCCCGAAATAACAAATGAAAGGTATGAACCAGCACTTTGGGAAGGAAATTGGAATACAAGGCTGCCAGCCAAGTGACAGGGAACCAGCCATGACAGCAGGGAACCGGGGTGTTATTGGAAAGAGGAATCAGAATCGTCAAACTGCTAATGATGAGTAAATTAATAAATCTCTTTCCTCCCACTCATCTCTGAATCATATTTACATGCCAATGGACCAATAAAACTGCTGATTCCTGAGCTGATGCTTGTAAAAGGGTCTCAGTTCAAGGTTTCCACCAGAAACAGTGTTGTGCATAAATGGGGAGTGTGTACAATCCGTGTACAAGTGGAGGAAGTGGTGTCAGCCACTATGAATACCCGTTTTACCACGTCGTATCACATCTGGTCTTTGTGCAAAGCTTGCAGCACTCAGAATATTATAAACCCACTGAGGTGTCTGCATAAAATTTAGTTTGCATACAAGATACATCATTTACAAAATACAGAGCATGTCACAAACCTTCTTCAGCTTACAGAAAAAAAATTATGAAGGTGGGAAGAATGTGCAAATGAGGGAACACAATGGATAGGCAGATCAAGACATTTCAGGAAGGAGATGACCTGATCCTTATATTGACACAGGATGCCCCACAGCCCTATCATCATCACCAAGCTTTTCTAAGAGTCACACGAACACAAACTTTTCAATGCTGTCTTGGGCAAACATAGACTTAGTCATGAGTCATTTACTCTATGCTTGCTCTCTCCATACAGAGGAAAAGTATCATATTCCAGTGGCAGAAGCAGAGCCATGGTACTGGGAAAGCTCTGGAGGTCCCAGGGGAGAAAAAGATGAGAAAATGGAGCTACCACCCACGTCAGCTGGCTGAGACACTGAAGCAGTTCAGGAAGATCTTGGTTGCTAAGTATGAGCTAGAGATGCATTTGCCCTCTTCAAGTTTGTTGTTGTAGGAGGTTCTCTTCAGAAACCCACAAATGTTAACTTGTCAGAGAATGCAAACTGCTGCTCTACTCTTGAAACCTGTCTTGTAATAAGCCTGAGTGACCCTATTGACATCAGGCTCTCTATCTCCCAGAACAGGCCCATGGAGTCACTGTAAGAGCACAATGCACTCCCCAGAGTGACCTGAACCTCCAGGAGGCTGCAGGGCACTACCTAACAAGCTGTAGATCTGGCCATGGACTGGCAGCACATGCTTGTCAGAGCCCACAGACAGACAAGCAAGTGGGGAGGAGCCATGAGGCTCAGCTGCTACCGCAAGCCTGGCAGCTCTCCCTCCTGTCCTGACATTACCTTGTCTCCTCTCACTCTCACAAACCCTTGCAGCTTTTAAACCTTGAACCCCTGTGATAGCCATCCTCTGCTGCTTTGACATCGTGAAATATATGGTCTGTCTGTCCTCAAAACAGCTTGTGCACATACACATGGCCTAGGAGATGAAAGGTGATAATTTTCTAAGGTGCGACTAGATCAAGAAAAATTTGCTTTTCAATATGCACCAAAAAAAGGTGATTTGAGGGAGTTACTGTCAACTGTGAAAAAGCAAGAAGTCAGTAACAGCTGACCTTTCATTTTCTGCTCTGCCTGTATGTGGATGCTGTGCGTCGTCTCAGGTAACAGGGAGTGGGTATCTGTTGGGAAAGAGCAAAGGGTGAGGCTGTATCTGGGGAGTATCATGTCTAGTTGGGTGGAAGGTCCTGCTGAAGGACATACAGTATTTCCACACAGCAGGCACATGTTTGATCATGCTTGTGTCTTCAACCAAAGCCAGCTCAGGGTGGACAGCTGTACCTCACATGAGAGGTTGTACCATCAAAACAGTGTCCTGAGCTGTTTTGCAAATGCATGAGGTATAATCATGCTGCAGGACAGTGAGGACAGAGGCCCAGGCAGGCAAATCCTGCCTGGGATGGTGGTAAATTTTGCCATATCTGCACCAAATATCACAAGATAAAATGTAACTGTGGGTAGCTTTTATTGCTCAGTCACTGAACTGACTTCTCTACATCAACACCGTTTTCACATTGCCCACACTACAGGATGCTGGTGCAGCTCCACAGAGATGCCAGCAGCAATCTAGTCAGGCTTTAACAGCCCCATCATGCTCACTTGGATACATGTTTGTTTTTTTTTTTTTTCCTAGCTACTGGAACTGCTGGAGAACATCCTAGGTGCAAATTCTAGTGGGATACTTGAAGAAAAGAGAGTTCTGCGGATGCTCTAACTCAGAGTGCATCTCCCAGTCAAACAAGGAACAGTAAAGATTTGCAGCCTTGAACCAGGAGGTTCGGTTTCTTAGTGTTATTGGGCAGGCTGTGAGAACACTTGACTTTTCCTGAGTTTTCCACACATGCTGTTCGTGTTGGAGCCCTACCTCTGCATCTCCTTAAGGATCTGACACAAACTTCTAAGAAAGTAGCAGATTGTAAGAAAAGTCCTGCTTTCCTCTACAAGATGACCCTGCAATAGAGTCTAAAATCCTATATTCCTCCTGCCTCACTGTTCCCTGACCCCTAGAGCTTCATTCAACTAGGAAATTATGCTTTTCCAGAAAAAAACCTCACTATTTTTAATGCTGCTGCGGAGTTAACAGGAAAACAAAGAAGTTGTTCAGTGATGAAGTGAGCATATCATCTGCTCTACAGAATTTCTACCACAGTCACAGACTGGTGAAATACAAGATGCCCAATTCCATTCAACAACTATTTTCAAGGTCTGAGGCTAGTAGTTTAAAAAAAAAAATTAAAATCGCATTTTTACCTGAAAACTTGGCAATCATGACCTGGAGTAGTTAATCCGGAGTGAATTTCCTGCTCTACAAGACATGCTCACTCATTTGGGTTAATTATTCACATGTGTGCTTGCTGCGTGTGATGTTGCAGGTGTGTAAGTTGCTACACCAGCCTGTGTGACTGAGCAGAGCTCTGCAGAGCCCTGGCACGACAGTAAATATGGTCCATGTTAGGGCAGTCTCAACGTGGGACACCTGAGAGTAGCAAGAAGCAGCTGGTTTTTAGTTTAGGTTGGTGTGCAGAGGGATGTGATAGCTCTCATCTTCTGTTCTCCTACTTGTTTCACTGAAGCACTGAACTCTCACAGCAACTACCGCAACAGCTGGAGTAGTAGTAGCTACTCCTAGGCCAGCAAGTGCAGGTGGGATTCACATGCCTTCCTCATGCTAAAAGACCCAGCCCCCCCACAGCTTCCCTCTTGCTAGACGGGGGGAAGAGCTGCCCAGTGTCCACCCAGTAAACATTCATTTAGAGGTACTGCTGTCTCCCAAGTGTCTCTATATCAAATTGAAGGCGACTATTGCAGAATAAAACATCTAACTTCTAGCTATCTAATATTGGATGCGCTTAGCCCTGCTGTGTGTCTCACCATGGAGACTTTCTATGGCCTAAAGACTTTGGATTCATTCCTAGCTCATGCTGACAGACTGGCAGTGAAGTCCTTTACCATGGTTTGAAGAACACACTATATAGTGATTTTATAGACTGAAATGCCAGGCAGTGATGCATTGCCCAGTGGAGTGTCATACAAGGATCATAAATCACAATCTTGCAGAAGCTTATGGATGTCAGACATGTGGATATGCTGATTTGGTATCCATGGTAGTTTGGCATGTCTTACATCTTTGTCTTCTGCCCAAAATAGATTAGCTCTGAAATATTACTCAGCACTTGGACTTCTGCCACAGCACAGAAGATAGTTAAGAAAACACCAAAAGTGTCTCCTAGTACAAAGAAATACTGGGATAAACTTCACTGGCTTTGTTCAGTATAAAAGAAGAACCCTCTTCCAAGTAGCGTAACAATAAGGCAGGGTGAGGTTATTTGGCTAACGGTAGTTGAGGCGGCGATTTTAACACATGCACTGGAACTGAAATAGGACAAAATCTGAGCATGAAGCTGCTCGGCTAAAGCTCAGAACTGTAACACATACTGGAGCCCTCATCTCTCCTGTCTACATGTACAACTGGGTTGTCAGTTCAAACTGAACATAGGAAATCTATTGTGTAACGTTTCCAGAAATAATCAAATGATATCGGGCACAATCCTAACAACAGAGCACCTAAATCATCTGTTACAGCCAAAGCCCTTGCTTTCACAACACAAACAGGCAATCAAATCGTATCACAGACAAAGACAGATCTACACATTTGCACAAGCAAACGAGGCAGTTTGCCTGCAGAAGATGTGGAGATGTTAATCACTTGCACCAGTCATGAGTGGGAGTGTGAATTTACTGTTAAGAATTTTGAAGTTAACATTATGATACTGTTCAAATCAAATGTGAATTTACAGGCTGCTGAGAAGTAAATTCAAAGGCCAATCCATTTGCTTTTGCCCATAAACAGCCAAGACATAATTTAATTTATTCAGATAATAAAAGCCTTTTGTTCACTTTGGAAAGCACCATCCTATCTGATGGCTGTTGGACAAGGTGGTCTATCAACAGTCTGGACTCCCACTGCCCATTCTTCCACCTACCCAGGGGTAGGACATGTGCTCTGTGGGGCCTCCAGCAAAGCCAGTGGAAATGGTGTGAAAATCATTGGCCCATCTACAGAATAACAGAGCCCCTGCGACTTTTCAGTCAAAGAAGGCAAGTAGGTTTTATTCTTCTCTGGGAAGGAATTGGGAAGAGTATATAACACAGAAAACTGCTTGAAGATAATTCAAATGTCTGAGACAGAGGCAGGTTTTATGGCCCTGCCCAGGGTCATCTGTGTTCTTGATGAAGACCACCAGGACACACCACTCCGTAGACCACACTTCTACTGGGCCACACTTGCTATCTCATCCTAAATATACCGTCAGGCCTGATGTGGTATGACACGACTGTAAAACTCCTTTTGAACGGGGAGAAGAAAGGAGACTTTGTGTGAAATGCCATCCAGGAGTCCTTCCTTGAACCATTTTAGTTCCCAGCCCACCTGAAGGTTCATAGTGGTTTTCTCTGCTTTCCTTCCACCGGTGCAGGGCCAGGCTGGAATTGCAGGTATTGCATTACAAGTCCCACGGGTGCTGCCTCAGCCTCAGAAAACTTTATTTAAGCACACACAGACATACACAGACAATATACATATATTTGTTTCTTCTCTGACAGTTCTACAGGACCAACACTGCTTCGGATGACACTTGTGGAGAGGTTGAAAAAGTGCAGGAAGTGTACGAAAAAAAAATAAAGGTCTTTTAATAATTTGCGAGTCGTGGTCATCCACAGAAACAACACAGGAGCATTCAACCAGGCGAGCACATGGACACATCTCCACATACAGTACATTGTTTCTATATAGGTATCTCCACATACATTTTATCTATAGAAATGTACAACAGTCTCAGAAGTCAGCAGGACACAAAACCAGACGAGTACTGGCACGGCACATGGTCGCACTCCCAGTGTCATCACTCACTGCCAGTGCACCAGTGTGACTCGGTTGGGGTGTGGGTGTGAACAGAAAGATGCTCCAAACATAGTCTCACCATACACTAGAAAAACTCACCAAACAGGCAACAACGTCATAAAATGAACATTCATCTGGGGTTCTGGTGACCAGCTACTTGGAGTCAGATCTCACAGCTTTTGTGTCACCACAACTCCTGGGATATAAGGTTACTTATCTAATAGAGCTACAACTGTCTCTCAACATATATTTTATATACAGTACATATACACAGAACATACACAGAGCAGTATATGTATATTTTTGTGTTTTCATGTTTGTACATTATATCACAGATTATATGAACAAATAAAATATATGTTTTAGGACCTAAAAAGAAATAATTTTATAAAATATTCATAATACCCTCCCCCCCAAAAAATCACCCCAGAAGTCAAACAAAAGAAATCCAAAAACTTACTCTTGAAGTGTTAACTGCCTGCCTTTGGACAGCATCTCACTCCTTCCCCTTCCCATTGAAAGTACAGCAGCACAATGGTGGGTTGCAACCATGCACCCAAGAAAACATAAAGCAGTATAAATTGTTGAACTGCAAAGTCAGAGTGGAGTCTGGAGTCTGGCCGTCCGACTCTACACTCTCCCATCGTCTCCCTTGCTAGGATTTAAAAGGTTCTGCCAGGAGCACAGTATTTTACCTGCAGCAATATTTGCTAGACTAAATCTACTGACTGCAGTCCAATACTGTTATCTCACAGCACTTAGAATCCAGCTTCTGAGTTATAGCTTTCTTTTTTTTTTTTTTTATTTAAAACAACCTTTTTATTTAGCAAAAAATTGTTTCCACTGTACCCTTCGTGTGTCCTCTTCCTAATGTGACAAACCCGGAGGAGATGAAATTATGGAGATCTGGGCCTCCGCTTCGATAAATATCCTTTCCATAGTGACCTGCAAATGAAAAGAAATCTTTATTCAGAGTGTGTGTGTGTGTGTGGATATATATACACACAGATGCTATACAGGCCCGCTGTCAACCTCATATATGAGTACCAAGGCCCCACCACATGGTTGCATTATTAACGGCAAGCAGAAGGTATAACAGAACACATCAGCTATGGAAGCATTGAAGACTTATTGCTTTACTGGCAAAGACTTGGGAAGAACAATTGCATCTTTTGTTAACTGCCAAGGAAAGAGCAGATCCTGACAGGGGAACCACAAATGTGCCAAAGCAAACACCCCAATCTCCAGGAAATTTGATCATCACTGGCTCAGATTCTGGTTTGCTAGGACCAGCACTCCCAAGGAATAGGTTTTACTCAAGCCTTCAGCAATAAGGAGCTAAAGGAGATCAGGAGAGATGTGGCTTTGATTCTTCCCCATTCCAGTCAGACCCTGACAGCATTCGTGTCCCCATGAAGTGTAGGAGAGCAAACTTCATCTTTTAGCTTTGATTTGCTCTGGTCCTTGAAAGCCAACCCCGGATAGCTTCTCAAGTGCAATAGTCTTCTAAAGAACAATTCCTAGGAGCTTTCTGAGTCCACAACAACAGAGCAGGTTCGGGAGACACTCAGCTTTTAAATATTTTATTATATTAATAAAGAAAAAGGCCTTCTGCCTCCCTGCTACCATGCAAAGCTCTGAAATGAGGACATAGATAATTTCTCAGATATTCTTTATCATCTCCTCCCTTTTTCATGTTGTTAATTTTTCTATTCCTTTTATTTTAGAAAGAGGCAAAGATAAGATAGGTGCCGGGGGAGGGAAAGAAGGCAGCCTCAGGGGTTGGGAATACAGCTTCTTCCCTGTGAAATCTCCATCTTCCCCACGCCTTCCTGCACAAGCCCGTGATGCATCGCTGTGCCTCTGAGCCATGGTGGCTGGAAGTCCAGCACAGCAGATGGTCCAGTGCACAGCACGCAAGCAGGAGAGCTGAGTCAGGAAGCTGTGAGGAGGGCCAATGGGCATCAGGGATCCAGGTGGAACTGCAGCCCAGGGCCATGTTCTGGCTGGCTCACATTGCTTCTGACAGATGCTACAGCCCTTCACCATTTTTCTAACGCTGAGACCAAATGCTGTTTGTTCTCGTACAGAATCACAGAATTCTTGAGGCTGGAATAGACCTCCGAGATCATTAAGTCCAGCCTATGACCCAACACCACAACACCTAGCTAGACCATGGCACTAAGTGCCACATCCAATCTTTCCTTAAACACCTCCAGGGATGGTGACTCCACTACCTCCCTGGGCAGTCTATTCCAGCACCTAATGACCCTTTTCATGAAGAAGGGCTTCCTAATATCCAACCTAAACCTCCCCTGGTGCAGCTTCAGGCCATACCCTCTTGTCCTGTCACTAGTTGCCTGGGAGAAGAGCCCGACTCCCACCTGACTACAACTTCCTTTCAGGTAGTTGTAGAGAGTAATGAGGTCTATGATTTCAGGCTCTCCGGAAACACTGTGAAAACCAAGAGGAACGGAGACTTTGAAATGCCATCACTCCACAAAGATTTCCTCTCTCATTTTTAGCCAGCTATTCTCATCCCAGCACCCCAGCAGCTACTATTGCTTTTGCAGGCCACTACTCCTGCCATGGAGTCCACTTTGCACATGAGTGGGCTGAGAGTAGCCACCCAGCCAAGCTCTAAATTGTCCCAGAATGTCCTACGGTTCTGCCCTGTAATGGATCTGAGGAGGCTCTAAACCCCTCTCCCCATTCAGGGAAGACACCAGCAACTGTCTGGCCAGGAGAGCCTCTCACAGATTTTGCCATCACATGAGCATATTGAAGATCTCAGAGGAGGCTCACACATGGCAGGCAGAAGGTTCTGAGACTTCTGACAAATGCTTATCTAACAGAAAAAGCATCTCACTCCTCTCCCTCGTACAGCTTTTTCTGATCGAGGTCAGTCAAGTGCTTCCTGCAAATCTCTCAAAACATATATAAAGTGTTTCTACACGTTTGTATTAGCAACAAGACAGTTTTCTTCTTACAGTTATAATAATGCAAACTGGTAGTAAAAACATGCAAATGTGGAGGCAACCATCCATAGATTGGCTAAGAAGAGAGTTTCCAGAAAAAAAAAAAGAAAAAAGGATTTTCTGCTTCCACAGGAAAGCTCGTGGGCTCTTTTACTCTTCTTCCTTTCGAGCTCATGTAAGCTCTGACTGCTGTTCTCCTGGAAGAGGGTGGAAAACCTTTCCCTCTGACTTTCTGGAAGCTATTCTTGCTTTATGAGATGTTTGTTCTTGTCCTGAGAGGCTTGTGGGTGCAATGCCCAATTTGCTTTCTTTGTCTCTATCACTTATCTAAAATGCGCTGCATTTTTTTATTTCTGGTAAGCCAAGTTTTGCTCATATAGCATCAATTTTTATGCTCTCAGGACCGACTGCTTTGGTGACTGACACTTTATCAGTGCCATAAATTTAGGATTTTAAAAAAGGATAAAAGAAATACACAAACGCATGCTATTACCTCTAGCTGAAATCAGCTGCCTTTTATATGTCCCTTTGGAGACAGAGATCAAGAAAGGGAGGTATATAAAAAAAAAGCAAACATTTACTGGCAGATTGAAGATCGTTCATCAGCCATTTGCTCTATGAACCTTGCTCTGCCCCTTCTTATAGTACACAGTACTTAAACTAAAACATTCCTGTGATAACAACCCATTAGCATTTGAACAAGAATTATGTTTTCCCACGAGAAACCTGAGTTTGTAGACTTCAAGTAACACGAGTTTTCCTTTTTACGAATACATTACAGGATGCTACATTTGTTTTATATGGTTGAGTTTTTTTAATTCCTGCTCACTTGTGATCATTTCTCTTGGCTTCACAGTGTAAAAATGCTGGTATACGTCTTTTACTTTCAAGAAGCACCTTGGGGGCTGCTGGTGAGCCAAGCTCAGGTGCTGTTATTCAAACAGACTTTCTCATAATCACTTCTTGACTGAGATGGTTCACACTGGAAGTGACTGCTCCCTTGTACCTTACCAAAATGCACAGCAGAGCTGAAGAAGCTCAAGCATAAGCAGACAATGATGCAGAGCAGAGGAAGCACAGACAGGGCTATGCCAGACCAGAAAACATCCTTGCTTCATTCTCCGTTGGAGCTGTTTTCCTCCTTCCTGCCTTCAGCTATGTGCTCTCACCTCGCTGTTGGGAGCTCTTCCACAGTTGGTGGACTGAGACTGTCCCTGTCAAAACGGGCTTCAGCCAATTACTTCCTATTTGAAGCCATTACTCCTAGTCCTGTCACTACAACTCCTCGTACAAACTCTGTCCCCAGCTTTGTTGTAGGCCCCCTTCAGATACTGAAAGGCCACAATAAGATGCCTTCTCTTTCCCAGGCTGAACAACCTCTCCTCACAGGAGAGGTGTTCCAGACCTTGGATTATCTTTGTGGTCTCCTCTGGACCGTCTCCAATAGGTTCAGATGAGTCTCTCGAGCAAGGTGAGGCAGCACAGCGCAGCACACTCCTGTCCTCGGGCTCCCAGCACACACTTCCCCTCTTTTACAGCTCCCTCTTTAGGTAGAATTGGCTGCTGTCTGTCGATTTTCCATATTCAGGTGCCCTACCCAGCTAGCATGCCTCAACTCTCTCCAGGGCTTGCTGGTAGCTGTTTGAGATCACAGCCATCATCATCACCACTCAACCAGGCACTGAGCAGGGTGAGCAGAGCGGCTGCATCCCCTCCATGCACTCCTGCGTCCCTCTTTGCAAGGGGAGTCTCTCTTCTCACAACACGTAGGGCAGGCAGGGAGTATAAAAGTCTTGTGCAGAAGCCAGGTCAGATTATGAGAGTCTCACAACATGCACCACTTCCAAAGCAAACCCACCTACCTGATCTTATGGCATGGAACATGTGATCTTTTAATACAGTATTTCTCTTAGAGGTTTTTGTATCTCTGAGGTCTATTTCTCATGGTTAGGATAAATTTCAAATGCTGCTTCAGAGCACTGTGTTTGGTTTCCTGGAAGGGTTTTTTTCCTGCTTTCTTATTCCCTGCTCTTGCTTACACTCATATTCATGTTCTCCAATGCATGTAACCCATCGGATGAGCACCAGCTCGTAGGCTTTTCGTTAAAAGAAATGAATAGGGCTCCAGCGAGGCGATGTGGTAGGTACTAAAGCAAATGAAGACTTGCACTTACACAACTTCAAATTTCCAGAAGAAATTGAAACAAGGCAAAACATGACTTTTTTTCCCCCCTCTCCTTTGGCTATAAGGCACAGCAAAGGCAGAGAGCAGATGAGTGGTTTTCCTGCTTCACAACAAAGGCATATTCTTTAGGGCATACAGCTCAAAGAGGGAACATTTCATTACAATGGCATCCTGCATAACACACATATGGAACAAACTCAATCACAAACAGCAATTACAACCCCAGCTCTGATTTAACAGAATTATTAGAGCTGAACTAAAATGCTGTTATCCACCTCTTGGAAACGTTATTACTGAGTACAGATTACATCACCCCGAGAAGGGCAGACAGGGACTGTTGTGGACAGCCTTTTGCATGACACCCTCTGGGATTCTGACCTCATCCTTGGGAAAAAAAACCCTACACCCAGAGAGGAGTCCCCACATCTACACTCCTCAGCACACACTATTCTCAGACAGATCTCTGTGAAAAAAAAAATTCCTTTTTAGGCAATGAAAAAAACCCAAACCCAAGGCCTACCTGACTCTGACGCTGTTCAATTCTGCTGGAGTGATTTTTTTGGAGCTATTTTACACGTATCAAGAGACTGAGACAAAGGGCATGAGCTGCCAAAACCACTGTAAGGTGTTTGCTGAGCACATGGCAGACTGCTCTGCGTCGCTCCGTCTATCCTATCAATCAAACACAACTAGCTCTGAACACAAGGGGAGGCACCGCTCCCCAGCCCAAACGAGGAATTCTTGGGGCCAGAGCTGCACGGGGCAGCCAGCAAGCACACAAACCATCTCAATTTGAGGGAAGTCTAATTGCAGAATTGCTGGGTATTAGACATAGCTGTGGGCTACACTGCTGAAGGAAGTGTTTGCAGGTAGGTTGGGCATCTTGGTATCTTATCTCAGCAGGGGATATAGATTAACAGAGATTACAAAGATAAGAAGGGGCGCCCAAGGGACGTCGCTGAAACCGCACCATTTTCTTCCTTAAAAACCAAACCGAATAGAAGCCAGCTGGCACCTCTCAAACTTGTCAGGATAAAGGCAAATTAGGGGCCATCACAGTGTATTTTTTCTGGTTTAATATCATAGCTCTGGGATCGCCGTCTGACCTGAACTTGTAAATGTACAAAAAAAAAACCCCGAAAAGCAACTGCAAAGAGTTTAGTGGTACTTTGGGTAAGCTGTCAGCACTGTGCAGCCAGACACGGACAAGATGTATTCCATATCAGTGCAGAGAAGAATAGTTTTCTATGCCCTACAGATAGTCCTTAGTTTAAATCACACTGGTGGGCTAAGGAGAGCTGAGTTCCACTCATCTTATCAGAATAATGTGACAACACACCAACAACTGCGCTCTCCTTCAAAATAACTGCCTCTTCTTTCTTTGTCTCCCTTTTCCTCACGCTAAACCTTTGCCATATCCTTCCCTGCTTCGTTCCTCTTGTTCTCCATCACAGGTGGCTGTTGATCATAGAGACTCTGCTTAAATCAGGCCCCAAGGGGCCATCTGGCCACAGACTGAGCAAACCTGATTACAAGGGATGGCCTTGTCTGTCTCCAGTGAGCTGTCTCCTGGCTCACTGTCCACTTCACAGGAGGAATGGTCTTCTAGGTCAGAGTCTCTATGATCTCTACATGTCCCCAAGGCTTTTGCAGTGTTTCTGGACAGGAATGGGCATCTCACCTGTGCCGGGAGAGCCAAGCCTTGCCCTCCATGAACCAAGCAGTCCTGTGTCACTGGGGCTGGCTTTACCAACAGGCACAGGCTCCATCAAGCGCATGACTTGCATATCTGGCTGCCCAGAGCATCAAAAGACATGGTTAAAACTCAGGCCAGAATTATTTCCAAGCCAAGAGGGAGTTTTGGGTACAAAACAGAACAAGAGGATCGTTCCAACTTGCAAACCGGGAGTTACTTATTTTTTCTTTTGATTTATTTCATTGTAACTTCTGCCTTATCACCTTTCAGAGTGATCTATATCATATCCTCCAGACTTCTTTACAACCAGGAAGGATAAAAGTTTATTATTCACAAGCGAATATTGGTGCTTTCAAGTAAAATTATTGGCCAGGAACTGGGCTTTACGGAAAATGATGTATACTGGAAGACTTCCCACAACATCCAAAGAATGGTGAACAGTTTACTGGCATGGGGTTTGTGTCAGTCCAGACTAGCAGCCCTGCCAAAAATATGCCCACTTATTGCACATCAGACCAAGCCAAAGCCAGTACAATGAGGTGCATGAGTCCAGGTCATTCCCATGTATCTTCCTGGCACTGGAAAAGATATAGAAAGTGAAGCTAAAAGCTGTGCTGGCTTTCCTGGTAAGTGACCAAGGGAACATCACCTTTTGTTACTTGTTTACTTCACTAACTACAGCAATTATCCTTGATTTTGCAGCTCCCCTGTAAGCTGTAACAAGCTGTAAGAGGGTTCAGGAAACAACATTTTTAGGTTCTTCTAACTTGAAAAAATGGCCGTGTGAAAGTAAAACACAGGATTGCAGTGCTAGAGGGTCTTGCTGGCAATACGCATCAGGGATGATGGAAATACAGTGATGAGTTCATATTCTGTAGAGATGTCTGAATAAAAACACTTTCAAAGGGAGAGGATTAAATTGATATGAAAATAAAACACAGCACCTCCCCAAGGCAACAAATGCATGTGCTGGTTAGCAGAAAAACCTACTGAAGCACCTGAGTTGTAAAGGAAACATCTCTTGATGAGACCTGCTTCTCTTGATGAGAAGAACACAGAGCTACTGAGTGGCACATGTCTTCAAGCATGCTCTAAAGCTTCACAAAGAGCAAACATTTAAGCCCCCAAAAGCCAAGAAGGCACACTCTTTTCCCTCTACAGCAGAAGGAAGAGATCCCATGAGATCCCTTTATGCAGTCAGGAATGAGGGGCTCACACCAACAATAGGCTTCCCAGATTATTGTACTCCCTATTCCCTGTGCTGAAGCTATTTCCCTTTGCATGGAAGGAAAGAAGAAAAGAAAAGGGACTCTGATTCTTTTCCCTCAAGGACATAAGGACCCCTTTCGATCATATGTGCAATCTACAGCAATGTCATCATGTGAAACACAGCGGAAGCACAAGAAAATAAAGACTGGCTAGTATCTCTGCAGAAAACTCACCTGGTTACAATCCCTGATCAGTGAGTACAAGAAAGCCACTACCAAATGCAAAAGCAATCAAACAGATTTGAGGCTCCCATTCAGAGGAGTTTCAGACGCTTAAAAGCTCAGTGTGGCTGAAAATCAGTCATTCCCACTGGGATTCAGGAGAGCTGTGCTGCTGCCCATCTACACTTGCAGCAGTGACGTTACATCTTCGGCACCGCACAGGGCTAAGGTTAGAACAGACCTGAGCAGAGCAGCAGGTATAACCGGCTTCCAAAGAGGTGCTCTAGGACAGCCATGGATCAAGGGGATCCTTGCAGCTTAGACTGTCAAAAACTAATGACAAATCAACCCCTAATCTTTCTTCTGCATCCTTAAGCACATCCTATAATTGTATAGTTAGTAATACAGAAGGAGCTCAAGATCTGTATGACTCAGGAGAGGGAGAAGAAGTTTCCTTCAGGTTTAGTGGTTTTTTTTATGGGGTCATGAATCGGTTCACTTACCCCTAGTACTCACACACTCATGCTTACCACATAACACCCTCTCAGAGAAGCATAATAGAAGCTGAGGACTGTTTTATCATCCTACTCAATTCCGTAGCAAGGAAACAATTACTGCAGATTGATTTAAACTATTCTATACAGAGAATATCAGTCATGATTAAACACTGTAGGTTTTCACAGTATTGTGTATACAGCTTTATCTAGCTTACTGGGAAACCTGCACACCCAGCTCTCAAAAGAAGTAGCTTTAATTTTTCTCCCTGCCAACACGTACTCAAGGCCATGCCTCTTCCTCCCAGCAAGCACCTAAATAGCAGACTATGGCTTTTCTGATCCCTGCCAGGTGGGACTTACTTAACAGTCCATTGTTTTAATACGTTGCACCAGTAAGTGAGAGCTGACAGTACACAGTGAGTGTACTTGTCCCCAGATCCCATCATGCTGACAAGTCTGTGAACCAGGGGAATTTGGTGATATCCAGAAGTGTTTATTTGTAGTTAAACCCAGTCCTGCCTAAGGACTGCATATCTCTCAGTCTTCAACAGGTGAATCTCTGCCAGTCTGTTGGGAGATAACTGGGCTTTGGCAATCCTCCCTATTTGCACCTACTTAATAGTAGTAAAAAAGAAAAAGAAAAAAGAAAAGAAAAAGGAAAGAGGATAAAGCAGCACTTCCCTGGCAGAAATCTCCAGGAAGCCGTTGCAGGGGTATGACAGAACAGAAGGTGGGAGATGCATCATCACACCAGCCAGTCTCTACAGCATTTCTTTAGCATCATGGACACGGTGGTGGCTGGCATAAATGCCATGGCTCTGCTGGCTGCCAGGCGTTTGCCCTTCCGTGTCTAAGTGCTGTTCCTGTTGCAGCCCAATAAATATGACTTTTGCTGTTATCAGTGAAAATCTCCAGGGTTTGTACTGACCCAACAGTGTAGGGTCTTGGGTTTGCCTGGACCTGAGGTGCTTTTGGCTGTGATAGTAACAGTGTATGTCACCTACCCTAGGTGGGCTCTGCTCTGGGACCAGCCTGTGGCAACAGCCTGACAAAGCCAGGATATCCCTGGGGTCAAGGCAGAATGAATGAGTCTTTCTGCATTCATTTGAGCTACGAACACTAGTACTGTTGTAACTATTTCTTGTGTTTTGATTATCGCTGAAACATTAAATAACTAACAATACACTTTCAGATCTACATACAAGGTGATCTCACTTTGACTATGCAGGATTTTGAGTGTAACGCTGTATCTATGAAGTGTGACCATAAATCTGTTTCCCTTCTTGCAGCGCTAATTCCGAGATCAATATAGAAGAAATTCAGAAGTTTCCAGACAGAGAGAATCCCAGCTTAGATGCACCCAGTCTTTTGGTTGACACATTTAGCATCATAGAATCATAGAATTGTAGGGATTGGAAGGGACCTCTGGAGATCATCGAGTCCAATCCCCCTGCCAGAGCAGGATCACCTCGGGCAGGCCACACAGGAACACATCCAGGTGAGTTTTGAAAGTCTTTAGAGAAACCATCTTAACTGATTATCTCATAGATGCCTTGGCTGCTTTCCCTGTAACAGCGTTAAATTTCATGGCACATGAGTTGTCCCCAGCAATGTTGGCAGGTAAAGCCTGATTCCATAATCCTCAGCCCCACAGAAGGTCGTGCTGGTAGCACACCACTGTGCTTCATCACTTAGTTGCCCTTTGCTGTTTGCTCCCACTGCCCCTTGCTGCTGAAGTGCTGTAGGCAGTGCATGCAGTACAGGGGCAAAGTGTGCTCACTTTCTTACACACGAGCTGCATTCCTTACTTGCTGTCAGAGCGTTACAAGTTCAGCACTCTTCCTTCCTCCTCCTTGTCATAGGAGACTGGGTTTCTCTTGCCCTGTTTCTGGTCAAAGCTATGTTAGATTTTAGTCTGAGTTGGTGCAGCGTCAACCACTGACATTATTATATGTTTAAGCTCCTCACAGAAAAAAAAAAAAAAATTGTATTATTAAGAAGTCATAGCTTCAAAGAATGCATCCTGTGCTCTGCTTTTAATTGAGGCGACCAACAGAGATGCCAGAGTTGCTACAATTAGCCCCAGGTGACCTTAGGTAAGTCCAGGTAACTCAGGGTACCTCCAGTGACCTGGCTGCTGAAGGTACTCATGACTCAGAGTCATTTGACTGTATTAAGAGAAAGGGATGAATCTGCTTCCTGAGGACAGCTCACACCATTGGCAATTCCCGCAGAAATCAGAAATAACAGAGCACTGATGGCAACACCCGCAGTGGTGAACAAGCAAAGGTTCGAAGAGAAGCTTGTGCAGAGATGTCCTCCTCATTCAGGATCCTATTCTGACCTGGGGCCATTGCTCCTTCATTATTATTATTATCTAACTTATATAATTTGTTTTCCACATCCCTTCTATAGAGTTTTGTCTTGCTTTCAGTGTCCAGGGTCCAAACAAGTCAGAGCCGGACATTTACTCAACAATGTGGATGTTTTCACTCAGCTTGGAGGTGACAGTGGACACCTCCACCTCCAAGTCACAGTTATGAAGTCAAAGCCTCTCCTGGTTGCTGTATTTCCTACAGCCCCACTTTCTCGAATCACATTTTCACATCCTTCCTATGGGAACCTCAGTAATTACATGGAAAAGTAACGTAAGGGAAATGTTGAGTGCTTTTCCGGTTCTCTCTAATCTGCTTTAGCAAGTGGAAGCAGCAGGGAAGAGTTACTGCTCTGTTACAACAGGTGCTCAGAAAATTATGTCAAGAACTTATACACTAGAGAAACCCACTTCTGCAAAGGAGATGAATATGTTGGGATAAAATTACACCAAAAATGGAAAGTCTCCAGAGGGTAAGAGTGGTGGCATGATCTTTGAATTGAACTGCAAGACGTGTTAAGTCTTGTGCTGGGGTTTTGTGTTGCATGGGCTTCTGCAACTTCAGCCCTTAATTTCCAACTAATAACATCTCTCGAGATAACTAAGTGAAACTGGTTTCTGCTTGCTTGCTTAACTGAGTTTAAAACAGCGGTTTTGATTTGATCTAAAGATATTAATTTCAGAAATGTTTAAAGTGTCTGCATTTGCAATAATCTTCTTGAATAAAGAAGCTACAAAACTTCAGATACAGTCCCCAAATGCATTTGGCTTATGAAGCTACTTCTCAAGAAACAGAATTTTTTAAAAATAAAAGGTCCACATGCACATTAAATTAACACCACAGCCTGCACATTGTGCAATGACTTTCAGGGGAAAAGGATGATGATGACTAATTTTTCTTCTGGGTAAGGCAGTAGAAGCAAATATACCTGCTGCTATCTCAGTTAACTCTGAAGAGCAGAGTCCTTAAAGCACATGATCTCATGAAATCTCTGGGAGTTTGAGAATAAAAAGAGAGGAAATAACTATGTGTGTCTTAGCCTTAGTCATCTTCTGAAGGGCCTGGTCCTATCACTAAAAACAGAAAGGGCACAGGATGTAAAAACACAGGTTGGCATTAAAAAAATGATAATTTCTTATTAAAGTATGGGGGATTTTCTGGGTAAGATGGTGGAAATCCTTCAGTTGAAAGATGCGATAACATACAGCTTACTAAGGAATCTTATTGGAAGTGAAAATAAGGAGGATTTATGAGGGGAGACAAAGCGGTTGATCAAGTGGCACGAGTGATGAAGAACTCCACTTTTCCCAGGTAGATGGGAAAAGAGAAATGGCTTCAGGTGCTCTCGGCTCTTGTACTGAGACTACGAATTCAGAGCAGGCTGTGAACGTTCCGTTCTCAAGTGCTATGGGCTAAGTCTGCCTCAGTGTAAACTTGCATGCAGACCCCTCAAAGATGCTCTACTCTCTAAACCCCATCCTGCCATCTCATGTGGAGCCACTGAGCTGACTTCTCAATGTATTAAGCTGTTCTCATTAATGTAAGAATGATCCTTAATCTGCTCCTGTCCATTCAAAACAGGTTACAGAGAGATCAACTCTTTATTTCTTCTGGATCTTTTCTAAATGATTTGTTAAAAGCTATATTTATACAAATATATGTTAAAAATTATGTATTTCTATAATACATAATGGATATATATCTACATGAATTCTTTCCAAAGCTATAGAGAAAACCAGCCTGGGTAAAAGGAGACTGGTGAATAGTGTAGTACACTACAGGCAAAGAGGACAGCAAGCTCATATAGTCTCCAGATCTAACACGGTTCTGCCACTAAACTTTTCTGTTGCTGCTTTCCTTTCTTATAACCGAAGGTGAATGAGCCAGAGGATTCAATATGGGAATCACAAGCAGATGCCTGTGTATTAATCTCACCACTGCTGGCTCTCATCCCTCCTGCGGTGCTCCTGTCATCAGCAATGTTGCAGTGAAACCACAGGACCACGGCTACCTCCAGCTGCACAGGAGGGGGCCACTTGGACACATCTCAAGCACTCGGCAGCATATCCAGGGCTTCCCAGCACAGACACATGTAGAGAGCTCATGAGCTCAGCAGGTGCCTTCCAGCAGGGAAAATGGGGAGAAGTAAATGTTTGGTAGAGTTACAGGTGCATTAACAAACAGACTTTTCTGCCATGAGCGAGGGCAGGATATGAGACTGGTTTTATTTTTCAAACCACTTCTTCATACTGAATTAACAAGAATTGTTTCAGCAGCCTGTATGCACAACCCTCCTCCCTGCCCAGCTCCTCCTTCTCTCCGCTGGGTTTTTGTTTCCCCTACTTGGTCCTGCACCACGTGGTGCAAACGGTGTGTTAGTGGATTATGGAGGCTCTGTTTGTGCTAGTGCTCTCCACCGACCAGGAGCCTGGGACACCTCACAGCTCTCCACCTGCAGAGCCTTTCCATAGCCCCTCATGCAATTCTCATCTCGTTGTGCAACAGGAGGCTGTGTTGACAATTCCCCAAGACTGAAGGTTCCTAGATGGAGCTGTAAGAGGCACTGATGCTGTCTATTTACATGCTTCTAAAGACCAGCTTCTGAGTATTCGATCTGGTTTCATATGATAATTCCAGCACTCACTCATAAAGATCTCCATAGCTAGGAGGAACATTGCTAAATAGCACTATGCAGAGCTCTACACTCAAGCACCATGCACTTTCGTGGGGGTCAGATATGCAGGAATATGATAGGGAGAAACAATTGTAGAGTGAAACAATCCAACAGCACAACTTGCACCGTTGTTAGAGAGACACAAGGCTACCAATTCCTTGTGTTGTGCTTTTAAACTGTGCCCTGGGGTGCCTTTGAGCATGGGTTGCTCCAAGCCTAATCCACTTCCAAGCACTGCCATGTCTCTGAACGCTATGTGCAACCTCTGGAACGGAGCAGCTGCTCAGGAAGTGAACAGCGTCACAGCCAGTCAGGCTACGCTTCTTGTGCTGGAGATTTGCTGATCTAATTTAGAGAAGGCCTAATATTCCCCTTCTAATTAATTTGTTCTGTTCGCCTGCGACTGAACTGGCTTTTGTTCTTTGGGAGCTCCTCAGAAATTAGATGCAATACCTGATGGAATTTAATTATATAGGCTGGGAGAAAGCGATTAAGGGCAAAGGGAGGGTTGATCACGCCATACACAGGCTTCAAGGGTATTAGCAGAAGGCAAGGGAGAGGCTGCTTTTTCACAGCTGGAGGGAGAATACTAAGGAGTGATTGTCTCCAGTAAGAACTTTAAGGTTATAGATAAACATTCTTTGATATCTGAATGCCTTTGCAAGGGTCAGATGTGTATTACTGGAGCTGTTCAGATCTGTCTCAGATACCATTCCAGTGAAATTAGGACTGCTCATCACCCCTGGCCCTGTGTGGGAGAGCTTGATTCTAAAGCTCTTTAATCCCCTTGGGAGGTGTGTGCTTCCAAAACAGGGAGAACAGGCTGTGAGAGAAGGATCCGTCAAGGAGCAGAACACGAAAGTGTTTGCTCCCAGTCTCTGATAGGGCTAAGCTCGACCCAGAGTCTGAGAGGCCCAAGATCACATATCCCAGTTCTCAGTGGGAGAACTGAGTTATCCAAGCTGCTAGAAGTAAAAGAGAGTCAAGAGTGGCGGCTCTTAGGCCAAATATCAACAGAAATTCGACAAAACTGCACAGTTTCACCAGTGTCTGGTCACCACAGCCATGCCAACTCTCTACTCCATGGAATAACTCTTATTCAGAGAAAAGCAGTGGAATTGCATAAAAGGGTGGCTAAGGAAAGAAATAACAAAGTGAAGAAGAGAGGAAAGAGGAAGAACTGGGGCAAATAATCTGTGATCACTAGGAACCTTTTGGCTAGACTCCTGGAAACTGCTCACAGTCACACAACTGAAGGTATTCAGTGATAATATGAGTAGCCACGAGTCTGTAAGAAACACAAGGTGGAGACCTTTCCAGGCACATCCTGCACTTTAAGGTGCCTGAACAGCATGTCCTATACGGAACTGGATTCTGAAATGTTGTTGGTCAAGAACTGACTGAACATGAGCCAGCGTGTGCCCAGATGGCCAAGAAAGTCAACAGCATCCTGGCCTGTATCAGCATTAGTGTGGCCAGCAGGACTAGGGCAGGGATTGTCTCTTTGCACTGGGCACTTGAGAGGCCACTCCTCAAATCCTAGCTTCGGTTTCAGGCCTCACACTCCAAGAAGGTCATTGGGGGCCTGAAGTGTATCCAGATAAGGGCAATGAAACTGGTGGATGGTCTAGAGAACAAGTCTTGTGAGAAGCAGCTGAGGAACCTGAGGTTGTTCAGTTTGGAGGCTCAAGAGGGACCTTCTCGCTCTCTGCAGCTCCCTGAAAGGAGGTTGGAGCAAGGTGGGGAACAGCCTCTTCTCCCAAGGAACAAGACAAGACAAAACAGCCTCAAGTTGTGCCAGGGGAGGTTTAGATTGGACATTAGGAAAACTGTCTTCCTCGAAGGGGTTGTGAAGCCCTGGGGAGTGGTGGAGTCCCCATTGAAAAGCCGTGTGGACGTGCTGCTGCAGTACATGGTGGGGTATTTGGCAGTGTTAGGTTAATGGTTGGACTCAATTATCTTAAATATCTTTTCCAACCGACATGATTCTACAGTTCTATAGCGAGGAGACAGGTGCTCTGAGATCCTAGGTGTCCAGAAAGCCAGAGGCACGGCACCCAAAACAATAATCCCCAGCAGCAGGGGACAGTTTCTTGTGGCAAGGGTGGCTGTAGCCTCCTAGGGCACTGCGCTGACCCAGGGACAGGCTGAATAACCGATTTTAAAGGAAAGACAGTAGGCAAGAAGGTGACAGAGAATGTGTCTCTGCTCCCAGACAGGCAGGATCCTCTTGTGAAGGCATGTTAGAGATCCAGGAAAGGATGCACGTATAGGGATATCCTGGAGGGAATCTTCTGCACGGTACGTTCTTACCCTAATGTCACTGTTCAGGTAAGTCCTAAAAGAACTGGAAAAGGAAGGAAATTGTGTCAAACGATGTTGCCTTAGACAAGCTGGTTCAAGCACTGGTAATTAGCAGCCTGCCACATACTAAGAAAGATCTTTTCAGATACAATACGCAAACCTTGTTCTACTTAGGAAACAACGCATTCTCACTTGGGAATTCAGCAGCAAGGGGTCAGGGGAGGCAGTGCAAAAGCTGGCTTTGTTCCCAGCTCTTGCTTTGATGCCACAGGAGACACCAGCTCCAGGGATAGTGACAAGCTCATGAGACTATGCTTAACACTTTGAGACTACATCTGCCATGGTCGAGAATCCTATCCCTGTCCCATTTAATGATCATTAGCAGTAGCTGGTTGAGACTTCTTGTGCTAACGAGCACCTTAGGGCAGTGGCAGAGAAAAAGGACCTCCCTGCTGAGTGAGGACCCCTGAATAGAACATCAGCACTTCTGTAGCATGCAGCAAATCCGTTCCTGCCTGAATAATTTGTCCTGCAAATATCAGTTCCGTCAGACTGTCTCTGACTGTCAGCGATAACGTTCGCCTGATTGAGGAGCTGATGGGGGTCACTCAGAGCCCATCCTACTGCAAAACAGAGTCCTGCCTCCCAAAATCGCCTTTGATTTCTCAATAAGCTCTCTCCCTTGACTCCTACAAGCCTTCAGGAGCTCTATGATGCTGCAGCCATACTGCTACCCTTATCCCAACCAGCTGAACGCAGTAAGAGGAGCTGTCGTCCTACTTCTGAATCGAAAAGTAGGCAAGGCCAGGCATACCCAGGTCTGTATGTTCCCACACAAATATCACTCCTTAGCCAACAGAGAGTTCAAAGCTACCCTACCTGCTGAGCTAATTAAGCACAGCCACACGGTCCCAGAGATGCTGCAGTAAATCCTTCCAGATTTGTACGAGAGAGGATTAGAAGCTGCTATGAAGACAGCCGTGGATACGAGGTGCTTCAAAACCCACCCATTATTTCTGTTTGCAGCCAGCTGGTGGCTCGTGGACAGTCTGCACAGGCGATGTGCCTGCGATTATCCTGCCTCCTGATGCACCGAGCACTTTGGACTGGGAGGTTTGGCTGCTGCACAGGCTCGTTCTGCCAGCATGGAGGACGGCATGAGCGAGTCCTTCCTGAGCTAAAGAGCAAAATGAGATGCTCTTGAAGATCTTGGTTCCACGATGAGAAACCTGAAAGTGAGACAGAACTTTGGAAAGTCTTTTAAGTCTTTTGACATTGTTGAGTCTCAGGTCTCAATGATGGTGTGAGGCACCAATTTCCTGATGTCAAAACATATCCTACAGTGCTTTTCACTTTGTGGCCAAAGCCCAGTTCATTGGCTTTTCCTTGGTATGGCAATGGTCTCTGATTTTACCCAGCAGCGTATAGCTGTTTGACCTTTTCCAGTATTTGAAAGGGGTTTAGATGTGCGCACAAGATTTTAATGTAATGTTCTTGCTATCCAGGGAGGAAGGTGTGAAGTGAGGAGAACAGGCCAAATTGGGAAGCCTGAGAAACAAAAAACACTGCATGGATTCAAAATGAAGCGATCGCACGCTAATTGAAAAAGCCAGATTGGGCAATGGTTGCCAACGGCACATTAAACTCTCTAGTCTGAGCTATACATGTGTTTTGCTGCTTCCCAGCTTCCCGCTTGTTTGTTTGTTTTGCTGGTTTTACAGTTTTATGGCTGATGACCTCATGAAGATGACAATTCTGACACAACTCGGACAGTGGTGATGATAACGACCAACAACAATCTCTCGTGATGAAGCACCCCACCAGCGTGCTTGTACCTGGCCTGTTTGGCTGAATATCTTTTAAAAAGAGGAGTTGACAGTGAGCACACAGTGAAACAAATGAACAAGCTTTGGGAGGGAAAGCAGTTTAGACTCCAGTTCGGTTTGGGAATTTTTTTCACTAGTGTTACGGCATGTTTTAGGAGAAAACCAAATATTTTTCAGGTGGTTTATGGTAATTTGTGTCATGTCACTAATCCTCATGGCTTTTTTTCTTCCACCCAGTGTGGCTTTTCTGTGTTCCTGCAGCCCACACACCAAGTGCAATTCCTCCCATTTTATAGCTTTCCGAAGCTGGAATTTGGCCTCCCAAAACAGGAGAGAAGTGATATGCAGCCAGGCAGCCTGTTTGGAGATACCACATCCCTTGTGGCAGTCTTCCTCCATAAACAGGACTAGGAATAAAGATAAATCCAAGTGCAGGGTGCCCTGCAAGTACACCCAGACAGCACCATCCCAGATCAACATTCCCTCTATGCTCAGGGAACTGGCAGCATGAGCAAAATAAACCACCAGGTATTTGGAGACTAATGGTTCTGCAGCTGTTTTGGGTTCAAGTGGCATTGAGCTGCTGAACATGTGTAAGATTTGCCTCTCTGTACCTGACCCATAAAGAAAGGAAACAGAAGACATCAAGAAGTCCTAGCTCTTCAGTTCAGGACACGCTTCTAGCTTTGGAGATCTCAGGCAAAGCTGGCTGGAAACTATGGCTAAAATTGCAAGAATATGAATTGCCTGATCATTAAAAAGAAAAAAAAAAAAAAAGACTATCAGGCCAATCAAACACTTCATTCTGGATTTCTATTATTTTTATACTATTTTTAGGTGAGAGCTTGTTGAAGTGACACCTTATTTTGAGTGGGAAACCTTGTCTTTTCTATCTGGAGAAAATCAACATTAAATGCATCAGTGTGTTGAACAGGAAACTCAAGAACAAATACACACTGAGAAATACAACAAAACTGTCTGCTTCTCTTGGAGAAATTGTCATCTTCTGGTCCAACACTAAGGGCAGAAGCACAGACATGTCACAGGGCTCCACAGCTGGGGTCTGGAGAGTGCAACAAGCCTAAAACGCCAAGGAAAACTGCCCCTAGGGTTCCAGAGTATCCTGGTAATATTGGGTGCTAACCAAAGACTTTAGAAGTATGTAAGACCGTCTGTTTTATAAACTTCAACTATGAGACAGAGCGATGATCTTCCTAAGAGGGAAGATTATCATCCATATGCCATTGGTTGTTTTTACATCTTCCTGTGGAGGAGAAGCTGGCCATTGCCAGAGCCACACATGAGACCAGAGTGTAGATCTGAGCAGGCTGGAGGGGCCAATGGTCCCGTTGTGCTTTGGGAATACAGACAAGGAAACCTAACTTGATCCATATATCTGTCACAGGCTCACAAGAATTCTGTCACCGTACATGTCACGGAGCCTCTCATACACCAGATATGTCCATACCTCAGATCCTGGCAGTTCATGTTCGAAGGGAAATTGGGTTGTGCTTTAACTGCTGTACAAATGGCGGTAATCACATAGTGAGCTGTATTCTTGGAAAAAACACCTGCCCATATCCATGATGTGGCAGAGTAGAGGACAATGGCCTCTTGTGCTGTCTCTGAAAGGCTGCACCGCTCTAAATCCAAGGCAATAGCTAATGGGGATCACGAGCTGCACGCTGCAGGAGATTCTCTATCCCCTATACTTCCTGGGGGGATTTTTTGTGTTGCTTAAATGTGTGTCTCTTGATTTCTATATGTTACTTGAAGGAGGGAAAAGACATGGAAGCAGCTAATCCAGGTCTTAATATGCAATCATTGCTCAGCTGTGACGAGAGCCTGGATTACACATATCACAAAGCTTTATAGGATCAGCCCCTGCGAAACTGATAGGCAGTTGGTGCAAGCCATTGATCAGCCCCCAGAGCATGAAATAATGAGAGCTCTAGATATGGCATCATCATCATCACAACAACAATGCCTTAAAAGCAAAGTAACAGCTGAGAACTGTGGGCAGCTTCCTTCCCTGCACTGCTGCAGCCGCTGCAACACGCTGTGCAGCGATTGCTCCACCCCAGCGTGCTCCCCACCCTTGTAACTGCGGGAGGAAGCAAATGAGTCCCTGGGGAGCCTTAGTCCTTTAATGAAAATCAGCCAGTAACAAAGTGTGCTGTTCAGACACACTAATGAAAAAATGTTCCCTTCCCAGGGACAAAGCTTCTCCTGCTTTTTGGGCACTCTGCTTCCAGGAATCAGTTCGTTTCAAGATTGGTAATGAACAGACGTGAAGGACATGGACCTGAATGACAAGGACCCAATGAGGAAAGTCAGATACAGCTGAGGTGAACTACTGGTGCTGGTGGGGTTACTCCAGTCATTGTCCTTTGGCTCAGAGTACAATGGGTATGGTGCTGTGATGTCCTCTCCTACCCCCTCCCTTCCCCCCTTCCTCAGATTCAGATCTAGATCGAACAAAAAAAATGTCAGAGAGTTTCACTGGAGTTTCAGATGTGATCTCAGGAGATCAAAGAGCAGATCTGGATGATTCCCTCCTCCCTTTCTAATATATAGCCAGGGATTAGAAGGAAAGACAGAATGGAGGTCACGGAGAGACACAAGAGGGACATGAGAAAGGAGAAAGGTGAAGAAGAGATGGAGGTAAGAAAGAGAAGGAGAAGGGTGTAATTTAAGCAGACCCCCTTAAGAGGTAACACCCTTGTTCACTCATAGCACGTTACAGACTGCCCTGGGCAGTACCTGAAGGGAACCAGGCAGGGGAAAAGGACAATTTACAGCTCATTGATGTAAAAGGTGCATCAGTAACAGAAAAGGGCAAAGCAGATAGGTTATGGGAAGTGCCACACACCAAACCACCACCCTTCCCATTCTTATCTTGAGCTTTGTGGCTATGGAAGCAGGTTGGATCGGCCAGAAGATAAGGCTGTCTGAAATTTCTTTTTTTCATGCTGGTAGGAGCAAGATGAGAGCAGGTATTATTCCACAAGTCAAGCAGTTCAATGCCCATGTCTAATAGATTGGACTTTTTTAAAGCCTATGGGAGGCCTGCACCACTTTGCATTTGGGACAGGTGTTTGGCCCAGCACTATTACATCTCATACACAGAGAGGATTTTTCCTTCTGTCTCTAGGAAACAAAAGAATTTTTTACAAGATGCTGGCAGTTCCTCCTAGCAGTCATTTTGGCACTGCATTCCTCTCAGCCTCACAAGCAGGAGCAGCTCTGTTTGCAATATTGGTTTTCCTTCAGCCCTACATGAAGTTGGCCCACTGAACTCCACAGGTGCCTCACACCTACGGTAATGTGAAAACTGTCTGAGGCACATTGTCTGCTTTGTTCTAGCATTCAGGTTTCTCAAAATTCAGTACAACACTCTTTTGAAGCCCAGAAAGACACTTGACCCTTTCCAAAGGGTCCCAAAATGTCATCATGAAGGAACAGTCAGTTTCCATTGCATTTTTTATGTGATGCTCACACTGCACCACAACCATTAAGAAAAGGTAATCTCCAAGACCTTGCCCAGGTCTTGTCTCTGCAGTCTAATGTCACCTGCTGTGATGAGTGATCTAACCCAGACCTGAAAAGACTATATGTGAGGCAAATGAGCCCTCTGACCAGCCATCTGTGTGCTGAAGATCTAGCCCTCAAGGAAAGCAAGAACAGTTTATCATTTCCAAACGAGTGCAATAGCTTGACAGATGCCAGCTGCTGTGGGTGCCTCAGGTAAAACAAATTTGCTATCAGAAACTCCAGATGTGCCTGGGTGGAAAGCCCTCCTTGCACACCCTGCTGTGCCTGGTGAGGGAACCCTCACTGCATTCCCTGACTCCCTGACCGTGCCTGGGCTGTTTGGGCTCAGGGATTTTCCCTGATGCCTGCTCTGCTGAGCACCAGAGGTGAAGTGGGGTAAGGTACCATGCGAGCGCATCTCATGAGTCAAGCTCTTTGCTCTTCTGAGCTGGAGACAAGATACTGGTTGAGTTAAATGGAAATAGTTGGATAGCAAGAAGCTGGGATCCTTTCAGGGCATGGTTTAACTCCTGAAAGATCGGTGCAAAATCAGTTATGCCATCCAATCTGGAGCCTCTCATAGGCTGAGTTATGCAATAGCTGTGCCTTCCTCATGCAGGAGGGAGCAAGGAAGAGCTCAGCTGAGCAGCCTTAGCTGAGGAATTAAACCTTCCATTGTATGTACTGTCAGATAAATAAGGTTCAGTCTGGTACAAAAGGTCTTAATTTGCCCCAAGTTTGCACTCAAGACATCTAAGTCTTCACCTGGCCACTCCTCTCTACATTCAGTGGAAAAGTGGAAAAGAAATTAAAATTAACACCTTCATTTCAAGGTAGCTTAGATGAAGTCATCTTCAAGGTTGCCTACTTCCCTTCACTTCACCAGGAGCCCCCACAACCTGCTCAGACTAGGCTCGGAATTTGGCTGTCACAGAGGTGGTTCTGGGACACGGGAGTCTGGAGATGAGAGAAGCAGCTCTCAATCTTTATCTGATAACCCAAGGACTATGTGGATTTGTTAGCTGTTACTTGCTCTAAGGACACCTTACTCATTTAACTTTCTTCAGTTGGCTAAAATAAACTTAACCGAAATGTTCCCTATCCTTATTTGCCATCAAATCCAGGATACTTCAAGCTTTTCTACAAGGGGGAAGTTTAAAGTCAGTGCTATGAAGAAAGTAGATGTTTACCAGTGTGAGCATGGTGAGCGGTGGCCCTGCTAAACGTGGGAGTGTGATGGAAAGGGATGGACCAGTGATGGCTCTGATGGAAGGAAAGCTGACAGCCTGGACTACTTGATGATGTTAGCCTGCTTGGACTCTTCGGACAAGTTGCATCTCCACCTGTGCTTCAGTCTGACAACTGGTAAATTATGATAATACTTACTTTCTCAGCTGGGCTTTGGAAGCTTCTATGTAAATATTTATGAAGTGTTCTGTTTATAATTGTAAGTAAATAAATGAGTATATGGAACTGACAGTCTAGGGATGCAAGTTGTTCTGTTTCACATACTTAAATGTAGTCATTTATGATTTCTCGTTTCATTCGGAAGCAAATAATTTAGGACCAACAACTTCAAAAATTCATTTCTGAACTTCTGAACACTCAAACCAGGACAACATCTCAAACTGAGCCCCAATTAAGAAAGAAAAGTCTACATTTAAGAGGCAAATCCTGCTGACATAAGGAAAGACTGAGAAGAGCTCTTGTAGGCACTTCACGTGCCTAAAGATGTAAGTAGTTGCCTGTGGAAGTTTATAGAAGTGCTGAAGCTTCTAGATCCCTTTTAAATTCAATGTGAGAGGGGACATCATGCTCAGTTACTCAAAACCTTTGAGATCTTATCACTCACTCATTTTCCTGTGACATCTGTAGTATGTGAATCCCTCTAGTTGTCTTTTCACATCTTCCCATCCATCCCCTTTTATCCTCATCAGCAGTCGTCCTTGACCTTGTCCTTGTTTCCAACTCAGCAGGCAAATGTCCGTGAACATTTCTAATAAATCCATTGTTCGCATAATAATGGAGCTCCCTGAGCATCAAGCGCCTGCTGCTACTGTTGCCTGAATTCTGAGTCCAGTGATGGCCCTTCCATGGCATCCCTCAGTACTTCTTTTTTCAAAGCTATTGCTGTTTCATAGGAACCAGAAGACTCTCTTTGAAGAGAGTTGACCTGAGCAGTGTTTTCAGTACAGTGTCCACCCAAACACTCACCCACACAGCACACAAGCTCTGGGTCCAAGCACAGAGTTAAGCATGCTGCTTTTGAACGCAGTGTCTCCTTAAAGACAGAGATCAACACTGGGGCTCAAAAAATCTGTCTGCTGTTTTTTTGGCTTATCTCCACAACGGCTACTTGATTTGGAGGAAATGCTTCATACCTCCTCCTGACTCAATTTCTCCATAAATTGTGGGTGTTGATTTTCTTCACCATGAAGGCACTAAAAATATCACTTAAAAGCAAGGGAGGGTCAATCTGGACGGGAAGTCAATCCTGTTTTAAAAATAGCTTTGGAATATCAGAGATGCTGGTCCTGTACATGTATCAGAGATTCTTTTATTGATTATTAGCTGATTCTGTTTTCATGCTTCCCTGAATTCCTGGACTTGGACTGCTCTGCAGCTGACCTCTGAAGGTGGCATCATCCTTTACTGTGAGAGCTCGTACTGACAAGCACTAGGTAATCACGGCAAGCACTGGGTGATCAAGACATAGCCCTGCATTGACCACACTGTGCAGACTGCAGCAGCCGAGATACTTTCGAGCAGTGGGATTCTAACCTGAATCCTAAAGCAGAGATCCCTAAGGAATCCACCACTCCACAAGTGTAGGAGATGGCTTTCACAAAGCATCTCACTGCCAAGACAGCTGTGTATTTTAATTGCTAACATAATGTGTAGTGTGAGTATCCCAAAGGAGAGCTGGTAACACACTTAAGATCTCAAGTTTAACAAGCCAAATGTAACACCAACATCTTGCATGCATCTCATGCTTGACATTAGCTGCTCCAGCAGGGTTTAGAGGTGTAAGTAGAGCAGTCCAGGTTGGGCTGGAAATGGTTGAACAGAAATAAAAGGAATAAAGGGCTACAAGCAACCCTAAAAGACAAGGGTGATGTTATAAATAAAATTTTAGTGAAACAGGAAAATAAGTCTAAGTTAAAAGGCTACTGAGAAGAAGAGAAAGGACTGGGAAAGCTTCCCAGAGGTGTTTTAATGTATGCTGGTGCTGGATGAAGAGGGTGGAGAGAACTGACAAACAGGCATCTTCTACTAAAATAACAAAATATTAATAAATCAGTATTTGTGGACAGCTGGAGGAGTCTAGCACTTCAGGGGTGTTCAAAGAAGACAAAGACTGGGAGGTGTCCTGCCTGGCTGTGAAGGGGCAGCTTGCTGAGTCTTACACTGCCAATGCAAGAGTGGGTATTAACCTCTGCAAGTTGTTGGAGGACAGACACCCTAAGGCTCTGGGCTTATCTTGAGGTATCATAGGTGCTCTTCCTGCAGAGATCTAAAAGCTTTTTTAGGAGGAGTGACATGACACAGATATTGTACCTTTGCCTCTCTCTTGTCTTTCCTGAGCTTCAGCCCTGGAGTACGGACACGGGACTCAAATCCATTAAGTCAAGTGGGAATGTGGGATTTCAGCACCAGATTTCTGTTCTGAGATCCCTGCAGGCCTCCAAGTAGTTGCTGTTCTATACCCACGCTGTCAGAAGCTCAAGTTTGTGAGTTGCTCTGAGCAAGAGCACAGCTTAGTCTTTGCTTCAAGCAAGCAAGCTCTTTGTTGCAAGCTCTCTATACTGTGGAGTCCCTTTCACTCTGGACTGTGGGATCAAACTGTGCAGTGCAGCAGGAAGTGCCAGAAAAATATGTGGCACAACTGTACAGCGTAAGCCAGGGCTCCATTTTTATGAATGACCCTTTTCTGGACCACTGTGTCCAACTATTGGGCCATGCTGGCGAGAGCTGTGCATGCCCTGCAGCTCTTCCTGTGCTCTGCCTTTCACTATCTGCTCCTCTGATCACACACGACCAGATGCAGCGATGACTGCACCAGGTAACTTCTGTCTCCCGGATGGCCATGCTCCACACACCCACACTGGACAGCTGAAAAAAAAAAAAAATGCTCCAGCACCTGCCTATTTTACATTAGCATAGGAATGCTTTACGGTCCACACTGTCAGGAGATGTCACGGAGCTAAATTGCACAAGACAGCCACTGATGGATTATGGCACCCAAAATTACCAAGAGGGATATTTATATTTTCACTACTGAAGCCTTGGAATGAGTCCTTTTTTTAGTTTGGCAGCACTGCTCCAGAACTGCATTAGAGACCCGCTGAAAGCTAAGGCAGATGCTTGCAGAAGGTGAGTGCTGGCTTTGTTTACTAGGTAGATACTCTCCCAGAGAGGAATTCAGCCAGTTGCTTTGATCTTAAAGGTGACATTATTATTTTTCTGGCTTTCTTGACTGAAAGTGAGTTCAGCGTTGGCCCCTTTTTCAAGCAGTTTTACTTGGACACATTAATTTTCTTACGCTCAGTCACACCAAGCCTGTCTTTTCCTAGTCCTGGGCCAGATTTGCACATGATTTTCATTATCTCCTGTCAGGAAAATCTTGATCAGAGTTCCTTGGTGGCAAACTCTTAGCAAGAAACTATGCAGTGGCTCAGTACAACCTTCACAGTGCCATATGTGGAAGAATGCCACGATCAGCTTGTCAAGTAGGAGCTGCTTTAGCAGCTCTCCAAGTCAGGCTCTGTTCAGCAGCATAGTGCGTGCAATGCATTCTGCCTCCGAGCACAGTGTATCCGCAGGAACATGACATGTGTGAGTCTGTCCCTCAAGAACCAGGTGGGAATGTGCGACTGCCACCATCGAACCAGCTCCTTGGATTTAGCCTGTTCTTTGTGAGGGGTATATTGCATTTCTCTCCTGCTGCTTTAAACAACAGTTCAGCAGACATTTATCTTAACAAGCGACTGGAAGCAAGAGTGGTTTTAATCCATGCATCTGCAGCTGCTGTCAAAAGCTCTCCCTAATTCCAGGGGAGCACAGAGATGAGTAGCAGAAGCTACACACAGACCTGGAGGACCCTGTGCCCCAGTGGGCAGGACAAAGCTCTGTCCACCTGCCCCACAGTGCTGGCATTCGCTCCCCCTCCCTAACAGTCTGCTGGCAGTCAGCAAGCTGGCCTTCAGGGCAGCTACCATGCCACGTTGGTTTTTTGGACTACTTTTCCTTTGGCTGAATTGCTAATGTCATAGTAATTACTTAGGAAAATTCCTTAATCAAAATCACATTTGTGGAGGTAATGAGCAAATAGGTCAAGGAGAGCAATGTGCCTTAGAAGAAGGAGATGCTTCCCTGAGCATCTGCAGAGCTGGCTGCCTTGAAGGACCATTGCTCAGGTCAGGCCCGGGGCAGACAGACCTGTGGTCCAAAGCATGTTTGAAGTGCAAACAGTCTAACCAAGCCTGCTCTTTTGCATGCTGTAAGCATTAGGGTGCCTCAGTACACACCTCCTAGAAGGGCTCTGACCAGCACAGCCCTGAGCCATCCAGAGCTCCTCGTTGCTCTATCTTCTAGGAGCACGTTGCTTTTAAGGAGATGCCCTTAGTCTCTGAATAGATCTGACCGTCAGCTTCAGTACTCAGAGATCTTAGAGGAAACCTGGTTGATAGAAGCTGTCCTGGATTCTTGGAAGGCTGAGATCGATCAGAGGCTGACTTGGATAGTCTGAAGCACTGCAAGCACAGAATAGGTTTTCTCCAAGACTTCCTATTTCAAACCACTAAATATAAAGATGAAGTAGGCACTACTACTAAGCTAGGTGTTCATGATTCCCGGCTAGCTCCCTGTCCAATGGACAGCTTGCTGGCCTCCCTCTTGCCAATGCTGGAAACCTTTCCACTGGATTATTATCTTCATACAGTTAAGTCCCTGCTGTCAGCCTCAGATTTGAGAGTTCTGAATAATGCCACGTTACTACAAGCTTTTGTCACCCCACTGTACGTCTGAGCAGCACATGTACCAAAGCACATCTTCTAGGACAAATCATTCGCCCAGTGCAAGACCTGACTGTTTGTACTCATCCATTGATTTCTGTCATTTAATCTGTTATTAATTCTTGAGAAGACCTTTCCTCTTACCCCACGGTATTCTCAAGTACTGTTGATGAAAGACCTCACTGATAATTTACAAAGAAAAATGACTGGACTGAGCTGACAGAATCACTTCCATCCACACATCGGTCGATTCCTTCAGGGCGCACTAGCAGACTCATAATGTGTGCCCTCCTTTCACAAGAGCCATCCTGACTCTTCTACTTCACTTTATTATACTTCCTCACAGCGCACCTACTCTACCAGCTCGTCTTTCACACTTCCAGCGTCGACACTTTGCACTTACTTGGTACAAAGGCTGATTAAATGCTTAGACTGAACCTAAGGGTAATTCAGCAGCTCTTCTTTAAAATTTATTGCATGAATCTTTTCTAGTCCAGATTACTTTTTACCATTTCTTTGATAAGATTATACACAAAACTTCATTGATTCTTCAGTTCGAGGGAGATCATCAAAAACAGCCTCTATATTGCATGTGGGAATCTCCTGTCCTCCCTCACTAGAGATTAACAACGCAGATTCAAACGTCAGTGGTTTTGCCTTCCTTGAGTACCCTCATCCTTTGCAGATACACACTGCCATAACTTTCGAGCAATCTCTGCCTAAAAGCTTTCCCTCCTTTAGATCAAGATATCAGATTATACAAGAAAAAAAGAACATTTTTTCTGTTGCAAAATCTCCTTTCATCTAGCACAGGGGAGATTCCTGAAGCACATGTAACATTTGTCTGGGAGAGAGAGCTCCCTCAAGTTTAGCTGTGTCCCAAAAACTAAAGGCAATTCCAGATACGAGCCTCTGCAACTCTTGACAGTAGGAAGGATTTTGTTTGTTTGTTCTTAATCTATTTCTTTAGCTATAAAAAAGGAATCGACACAATTCATCAGCAGAAAACCAAGAGCAAAAGCAAAAATACTCCCCAACCCTATGAAAGCCAGACATGTCATTGCATGTGCTTCCTCCTGGGAGAGGAGAAAAATACACGCAAACCCAAACTGAAGTTAGCTGTGGTCTTTAATGCGTTGATGGAAAGCACATGGACAATCCCTTGAGAGAAGGACCTGCCCTCTCTTACTACTTTATCTGTGTCTTGGGGAGGATTCACCTTCTCCAACAGCATAGAATCACAGAATTGTGGAATGGTTTGAGTTGGAAGGGACCTTAAAGATCACCTAGTTTCAACCCTCCTTCCAGGGGAAGGGACACTTTCCACTAGACCAGGTTGCTCAAAGCCCCACCCACCCTGGCCTTGAACATATCCAGGGATGGAGCATTCGTAACTTCCCTGGGCAACCTGTGCCAGTGTCTCACCACCCTCGTAGTGAATGAGTAATGTAACCTCATGGCATGGTAATGTCTGGACTTTGCCTGGTGTCTCCTGTCTACCCCTAAGCGAAGCCAACATCCCTCAGTTAGGCACTTACATGCCAATACCAAAGGTGCCAAGACATCAGTGCTAGTATGAAAGGAGTCACCTTGTGAATGCAAGCAGTGTTTCCAAGCTTCACGGAGAGCCCAAAAGGTATGACCTTGGCCATAACATCGCACCAGTGACACAGTGCTCTGAGGCTCTGTCATGCAGCAGGGTGTCACCAGAGACCCCAGGACACATGGAGAGAGATGGGATAGGGGTAAATCTGGAAGGACTTAAGAAAGGTTAGTGCTTATGCCAGCCTCTATCTCCTGGTTTCTTGCCATGGATGCCCTCACCAGCAAAGCAGAGGAGTTTTTGCTAATTGAAAGTACCCCAGAAATGCCTGAGTCGGTGATTTATGAAGGGCAGTGCAATTAGCCTCATAAACAATTCAAGAATGTAAATCAGGAAAGGGCTAGCTGGCAGCAGACAGTGAAACATTAATGATCTTACAGCTGCTCAAAAGTAAATATTTCATTAGCTCCACCAAGTATCATTCTGACAATTATGTTACACATGTTCACAGGTATCACCCTGCAACTTAATACAAGGCTGGGACCATGTCTGTGCCAGCAGAACTAAATCTCCACCCGAATGACTGGGCAGTTGGGGTCTGTCAGCTCCTAAAGAAGTGCGTATGCCTGCAAGCCTGGACACACCTGGACATATGTGCATGGTATGACAGCAGAAAGGCGAGAAACAGGAGCTCAAAAGGCAACATTTGTACTTCTGTGATGAAATCACTGCTCCCCAAGCACTCTCTCTGAGTGCCAAGGGCAGGAAAGCTGCTCTTCACGTTGAACTCTTGAACACTGAAGAAGTCCAAGCATGGGAGTACCAAACGTCTCAAGATCCTTGGATTGTCCTACAGAGAAGCAACTAGATCTGCAGGGCAGAACCCTTGCACTTCTGGCCACTAAATCCCCTAACTTGAAAGGCAGAGGGTCTTGATAATTTTCTTTTTTTTCACTTGCTCATTCCTCCAGACCAATCATGCTGATCACTGATACTGGTGTTCATCACTTGCCCTGCCTCAGACACTTGTATTCCTTGCTCTCCAGTCATACTGACCTGAACCTGCCAAGTGCTCAGCATGATGCCCACTCCTGTAAGATCCAGATTGAAGATTCTGGAGCTTCTGCACAAAATGTTAGGGTTTTTTGCATTACATCCATCCAAAATACATTTAGAGACATAGAGACAGACAGACAGAGGAGCTGACACAACAGCACATAAGGAAGTAGCAGTGAAATGTAGAACGCACAAAAGGAGAATGAAGAGGCGTGTGGAAGGAACTCGATTAGATAAGCACTATTAGAAGCGTGCCAGGGCTGAAAAGACATAGGGTATAGTCAGGAGTGATTGAAAGAAATGGTTTCGCCAGAACTCGTTGAAATAGCTACAGAGAAGGTGTTAGAAAGGAGGTTACCATAGGACCTGTTAAACCTGCACAGTGGGATGAAACCTGAGGTTTCATTGTTCTCAGTCATATACCACTGAGAAAATGAGTCACTGTGGGAGAGTTTAGCTTCCACCTCCAGACCAAATAAATAATAGTACTGCTAACAGGAAAGCCCAGTTATTTCTGCATGCAGCAGCTGATAGATTTCTCCATCAGCCGGGAGGCCCACCAGCGGTTATGCTGTCTGGGACTGGGACTTGGTTGCATAATGGAGACCTTCTAAAAAGACTCAGCAGTAACTTGACTTCAGAGGGCATAAAGAAAGATAGACGAGGGAAATGGTCTTGGACACCAATGGACTAAAGGGCTCAGAATATGGATGTTGTGAAACCTGGAATTTACTTAAATCTTGAGGCTAAAACTACCAAATCAAACCAAACTGAAGGCCTTGGCTGTGATAAATATCCCATGATACTCTCCAAAATCAAAATTTGCCCATGTTTTAGATATGTGACTGTCTCACATAAAAACTCCAGAATCCTCTGAGGAGCGACAGCTCTTTGGTTAGGAAATTGCAACTATATTTGTAGAAATCTCTTGAGGGATGCTTTGCTATTGCTTTACCTGTATCTCCAGACAGAAGCAGAGTGGAGTTTCACAGGCTGGCTCTGCACGGACCAGCTCCACCAGCCATGCTAGGGGCTACAGAGCTGCAGGACTTATTCTGGAAGGCAACAACCTGCACTCTCCAGCCATGGGCAAAGTTGTTTTCCTTTTTTGTCAGTCAAAAACTTACTGTCTTGTTCAGATGGGAATGATCCAGCTTTGGGACCTGCCAGCTACCCATGGGCAACTCCTTGCAGGGTCCACAGGCTGTCTACAGGGAATATGAGAGTTGGTGCTGGCTCTTCAAGGCTGACACAAGACACTGTCCTGGGTTACCAACAGTCTTCTGAAGGACAGGGTGATCTTCCATGTGATCTCATAGATGTCAAGAGACAGCCACAGCGCTCTACAATCACTCTCTTGCATGTCATGATGCATCACAACTCATGACAACTTGTCTATCCTCTCACTACAACTCTCCCACTCATAAGTCCTGAGAACAGCAAGCATTGATCAGAACCCATACTTATCTACCTGAATCCTTTGATGGACAAGCCCACTCTGAACCTCGTTAGGCAAGTGGAGAGCGGAGACAAGTGGAGAGGTAAGTGGAGTCATTAGTCCAGCTCTTACTGCTGACCTCTGCCATAGCAGAGGGACCAAGGACAAAAGAAGGAAGGACAGTAAAGTAGGTATGACAGGGAGGCTCCTCTTTAACATTAGGTCCTCCAATCATGTCATACTGGAAATCCTCTGTGGTCATTCCTGTACCTCTTGGATGCTCTCCAAGGAGGATGGCCCACACACAGCAAGTAACCTCAGAAGAGGACATCAGCTAACTCTATGCTGCACGGTTCTGACAGTGCCAGGCACTGAAGTGATGCAATGAGGGCAGTCAGAAACCTGGAAACTTGGGATGAGAACCTCCGAGACCCACAACGACCAATCCCAAGGTAGCACTGGAATGCTTTAGAGATGGAGGTAGTTGGAGCTACCTGACCATAGCCTGCACATCAAGAGTCCTTTCAACTTGCCCTCCCCTGCCCCGCTTACTGATCAAAATCTATTAATATTTAAGCAGGATTTAGTAGAAAAAGTTGCTCTGCTGAGCTGTGCAACCTGGATGCCATACTCACCGTCTGTGATCTCAGGCAGACTGCAGCACTTCAGTTTACTTAATGCTGCACTTAACCTATAGCGTGGACACATCTCCACACTTTCTTGCATCCTCTGGCCATCACAAAGGATAAGTCCTTGAAGGGTTCCCCAAAGACCCTTCTCACTGATTGCTACAAGGAAGATGGGATGTATAGGTACCTGAATTTTGAGTACAGGCTGTCCATGTGAACAGTACGGGGATCCGTCACATGGCCCCAGGAAGAACTGGGATTTCAGGTCCCTCTGGCAAGCGTGATGCAGACACAATAACTGCACCCAGCCTGTGGACTTTGCTGAAAAATGCTTGCTTGGTAGGAAAAGCTGTGGATCCAGGGAGGTGAGATGTGAAAGGAAAGGAAGTGCCACAGAGGCTGCATTACTGTGAGGGGGGGAGATGTGTAGAAAACCACAGATCTCAGAATTAATATTTATCTTACTGCCTTTTCAGAAGTGTCATTCCAAGCACTGGGACATCACTCTGTGACTGGCAGCAACTGAACATCTTGTGTGGGGCTTGTTTTAGAGAGCAACAGCTATCCACAGAAGTGATTTATCGCTAAAAGACAGAGGTGTTTGCACAGCTGACAAACCGGGGACAGATTTGGGGGAAGAGCTGCAAAAAGCCAGCCACGTATATTAGAATTATTTTCCTGAGAAGGATTTGATGAGATGTGAACTACATTATTTGCTAATGTCGTAGTTCAGAGCCTTGCCCAAAGTCCAGGAGAGTCAGAAGAAATCTTTCCATTAACTTCTCTGATTGCAAGTGAGATTGTGACAGATTTACTCCCTTTTCCTTCCTCTTCAAATATTTTAAATCAAATGGAAAGAGTAGTTAAAATTTGTCCTTTTACAGAGGAGGGCATCGTTCCTTCTTAGGTGTGCTCATATAAATAGCCACATGGGAGTCTTTTCAGGTACCTGCAACAAGTAAGATGATCTGAGGGTAATAAAGCTTCAGAGAAGAGGAAGTGAGGCGAGACCAACTAAATTCCCAAGCTACACACATGGCTGCTGCGCCAGGAGGAACGGGGACTGCACCAATGCTAAAATGAAGCCAACAATAAAAGTTGTCTTCAGACCTTCAACAGGAGCCAAACCATCTTGACATCTTTCAGTCTAGAGAAGAACTCTTGCTGAAAGTCACCAGGAAACTAGCCTGGCATATCCCAGAAGGTGGGAATACCCTGAAGGCATGAGCATTGTGAAGGAGAAGACAGAACTTGAGAAGCAGAGCTTGAGACTACACATTAAGAGACAACTGGTTAAGCCTTTTAGAATTTAGATGCCTAAATCAGACACTAATCAACAAGGTTTTCAGAGACTCAAGCAATATCTTCTGCTGGTAAATGCTCCCCCTGTCCCTAGTACAAGGTTACATGCTTAAGGATCGATCCACCAGAAGTTAACTTTGATTTTCCCAGTATCCCCTTTCTTCTCATGTCTGTAAGTGGAGCTGATAGTTTTCCATGACAAGGTTGCAAGAGTTACTTGTAGCTTTGCAGAGCCCACGTGCCGCTGCTCTTCATGGAGGCTGTGGCCAATGGTCAGCTATGGAGTTTACTGCTCCTGGTGATAATCCCAGGAATAAAGTAGTGAACCTTTGTTTCAGTAGATTTTTACATAATTTTTAAGTTAACAAAATCAGCTAGGAAGCAAAGAAAGGAAGCTGGTAGCGATGAAAGCAGAGCAGGTTGGGTTGCTATATTTGGGCAGGGGTCCAATAAGAGAGGAAGGAAAGTTTACTGATTATGGCATATTCTTAATGGAATATTGCTTCCAGCTCCTCACCTCTGTTTACACTTTTATAGAGTGTGATAGGATCAGCAATCACAAAACGGGAGAAGCTCCACATGTAGAATGTCCTTATAAAGATTTCATTCTTCACAGTGTCAAAAGCAACTAGTTGCATTATTTTCTGGAGGCCAATTTAATTGTTGTCAATACCGGTTGCAAATTGGCTTTAACATTTTAAATTGATGTTTTCTGTAAACTGCTCTCACTAATGGAAGAAAACATTGTGTTTCTGCCTTTCATCTGAAGATCTAATGCATTTTCCAAACAGTAATTGATCTAGCAAGACGCATAGAGGCGAGCAGGGAGAAGCAAATCTGCTACAAAAATGATTTTGCCCTTCCACAGCACCTAGGAGAGCTGCAGAATGACACAGTGCTGAACAGGTAGTTAGACAGTGGGCTTAGTTGTTGTGTTTTGGTTTTTTCCACAAGAAAACTTCTGAGCAGCTTAAAACTAAAGTACCTTAACTGCAAGCAGAATTCGTTTGCATGTAAATTGCCACCATGGTGACAAGTTTGAGTTCTGGAAGATCCCAAACCTACTGGCCTGAACCTCAGCCCACTTCATCTTGAAGTGCATGTGGCCTTGAAGGTTCTGACAGTCTCAGTTGGACACCACGTTCCCAGAGCATCTAAGCACAGGCTCCCCTGCATACATGCTCACAGGCAACCTCTAAAAATCCTGCTCAAGTCTATGGCTATGTGGGACACAACTCAGTGGTCACCAATTCAGCACTGCCTAAACAGCCTCACCTCTCTCAGACCCGCTCCTGACTGTGCTCCTACATCACGTCGTATGACCTCTTCCTGATCTGATTTTGCTGGGTTAATGAGTTAAACTGGCTGTTGGAAGAATGTGACAGCACCAGAATCAATGCAGAGGGCAGTGGGCAAAGCAGAGGATGTGAGAAGAAGAGGATTGAGACCAGCCATTGGGCTGACTCAATTGTGAAACTAGAGCTGGAAAGGAAGAATGGGCAAACTTGCAGATTCAACGCAAGACACAGGTCAGGTCTCAAAACCTACTCAGGAGCATGACACCCCTTGCCTACTGGATCCTCAAGCCCTAGGTGACTTCTGCCCTCCCATTGCTGGGGCTGGAGCTAAGCTTTGTGTTGCCCTTCTCCAGGCCCCCAGCCCCATTTCCCATGTGCTCCCAGAGGACCCGAGAGAGAGCAGCTGGGAAGTGCTGAGATGCCACGGTAACAACTTCAGCTCAGCTCTCCCCAGGGAAAGGAGTATCTCCTAGTCCTGCCCTTTCTCAAATTCTCCAGAATACCTGTGCTAGATACCTACTCTAATTGCATTCTGCTTCTAATCCTTTCCCAGATCTGAAGGGGAAGGGCAGAGCACAGGGTGAAGGGAACCACATGGCTTAAACATCCTTCCTTCCTGTCACCCACAATGCAGACTGTAGGGCTAGCAACCTAGGGCAAGGGCATGAACTGGCCTCTCCATCGGGTGTTTCCAATCTGTTACTGTTTCCATCTCTGCTTTTGTAAATCTTGAGAACAGTATTTTTTTTGCCGTACAGATTCAGGAATTGGGAAAGCATCCAAATGTATCAGGTTGGACCTCCTACACTCACATAGCCTCCATCCTCTATAACTCCTTCTCACTCTCCTGATCAGTGTTACACTAACTCTCCTGCATCCATCAGTACTACCTCCCAGGACCCCACAATCCCATCAGCCTAATGATTTCTCTTAAATACAGTAATTGTTACAAATATTGAAGGCCAGCTCTGGGAAGGAGGTCCATGAGCTCCCACTCATTTGTGTGCGCAGCAAGCAGGTGGCATGGGGTGCAGAGAGATGCTGCTGTTGTACGGTGCGATCCAGGGCATCGCTCAGCATGTTGCAGCACATGTCCACAGCCACTCTGTCCCCTGCAATATGCAGGTCCCTGGCTGGTTACATGCCTGCATTAGATTCCCAGACTTTTTCCACATTCATAGAACCATAGAATTGTTTTGATTGGAAAAGACCTTTAAGATCATTGAGGCCAACCATTAACCTAACACTGCCAATCTCACCACTAAGGCATGTCACTCATCTCCATATCTACATGTCTCTGAAATACCTCCAGGGATGGGAGCTCCAACACCGCCCTGGGCAGCCTGTTTCAGGACTTGACAATCCTTTCGGGGAATAAATTTTTCCTAATGTCCAACTCAAACTTCCCCAGGTGCAACTTGAGGCTGTTTCCTCTAGTCCTACTGCTTGTTCCTTGGGAGAAGAGATCAATCCCCACCTGATTCCAGCCTCCTCTCAGGGAGTTGTAGAGAGTGAGAAGGTCTCCCCTGAGCCTTATTTTCTACAGGCTGAGCAATCCCAGGTTCCTCATTTGCTCCTTGCTAGACTCATGCTCTAGACCTTTCACTAGCTTTGTTGCTTTTCATTGATGACTCGTCTCCACCAGAGCATGGTGCTAGAAAAGCCTGCTTCAGTTAATTTCCACATTCTCCATCTGTTTTGTTGTATTGTTTTCAGGGGGTTGAGTTTCACTGTAAGGCTTTGTTTCAAAGTAAACCTATATGCTTAATCCTTCTCTTCTCACAACTTGCATTAGTGTCTCTTAAAAAAAAAATATGCTGTTCCCATAGTAACACACAGCTTCTAGATATCGCTGTGGATGATAAGCGTTGCTGTGCCTGGCCTTGTGGCTCTGGGACTGTGCTCTGTTGAATGAATGCTAAATTCCACCAAAACAGTTTTAGCAGGCACCTGGTATTTATCCCGTAGCTCTGGATGTTGCTACTCTGTCGTGGCTCTGTGGATCCTGGGAGTATCGAGACATTACACTTATACATGTGTATATACACACACACTCCACCTACTCATTTTTCCCTGTCACAGTCAGAATAATTTATTTTTTTTTATTTTTTTCAAATTTGTTGCTAGCTGTTTTGATTCATGAAACCTTGACATCAGTCATGGGAGATATTTGGATGTGATATACAAGAAACTGTTGGAAATGTTGCTGGTTTTTATTCTCCAATAAATTAATTGGTAAATATATTTGCAGTGGGGATATTTTGTTGTCTCGTGTCTTGTTAGTGGGGCACAGTTTTCCCAAAGGTTCTTTTTCACAAATGAACCTAAAACTTTACAGCTCAGTAAAACACTCAGAAGACCAGAATAAATCAATAGCTAGAGGCAGATGGAGGTGCAGCCCCAGCCTCACAGAGGCAAAGAGGAGGCTGTGGGACTCAAGAGAGTGCTGGGGATCACAGCCTGTATGTGGCAGTGTTAGTGGGCAGCAGATGTCAAACCCTTACTGCTGCTTATGATCGAATATCCCCACAGCACCAGGTCCTACCCTATGCCAGCAACAGAAGAGGGAGGTTGGATGTGCAAAACAATAAGATCAAGGATAAGTAAAGAAATACTCAGCAGTTAAAAAGATACATTTGGAATCACCTGGAGTACTGCATCCAGCCCTGGAGTCCTCAACATAAGAAGGACAGGTCTGGAGTGGGTCCAGAGAAGAGTCACGAAAATGGTCCAAGGGCTGGAATCTCTCTCCTGTGAGGACACGCTGAAAAAGTTGGAGTTGTTTATCCTGGAGAAGAGAAGGCTCTGGGGAGACCTTACTGCAGCCGTTCAGTATCTGAAAGCGGCCTACAAGAAAACTGGGAAGGGACTTCTTACAAGGGCTTGTAGTGATAGGATGAGGGGTGATGGCTTGAAACTGGAAGAGGGTAGATTTAGATCAGAAATTAGGAAGAAGTTCTTCACTTTGACAGTGGTGAGACACTGGAACAGGTTGCCCAGGGAAGCTCTGGATGCTCCATCATTCGATGTGTTCATGATCAGATTGGACGGGGCTTTGAGCAACCTGGTCTAGTGGGAGGTGTCTATGTACATAGCAAAGGAGTGGAACTAGATGATCTTTAAGGTCCCTTCCAATACAACCCATTCTATGATTCTGTGGTTTTATGACTCTATGATCAGGGTCATTAAGTACATTGCACCGTAGCTCATTCTCTTGACTTTCCAACCCATCTCTTCTCCTGTGTTTCTTGGATTACAGGCACTTTGGGACAAGGTCTGTGCTTTCCAATGCAAGTGTAAAAGCTCTCACTTCCTGCTGGGATATGGGATTGAAGGAGTCACGTCTGTGCCCATGTGAAGATGCAGGAGGAAGCATCCCTGAGCATCCAGAGAAGGACTAAAGCACACAGAGCAGCACATGCTTCGCTTCTGAGAGGGGCCGACCTGAAGACAAAGTCGTAATCCCAGGGCAGAACTGCTCTCTCAGTGCCTGAGCAAAGTGCATCAATGACTTGGGGACAGATACTCACAAGGCTTTAGGCATTTATCTTGAAATCAAAGGAAGACGGTAACCCAAGTACCTTTCAAAGTAAGGCCCTTGCCTCGCTGTGCTCCATTTCCTCAGCTGTAAAATGGAGACTGGCAATGCCACAGAGAGTGGGAGTCAAAGGGCATCAGCTGCTCTGATACGAGGGGTGATGTCTAACACTGTATGGGCTAACTTAGGTCCTAAACGAGTGAGGAACCTAGATCCTTCATATCAAAGAAGATACAAGCTAGTGTCCTATCTTAGCTGTCCTATACCAGTTCTAGCAGCATCTGCCTCTCTCCATTCTGCTGGACTGATTCTTACTTTTGCAAATGGTATTTTGGATGCTAGGACACTGAGTAACTCTTACCCTCAAAATGTTCAGAGACAAAAAAATCTGACATTTTCTGGTGGTTCAGAAAATGTATTAAACCATTTGGGATTTTTCTGAGAGGGAAAGCCATGAGAAGCATTGGGGCTTCCCATACCAGGGGTGTACTTGGAGGAAAAAGCAGATGGAGTGGCACTGAATCACCTTATTTTCTACAGATCTTAGAGGTTTCAAAGCTGGTACTGTTTCTTTCTTTTCAAATGTCAGTGAACAGCAACAGGAGTACAGAGAAAAGAAAAGCTCTGTCCCTGGAACTCTGGGTGTTTTCTAAGTGTTTTCCCTAATTCTTCACCCACCTGCACCTTAACTAGTTTCTTATAACAGAGCACAGGGGCTGTGAAATGCTACTGCAGTGATGGGGGGATCATTTTACACCTGCTTTGTATTCCTCTGAACAGCTGTAAATGACAACACAAACCGTGAAGCAGCAGGGAATTTGAATGCCTTCTATATATATTTCTACACGGATCCTTGGTAAATTAATTCAAATAGTTGCTGGGGATTTGGGGGAGAAGTTAGAGAATTCGATGAATGAATAAAGGAAGCAATTTGAAGCAGGGATCAGCTGGAGATTTGTGGGGAATGAGAGAGGGGAAAGGGAGAAGGTCCCTAGAACCCAGAGAAAATCTGAGAAGTCGACCACCCTGGCTCACCCTGGTCTGTAGAAAGGGGCCCGATCCCACACCGAGCCCGTAGTCCAGAAGAGCAGGGCCAAGTGCAGTGACCTCTTCCCCTATGTGATGATTAGTATGGAAATACTCCCCATGCTGCTGTTGCCTGTATTTGGCTAGAGACGTTAGCTACAATTTCCATAAAGATTAAAGGCCTCTCCTGCATTTGTTCACACTCAGAACAAGCTCAGAATGCGCCTCTGGGTGGAAGGCACTGCTGAAAACAGCACTTTGAATACATACATCTCTGGAACATCCTGACTCAAATGGCTTATTAAAAGCCTTCCCCAGATATATCAGGCTAATCAGAGCACTAGCCTGTGTTGTTTGCTGAATTCCAAGTAGTAATCCTGTCAGTAAGCTGTTCTTCACACCTGCGGGTACCCCCATCCCCAGTGAAGGTAAATAGCACAAGATTTTTCACACTGGAAAATTATCTCCACTTACACCTGCGGTCAGCTCTTCATTGGCACATCTGGAGCTGGTTTCAGACCAACATATTCTGTTGGCAAGGCAAATTGATATTCTGAGAATTAAGAGGCCAAAAGAATATAAAAGTAGGCCAGAGTCTTTTCTTCAGTGAGTACAAAAAAGAGTCTCGTCGTTGCTCTCACAGCCTCCTGATCCTGGAGGCAGTCAGAAGTGGCATAATTACAGGTAGAGAATTTACCCACCTGCCTCATGCTCAAGTAGATGACATTTGGGGACCCTTTACTGCTGAAAGCGCTGCGTGGTGGCAGCAAGGACATCTTGCCCTGAATATATTTGGAGTGACTGTCCTCCCACACAGCTTCCCACATCAGTGTAAAGGTCCCAAGTATCCTCTCCTTCATAGCTTGGCAATACTACCAAGGTGAAATGTAGAATGAGTGAGAATGAGATTGAGAGAATAAAGGATCACTTCAGACCATGTACTGCAGCATCATAGATTTGTACTACTTGTGAGTTTGGGACAGAAGCCTCCCTGACTCATAAGGATTCACCTAAACCAAGCCCATATCCCACCACTGTGATAGTACAATACTAATTTGTACCAGCCAAAGATCTGTTTCAGGTTCTTAATTGGAGTCTTCTGTGGCTTGGTCTTGGTTTGGAAAACGGTAATGAGATGGCTCCTGCATGTCTGTTAGTCCTGAGCTGGCTACCCCTCCATCACCAAGGTAGTAAGAAAACTTCTATCTGACAGTTTCTGTGGGGACTAAATTTTGCAGGTGCTTTAGCTACATTTTGAGAAAACCAAACCAACACCTTGCATCCAACTCTCAGAAGGCCTTCAAATATCCAAGGACAGTATTGGAGGTAGTCATCTGAGTCAAGAATCTAGTCTTAATTTTTCCGCTAATGCTGATGCCTTACATACATCAGTTGACTATGGATGATTGCCTCTGGCTCAAACTCCGTCTCTTGAGCCAAATGCAGCACCTTCCTCTATGGGAGCACACTGCTGCTTGTGTATGACGTTCCCCAAGCCCACAGGAACTATTGACCTTTCTGCCATTTATCCTCATTCTTGTCTATGTTTACTGGCCATCCACTGAACAAACAAAAGGCACTGACCTTCACAGTGGATGTCAGGATAAATAACTTGGCCAAGGAAAAAAGACAGGGGAAATTCTGCTAGAATTTTCCTTCCAACACCTCTAAAGGCACTACTGTGATACAGACATGAAATCTGCCGATAGACAGCTAGATGAGATGGATTTCCTGTGTCTCAAATTCATCGTATTTTATGTTACTCACAATAGCAAACACTGAACTAACAAGAGGCCTGTATGGGATGGAGAATCATTCCTGTCTACAAAGAGTGCTGTAGCTCATACTAATGAGGTGGTGCACAGCTGGAGAGGTGTGCTCTGACCCAAGCAATCTGTAGACACAGCTTTCGGGTTTTCTTACCGGCAAAGAGCATATAACCACTGAAACAGCAGCACTGTATAAAAGCAATGAACAGAAATGTCAGTGGAAGTAAGGGTGGGTGGAATGGGAGGTGAACCGTCCCCTGCCATCCCAAAAGGGTCTGAGCTTGATTTGTGGCAATAATCTCTGGAGAGATGCTCTTCAGATACTTGGGATGCTCAAACTCAGCAGAATGTAGTGTGCTTCTGACAAATAGCTGGCTCCCACAGGACCTGGGGAAGGTGCCCATTGTAAAGTAGTAGGCTGAAGCCTTCTGGAAACCAGCTGCCTTGTCTGAAAAAGGACAATTGTCTCCCTGTCTAAGATAGAGAGACCTACTTCTCTTCTCCCTCAAACAAGCATTCATTAGATCTGGATTCTATCTCAAAGCTCAACAGAGAAGTACAGACTAAACTTAACACCAGGCCCTCTTGTCACACTGCAGAGCTTAGAGTTCTGAAATCACCTGTTGTGAAGTCCTGGGAGAACACACTGAGGACATTGCTTTGGCCTTGAACTCTCCCTCAGGCATCTATGATAGCTGGACACGGTGCCCATAGCTTGGTGGACTACCAGAGGAAGTTGCACATTCATACACTGTGATCTCCTGCCGTAACCATTTGAGGGCTGCCTAAGTGCTTGCAGGAAGGGCAGCACCTGCCCTGTGGGTGATAAACTCTTCTCCATACTTGCATCAGCAAACAGCAGGTACCGTCTGGCCAGTCAAGAGCCACAGGCCTGCCCTCAGCAGCACCTGCACGTGCCGCTTTGTTTGGACTCCACTGCCTCAGACACAGACCACCTCAATTTGTGATTATCGCTCACAATCATTTTGCTTGCTGAACACCAAACGAGCCCAATGGAAAAATGAAGCTATGGTTTATTTAGCAAGATTTAAGGACATCCCTCTAGTTGCAAGTTTGGAAATAAAAGTTCCAAGTAAAATAAACATAAAACTCAATCTCAGCCTGTATATAACAACTATAATCCTTTCTGGTTGCTTAATCTCTCATACTCTGGAGTCCTGAGACAAACCACAGCCAGTAGATCTGATACTTTTCAGACGCTGCCGCAAAACCCTACAGCTGTGGTCTTCTCAAGACAATTGCAGCACCAATGAGGAATGCTTTGTCTTGATCCTCCTACTATATATTACTACCTCTATTTTTTCCCCCATCTGTCCCCCATTCCCTTTGTTCTATTTATTTTCTTCCCCTTTCCCCAAAAAGTAAGTATTGAAGGTGGCCCTTTTACTTCCACACTGGGTCTTACCAGCTTTATTCTAGTTTAACATATGGCAACCCATTGTCTTGTTTTCCAACATTTATTTCCCTCCCAACCCAAAAGATTTTAGCATTCACTTATACAATTTCCTGATTACCTCGATAATCCAAAGATGAGCTGAGTAACGGAATATAGTTACCATAGAGCATTGCCCTATTCTGCAAATGAAACAGTATAAAAAACCATTAACCATATAGCTGGTTTACGAGCTCATGATGTTTTGTAAGCGATTAGCTTTCTGTCTCATATGATATATGAGGACATGTTAATAATGGACACAACCAAGCCAGGAACAAGTTCTTTTGGGCAAGCTACAAGAGGAAGTTTTCCCTTCCCAGCGTTGGCAAGGGCTGGTTGTGACATTCGGTCCAACTGGCTGCCCCAAGGCAGAAGTGATCAATCAGCCCCCTAGAGCTGCCAACGGTTGTGAAAGGCTGTGCTGGAAGTAAAGCCGCTCTCCTTTGTAGTTGGGTTTGTGAGTATCTTCTTTTAGCAGTCTCCAGTTGCCCGTGACTTGCCTGTTTTAGCCCTGACTGAACTGCAATGGTTTCTCTCCTTCAGACAACATGGGCAAACACACAGACAAGCAAAGGCTGAGTGAGCTGATTGTCATCGTGAACAGCACGCCTTTTGCTTCCCAGCCATTTTACCATGCTCATCTCATGTCCCAGTTCTCAGTAAGGACCAAACAGACCCCTTGACAGGTGTGTCACTTTGTAATGTGATGATACCTGTGCTCTAGTCTTTCCGTCCCTGTGTGCCTCCACTAATATTGTAGCAAGTCTTAAAAACGTCCACTGGAGCCATCAGCTACTGATAGACACCGCAATTAGCAACTCCTCTCGCAAACCGGCCCAAGAGCCTTTTCTCAGACTTGACAGTGTCTAAACATGACATCTCATTCAGACTTCCAGTACCCAGCTGGTCTCTTCTGCTGCAAGTAAAGGACTCCTTCTGCACCGCTGTTCAGGATTTGCCTGCCCTAACTGACTAACTGGAGCCAGCGGAAAGAGATAGGGTATCTTCAGAAAGGGATTCCTCTCATCGTGATGCTTATGTCAGGGTTGTTCTCTTACGGTGCCTATATCTGTTCACTAACCACAAACCCTTGTTTCTTGTGTTTCTGTCCTGAGGACAGTCCCAAGCCCTAGATATGCAAAAGCACCTTTCTCTTCCAGACAACTCACTTCACACGTTGCTCTCCAGCCCAACGTTTTATTTCACAAGTATAACTGTCTGGCATACAAAATTACAGGGTTCACTGGCCTCTGAGCAAAAACTGGAGAGCAAAGAAATCCTTCTTAGTTCTCAGGGAAATTATTTTGTTCCCAGCAGCAGGAGAGGCTTCCAGAGAACACAGTCACCTGCTCCGGTCTCCACAGAGTGATGCACATTGCAGCAAAACCCTTCTAATAGTCACTGCAACAAGGCAACGGAACCCAATCACTGCCCTCAGTCATAGGCCCTTTCCACAAAGAGCAGAACACATCAAGCCCCACAGGTTGTGGAGTAGTCTGAGTTCCCACCAACTTCTTTCAGAAGCTTTCCCAGCAGGGACCATTCGGAAAACCTCCTCTGATCACCAGGTGATACAGGTCAGAAAATGCCACCCAGAAATTTCTATGTACGGCTGAACAGCTGGTGACTGAATGAGGGCATATCTTGGAGCCATACATCCAGTTGCAGCTGAGAGACAGCAAAGTGTTGGCAAGTCTACCACATCCCACTTAACAAAGGTGATCAGCAACCACTGAGACATTGTTTTGACAGTTATCAATATACAAAACGTTCAATAAATCAGAACAGTATCTTTACCTAAGAGGCCAGCGTCCTTGCGCCACTCGGGAAATCAAGTCAAAAAGCAGTTAAATGATTTGACCAAATTCACCAGCCAGTAGAAGTCAGAAAAGTACTGTGTGTCCCAATTCCTAGGCCAATGTTCCTGGAGGACCTCAGGCCAGTGTCTTTAAGCTCCTGGGGTACCCTCTAGATCACCTTTCACACTTTCCTCTCAGTACATGCCTAGAATTCCCTTGAACGAATAAGGTGACCCCAGTTCTGTGGATTTCCTTCTTCTCAGCTGCTGTATGTAGGGAGCCCAATTATGCTTCATAGCATATGTGTTTTGTTGGAAATAAACAATGTTCTAAGCTTAATACAGCCATTTTGGTACAAGCTGAATTTATACCTCACTGATTCTGAATTTTTAAAAAGCCTAGAGAACAGACATTCTGTTCAGCAAAAACTCGAAAGAATCGTCACCGCTGATCCTTGCACTCCTCTGTTCTATCGAATTGCCTTTTAAAGCCATTTATTATCCTAATTTTAGGTTTACAAAATCCTCGCTTCGAAAGTGTGAAGAGAGAGCGAGCAGGAAAGCGGCACTTACCTGGGTTACTTTTGGAGGTGCGCACAGGAGTATAATGGTTTTTGGAAGATGTCCTGACTGGGGTGTTTTCTTTGGGGGAGGTATCTATGGCTGAGATAGTCTCTCTTTCACAGTGTGCTATTGGGATTGGTCCCTGCTGCCTTAAGATGTCAGCCAGAGCCCTGAGGAGAGAGAAATAGGGGGAAAAAAATGTATTTTCACACAGTAGCTAGAATGGCAATCAGTATTTTCATTTCCATGGTCACTGTGTAAATCCAGAAGCAGTTGTATTTCTAGCATAAACAGAAAAAAAAAAAGGCAACAATAACATATAAAAATACATGGCTTAAAAGCCCCATTTCTTTTTGTGTCTGCTGCACATACTTACAGGTTCTCTTGGCTATTGTTTAGTTTTTCATATGCCTCCACTAACTCACTTCACCCGAAGGTTATGCTGGATCTCTACCATTTTCCCTGCTGTCAGTGACAGTGCGATGCACTGCTCTCCACAGCACAAAGCACTGCCTTCGTGAAGAGGCGCCACTGACCACATCAGAGCCCTAAGAGTCATCGCTGTCGTCTTCTAAATGCGACACCAAAACTGCTCTGCCCAAGTCAAACTTCTTTAAGATTGAATTCGATTAGGATTCCTGTCCCCACAGTCCTTAAATCCTTGATTTTTTCTGCAAGAAGCTCAACATGCAGCAGTGGTGGGATTGAGTTTACTAGAAGGCAACCAGCACTCCAGAAGAAAAGGAATAAACCATTTTCATGGGTTTATGTCAACACAGCCATCAGCCTACCTGTAGCTTTTTCTCCATTAGAGATTTCTTTAATGGTACTGAGGTCTCTCTGCTATTTCCCAAGAAAAAAGAATGTCACACAGTTCAGTTGCATCCAATGTTTTTCCCCTTGGATGAGTGAATACTCAAAGATTTATTTTCCTCTGTGAATATCATTGACACAGTGGAACAACCATAGCATGAAACGCACTGACTTTCTTAGCGCAGCCACAAGCGATTTCTTGAGCCACAGGAAAAGAAGGAAGGGGGTGGCTTGTGTGGATTATAAGGGATGGTGGCATTTTAAAGATGACAGAGTTTGAAAGGTTCTTTTGGCAGAGGGAGCATGCCTAATGTCACCTCGGGTACCAAGAAAGATGCAAGGAGGAGAAATTCCTTCACTGCATATTGATGAGAATGATGCTGGCATTGCTCATATCCACAAGCATTCCTTAAATGTCATATTTCTGGGTTTTCACACGAGCGACTATTTGAGACCGGAGTCCATTCCATTTTCCAAATCACTTCCTCTGAAGACTGCTACCCTTGTGCATGAGGAACTGCAACACGAACGTGCTCCACAAAATAAACCCTTGGAAGATCTCAGAGGCTCCCAAAGAGGATTACATTAGTTCCCAACCACCCTGTACAGAATAAGAGTATTTTTAACCTTATCTGATTATTTATTTTTGTAGAGAACAGGCGCAAAGGTTATAACCAATGATATGCTATGTCTATGTGCACACATACTGATATATATGGACACATATGGAGCAAAGGAGTTTTCACCTGCGGGGATATGAAAGCACGTATATTTATTTTTTGTTTGTGCCAAGATGGGGTCAGAGAGAGTTGAAGGTGGGAAGAATATGAGATAGATACTTAGTCCCTTCCCAAGTCAAGGCTCCTTTTATTTGCTCCTAAGGTCATTCCTCACTGAAGAAAAGGAACCAGTATTTGGTGTTCTCCAAAAGCTGCTGAATTCCCATTGATTGACAGAGATCTGTGAGTGCTCACCGTATTTTACATTCATGCCTGAGCTATCTCAAACTGGTCACCAACTTACAGGACATGTTTCAAATTTTGGCCCTTTGCCCAAGGCTGAACAGAACATGAGTGGCAGAATAACTATCTGAAGCTGGAGCCTGAGGTTCCCGCCCTATATGATCCTGCACAATTCCCTCCTGAAGAGAGATTCATTCACCACTGATCCTGATGGCTTTTCTAGCCAAACACCTCCCCATCGCATTACAGATCTTGCTGATTGGGGAGGATGTGGGAAGTTAATGAGATCTGTCTATTTGGCATTAGCATCCAGCACATCCCGTTGGAGACAACACATTTTCTAAAGACAGCAGGTTGGCAGAATTGAGCCCTAAGCACATATCCCCAAGATATATTAAGCATCAGATGACCATTTAATGGTGTCTGCAGTACAGAAATGCTAAGAGTCATTTTTCAATCACAGAGATTGTATTAGAACCATTATTTACTAGTCCATAGCGGCTTCAACTCATTTTGAACACTTGCCGAAGACACTCTTAGTGTCAAGAGCACAATCACTCAGAGTACAGAGGAAGATGAAGCATGTTCAAAGAATGGTAACAAAGCTGGTGAAGGGTCTAGAGCACAAATCTTATGAGGAGAGGCTGAGGAAACTGCGGTTGTTCTGGCTGGAGAAAAGGAAGCTCAAGGTAGATCGTATCACTCTCTACAACTACCTGAAAGGAGACAAGAGATAGGTGGGGGCTGGTTTCTTCTCTCAGGTAACAAATGATAAGACAAGTAGAAATTGCCTCCCCCAGGGGAGGTTTAAGTTGGAGGTTTAGAAAAACTTCTTGGTTGAAAAGGGCTGTTAAGGCTTGGAACAGGCTTTCCAGGGAGATGATGGAGTCATTATCTCTGATGTACTTAAAAGACATGTAGATGAGGTGCTCAGGGACATAGTTTAGTGGTGGGATTGGCAGTGTTAGGTTAAATAGTTGAACTCGATGATCCTAAAGGTCTTTTCCAATTGAAACGATTCTGTGATTCTAAGATGTCAACATGGATAACTCTAAAACACTATATACCACTTAGCTTAATATAATAGAGCCAGTGGGGCAGGAAGAGTCAGGTCAGGGATCAGTGTACACTCAGATGGGGCTGCGTGGGACGAGGTACGCAGAGGCAGGACAAGAAACTCAAAGATGAGGAAGTGGAGCTGGAAGAGTACAAACCAGTTCTCCCTGAAGCTGAGTTTGTTTAACCTGACAAAGAGAGGTTGAGAGGGACCTACATCCCACTAGTGGGGAGATGCAAAGGAGATGGAGCAAGGCTGGTTTTGGAGGTAAAAGGCAAAGAAGTTAAGAGGCGATTAGCACATGTTGCAATAAGGGCCAGTCCACCTGGACATAAAAGGGAAAAAGTTAGATTGCAACAGCAAAACACTGAAACAGGGACCCAGAGAGGCTGAAGGATCTCCATCCTTGGAGGTCTTCAAAGTCAGCTGGATAAGGCCCTGAACAACCTTCTCGACTATTGGCCTTGCTTTAAGCAGATGGCAGGACGAGGGAGCTCCAGAGTTCCCTCCCAACTTAAATTCTGCTACGATTCTGAGTCTAGGACCACCTAACACTGTAGGTCACCTTGTTTCTCCCGATACTGTTGTCCTTTCTCCTGTTATTATTACTCCCTGAATGGGGTTTGATAAAGTCCTAAGAATACAGCCTCCCTACCTCACTACAAATAATTGAGGCAATTAAAATAAATATACTCTGGGACAGTGGGAGCTGGTGAGAGGCGCCTCATCCCCTCAGTCATTAACTGCCTGAGAGCCAAATCCTGAGCCTGCTGCCCTCCATGAGGACAAAACCGTGTGGCCAGGGCAACACTTCAATTTGTTAACAGTTCCTCATAAACTATGCTCAGTTGTTTCATGGGCACAGCCAGTACCTGAACTCACAGATCCTTACCACAAATAAAAAGACAGATGAGGTGATAAGAACTAATTTAATCCCTTCTTTGTTTTTCATCCTGAAGGAATAGTAATAAAAGCTACTCTCTGGGTTAGTTGTTGGTCACAACATAACAAGGAAATTATTTCTAATTGAGCGCCAGCCACATAGACGGGAGGAGACTGTTACTCTCAGACAAACTGACGAAATCACATGTGATCCTCAGGAAAGCAACATCTGCTGTGTCAGACTAATGAGATAAATTGAACATAACTATCAAAACCAGATAGAGTTCATAAGTGTATGGGACTAAAACAATGAGGGTTCAGCAGTGCTGCAGGTGTAATCTTCTTCAGCCCCAAATACCCCACACTGTGTGTCCTAAGGGCTCCTCTTCTTTAAGGTCTACAGAAAGAAAAAGAACTGTTCAGAACCATCAGAACAAAACATTATAGGTGGAGGAGAAAGTCAAACTTGGATCAAACTGCTTAGTTCCTTGCCAATTCAATCACATTGCTGTGTGTGGGCCAGTTTATTTCCATAAGGCACAGAGGGCTGAGTCCCAAGATGGTGGGAGGTCAGTCACACTTAACCGAGGAAGTATTTGGTCAGTGTAAGTCTCTTGAGTAGAACTGAGTAACTGTCCACTGCAAAAGCGTCAATAATAATAGAATAACAGAGTCATGAGAAATCTTTGAGTCTTGTGTGTGCAACCGTTTGGGTACAATTAGCCCCACCGATGACAACAGCAACCTAATCACCTGCAGAAGGCTAGAAGACATTTCAGAAATCTTTTTATGATGACACATTTCTTATCTCAAGAAAACAAACCTCCCTCACTGGATTGCGTTACCTGTGGCAGCAGATGGAGTAGCCAGAGTTGCGTAACTGTACAATCACATCCGGAGATAATGATTTATGACAGCTTTTTCATTAACGTCATTTATGGGAGAACATTAAAACTTCTTTCCATGTAAACCCAGAATAGACCTAGTGACATCAGGGATGTTATTCTAGACCAGTGCAGGACTAGCAGAGTGGGACAAAAACCTCCTGATGTCTTGCACGACAGGACATCCCAATGCAGAACAGGTCACATCCTGCTCTCAGGTCCCTCAGTAGGGAATGTTCTCATTCAGCTCTGGACTAAGTGAGTTTTGTGCTCTGGGAAGAAGCACAGCGGGATGAACACAAGGACTCTAATGCAAAGAAGCAGTTGTGGCCATTTTCAAAAGGAAAAAAAAAATTAAAATGGCCTTGTTGGAAATACAAGGGGCCAAAAGGTATGGGTGGAAGCAGTAGGATAGCAAGGTTGGGCATCAGCTGGGGCCCTGATGTTGAAAGATTAAATCAACAGATGTTGCTAAAGAGAAAGGAGAGCAAAGGCAAAGCAACCTGGGAGAGAGGTCACGCCAGGGAGTGACAGAAAACCAGAACAGGGCAAGGAGAAAGTGAGCAGAGTAGTATAAAATAGAGGAAGCCACCATAAGGACCAAGTAGGCTGTGAAGTCCAGCAGATACGTGGAGGGCATTCATCTCTCAGCCGCAGCATGAAGATGTGGGAGGGAAGAGATGAGCTTCTTTGTACAACAGGGAAGTAAATCATCAGTAAGGATTTTTCATGCTCAAGAGAGACGATTCTTCCTCTCTAACGTAGCACTAGTGAGACACATCTGGAGTGCTGTATCCGATGCTAGGCTCCTCACGCACATCATGGAGTGGGTCCAACGAAGGATCACAAAAGTGCTCAAGGACTTAGAGCATCTCACACATGGGGGATCAGGCTGAGACTGCTGGGACTGTTAAGCCTAGAGAACAAAAAACTCAGGGAGATCTTATCAAAGTGTATCAATAACTGATAGGAGGGTGTAAAGCAGATGGAACCAGGCTCTTCTCAGTAGTGCTCAGTGATGACAAGAGGCAACAGGCACAAAACGAAATACAGGTAATGCCACTTAAGTGCAAGAAGAAACTCTTATCTTGACAGTGTTCAAACACTGAAACAGTGCCCCAGAATGTCACAGAGTTACCAGCACTGGTGACATTTAAAACTCAACTGGCCACAGCCCTGGGCGACCTGCTCTAGCTGACCCTGCTTTGAGTCTGGATTGGGTGATCTCCAGAGGTGCCTTGAATCTCAGTAATTCTGTGAGTTTCTGTAGCCAAACCAGATTGTCCCACTGGAGAGTCCATCCCCAAGCATCATAAAGAAATGGGCTCAAAATATAGCAGAAAGAACCCCTACTAGGGAGCTAACCCCAATCCTTCTAGACCCAGAACAAAACAATGACTCCAGTCAGGTATCTCCAGGCCAGGCAGTATCACTGATAGCAGACCCAGGCTGAAAGATCTCCAGGTCTGTTTTTGTAAGTGGCTCTTCCTACAACAATTTTCACATTGTGAAACACTCCCATCTTCTACAGCCACTATCAGTGCCCCAGTTTTATGACCTCAGCAATTCCAGCATGGTGATTTGCTTGTCTCCTGCATCCATGGGAAGAAATTCCTTGCTCCTAAGTGCTCTGTGGACTGAAGAAGGAAGGACTTGCTTGATATCATTGAGAAACCTTGAGGCAGGGCTGGGATCAGGGCCCACAGTGACCTTTCACTGGCCAAGGAAGCTTCACCTGACTATACTCATCCCAGGTATCTCTGGCTATTTGTCAGGTTTTTTTCAGGACCTCTCTGTGGAAATGCAGAACTCATGTCAGTGTCCCAAGGCTGTATTTGATGGGGACACCTCCAGTCTACACATGACCATCTCTTCTTGGGCTGGTAAGAAAAAAGCACAGATCCTTGGGAGATGGGGAGAAGCAAAGAGCTGAAACGGACAGGAATGTCTGGTTTAAGAAGTGAGACTGTGACACATCGGCATTTGCCTCTGCACTGAGTTCTGAGACACAACAGATAATGTGATAGGCAGGAGTACAGTGCAGAAGTAATATTTGCTTGCAGAGGCTGAAGGGACTGTCTAATCAGAGAGAACATGAAGTTGCAGGGGCTGTGAAGGACCAACTTGCTTGTAGCACACCCTGCCAATTCACCAGCCTGGCCAAGAAACTTAACCTGCTCTCTTAACTACCAATAGGGTAGCAGCAGGAGGAGTGGAGGAGGCTGGAGGAGTGCTGTCCTTCACCACAGTCTTTTCTGAAAAATAATTATTTTCCCAATATTTATACATTTTCAACACTAATTGATAGTATGAGTGCATGCAGAGGTATCTCTTCCACTGAAGACAAGGGGAGCTTTGGTGACAGCTCCAGCAGGGCGGGATGTGGTCTGTAGGAAATAAGATTGGAGTAGAAAGGTCTGTGAATGCTGGATAGGAAAAGACAATGGGAAGAACTGACTATTTCCAGTAGCGCAGGTTGTACACACACAAAACTTCACTCAACCGCCTTCTGAAAATCCCCTCTTGGAGACTTTACATACGAGGTGCTATAAAATAGATTGCCTGTTCTGAGTCCCTGTAAAGTTGGGGGAGAATGGAAAAAGAATGACCAAATGGATCTGGCAGAGCACAGAGCAGTGTCTGGCTGAGCTAAAAGCCTGCTGAAGGCATAGCTGTGACGGAGCTTGTGGCAGAACTCCAATCGACTTCAGCACAGACAGGGTTTCACTACAAGTCCTTAAAAACAGAGTGAGGTTAGACTCCTCTGCGTTCTCTTACTAACCCTGAAATAAAGAGGTAGTTAGTCTGAGAGCAAATTTATCCAGCCATGGAGCCAGATCACCTGGAAGGGACAGGCCTCTCTAAGGGAGAGGGATTTCGGTCACTGGTGAGTCGTGCAGAGTATGGCCGTGCATTATTCATGGTTTGGTTTGGCACTTGTCCCCAGACCCGCTGAGACTTATGAAGTTTCAAACGCTGACCACACAGAGCCACGTGCCGCTCTTGACTGGGGTTGGTCTGCGGTATTCGATGCGATGGGCTCCCACACCACGGCTTCTGCCAGCAGAGTGCTGCTTGCTCATGCTATTTCCCCACATTAGCTGTGAAAAAGCAGGCAGGCAGGCAAGTGCACACTGCCTTTCATTAATTGTCCCCACCTCTGCTGCCTCCTTGGTGTAACCCCCAGGGCACATGTCCGGCCACACTCTGACAGTGCTTTGATCTTAATTCTAGAAAGATGGGGTTTAACTGATTTCATAAACACCACTGCAAACTGATACATGGAGGGAAACACAGGGATGCTGCTGCCAGCAAACCCCCCTGGGAGGCTGCCTTCACCTGGAAGCAACTCTGCCAAAGGAGATCTTGTTTCTGAAAGTGCAAGGGATCAGCAGTGTACTAGAGATGCACCAGTCCTAGGTCAGCAAAAGAGATAACTGGTCTTTGCAGCTGCCAGAAACAAAAGAAGCTGCTGCTTCAGAGTGGGTTTTCTGGAGGGGAGCACTGGCAATGTTTTTTCACAATAACATGAGCAGGCATGTGATGAACACCTATACATGTGTGTGCACACGTGTGTGCAAAAAAATAGACGAATGTACCCATGGAGTTAAGAAGAGGAGAAGATTAAGCATTAGGACACTCTTCCAAGGGTGAAGCATTTGTCCACCTGCAGCCAGCGTAAGTAAGGAAATATTCTTTCTTGAAAATAAATACTGCAAGGAAAAGCCAGATGTCTTCTGAAAAATATGCCAAATACAAGAATTATTGGTGAACTCCTGGAATCTAGTCTGGCTTGAATGACAAATTTCACTGAAAGCTTTATCATGGACATACTAAGGACTGTATCGTGACCCCAGATTATGACAACAGAGTGAGGCTGGCAGCTTTCCTGACTCACTCTTCTTAGTGTACTCAAAGCTGATACATAGGTGACATAACTACCTGATAGACAAACACCCGTTGTATGAATGCATGTACATGGAAAAAAGATTTCTGCTGAAGTAGAAGCAGTATAGGTGTTACACTGATAAAGCAACATGGAAACAACTGTCACTGTGAGCTTGTCTTCTCTCCTGTCTTTATAATGTGAGGTGGAATCAGTAAACAGCAAGTAAAGCTCTTGTCTTTGGGACAGAGCCTTTAGGCTATATATCAAGAGTAGCAAATACCAGCAGCGTTTGGACTGCACATCTTACACGAGTAATTTACACATCTAGTGTTATTATATAAATTGAGTAAGTCTCCCACTATTACTGTGCTGTGGGAGAGGAATTTACTCCAATCACTAACCTCACAGCAGCCCTTCGGACAGCAACAGAGCAGGTCCAAAGAGAAAGAAACCACCACGTGAAGATTTTGTAACTACAAAGCGACAATAGATCTTTCTACTGGACGTTTCTTTGCAGAGAGCTGTTACACTGAGCAGAAAGCGGCCAGGACAGCGAGGGTCAAGATCTTCCTCTAAAGCATGATGAGGTTGTTGCGGGTCAGGAGCGGTGCGAAGAGGCCGGTGCCTCCGGGAGTCCTGTTGGCAGGAGCTCTGAGGGTGCAGCGCTCCCCTCAAGGTAGAGAGGAGGCTGCCACCTGCTGTACTTACGGGACTGCTCCCGGAGCATCCACCTCCCGCCCTGCCTCTCGGATACCGGCCCCTTCATCTCACAGAGTCTAAGGAAGGCTCCATAATAAGACAGGCACCCAGCAAAGCGAGCATGGGCGCTGGGGAGAACTGGAAGTGATGTTACTGTGCAGAAAAGGAGCTGAGCACTGGTCTTTATCAGGGAAAAAAAAAAAAAGATAAAATAAGAAAAGGTCTTGCTAGATACTTCACAGGCATGAAGTCTGCAGGAATTACGTTGAGAGCTCAGCTTGTGCAGGTTTGTAGTCCGTTATTGTCTCTGCTTGTGTATCTACATGCACAAAGCCAGTAACAGCACTTGGTGGATATTCAGTGCTTCAAAAACCACGAGTGCGCACAGAAGTTTCATGCACAAGGTATCTATGTTACATCAAATCCTACATCATAAGCACAATTAAGAGACTTATACTCATTGAAGAAAACTGCACTTTCTCTGAAGAGCCCTATCATCAACGAAGGAGGCTGGGGCAAGAGCCTAACTACAGCAAAGTATTTGTTGTGAAAGAATTCTAGGCTTGGGTAATGAGACATTTGAGGCCTCCATGCAATACAGCACACACAGATGTAAGGAAATACAGATTGGCCACGCGAGCAGGGGCAAAGGCAAGCAAAAAAGCACCACGATCTCCTTTTCCTGTTAGGGTTCAGATCTTATGTGAAACAGCAGCTTTAAAAGGCATCTGATCTCCAAAGACACACAGATGAACCATTAGTTAAAGATGTAAGAGATCACAAAACTAAAAGAAAGAGAATTTCAGCACTTGAGTAGATTCCCTTGACACCTTATGATGGAAGGTTACGAAGAGAAAAAGTTAATCAGAAAGCAGAAAAATATCAAATAAATGGGAATTGGAGACACTAAAATGATTTGGTGAAGGCAGCATGGTTTCTGAGAGCAGCCTCTCTTACTGGGAAAAATTCAAAATGAAAGAAGACTCAGGAGCAGCCAGTGGAGGTCGGCAGCCAGGCAGCCCCTGTGCCATTACCAAAGTCATTCTCTTTAGAAAATAGATTCAGAGCGGAAAGAATAGAGAAAAAACAGCTACCAAACTGTGCAAACTGTGACCATAGCTTCAGATTGAAGCTTTCCCAGTACATACAATTGAAGCAAAAGGAAAAATATTTTGCACAGGTACATGCGTGCAAACACACATCCTGCCTTGGGTGACTTGCTGGGAGAGGGCAATTCATCAATGCAAATGGGGCAAGATTCAGGTCTTCTCCCTGCACAGCAGTTATCCCAAGTACATTAAGATACAATATTGGTTTGAAACAGAAGAACTACTCATAAGTAACTTCTCCGAGGTCAAAAGATTGTGCTTTTTTTTTCTGCTTTACCTTAAACAAGCCTACCACGTGCTTGTGGATCCATATTCTGTGCCTATGAGAGGGACAGGACACTTGAGAGAAGAGACTCAGAAACCACCAGGAATAAACAATACAAAGCAGGGCAAAGAGCAGATGAAGGGCATGTGAGTGAGCCAGATGAATGAGACAGAGTGGAGTAAAAAAAAAAACAGAGCGTAAAAACAAATCAGTGGAAAGAGAAAGAAAGCAGTGACAGCATCCAAGAAAGAAAATCTGTGTAGTCCCTATGGCCAGGTGTGTGTTGGTAGTACCGTCTCCCTGCCCTGAGGAGGTACCAAGTTTGATTGTTTGGCTCAAGGAACACACACCAGCAGAGAGCAGAACTGAATGAGCCAGCTGTGATTCCAGTTTGAATAACTGAGTCTAGAGATCCATCATTTTCACAAGCTCTGTCATTAGGTAAAAGATGGCTGAAACTAGCTACCCTCCAACCACCCCTCCAGCAGCCACAGGGCCCAAGAGCTGTGGTGAGATGCAGCCTGCAGGAAGAGAAAACTTCCTCTATTTTAAGTTAGCATCTAGAAAAAAATATCACGGAGCCTTCCCAGATCTATGGACAAGCAGATCCATTGCCTCTGATTCCTGTTGAAATTCAGAGCTGCAGCGTTAAAATGGCAAGGAATTGATCAATTTAACTGTGGTCTCTACGTGGGAGAAGGATGTTAATTTACAAAAACAGTCACTGTTATTATTCACAGAGCAGAGGATGAAAAGACAGACCAAAGAAAAGAGTAGCACAAATATGACGATCTTTAAGATCCCTTTCAACCCAAACCATTCAATGATTCTACAATATCTTTCCTTGTGTAGCCACCAAGATGCCCTGGGAGCAGGACAACGTGAAGTACTCCGAGCGGAGTGTGCTTGTTTGGCCTTTCAAATGCCAAAACGCTCATCAGACACACTCCATGCTGGGACAGATATAGGAGATGATCTTTTAGCAGGATACGCTTCTAGTTTGCTGGGGAAAATCTAAGTGTTGCTTTTCAGCAGCTACACAAGATCAGCTGGTCTTAACCACTGCTCCAGGGCCATCACTAGCACTGTCCTCCTCCGGTTTGCAAGTGAGGGCTTCAGCTGCCTATGCAGCGAGCAATTGGTAACATCGCAAGCCCTAGCTGCGAACGATAAACACTTCCAAATTTGTGCATTCCTAGCTCAGCAGAGAGTGCAACGGTTACTGTTGCTGAGGGCTAAACATGGGTCATGGAGTGATACTACTGGCAGTGAATTATTTATGTACTGTAGCGTGGGGACTTAGGGTCATGGCCAAGCAAAGAGAATATTCTGGGTCGCCCCTCCTTGCTACAGGAAAACATACCCAGCTTTGAAAACAAACAGCTGATGTGCCTTGTTCACTGTCAAAGATTCCCTCACTCAGTGAAAGCAAAGTAAATACTCTGCCCACTTAAGAAATATTTCAGAAAAATAAAATCCCTGACAAACTGATGAAAACAAACCATCCTCACTGATACAGTCAGAGAGCGAGAGCAGACGAAATGCTGGTGGGTATAACTCTCAGAAATCTGCCCAAATTTCTACCTGAGCACAGCATGCATTAGTTCTGGCTATCTAACTCCAAGGCAAGATCCAGACAAGGGGCAGTCAATCATATATGGTCAGACTGAAAGATTCTACATTCATTAAAAAAAATCAGCTAAGTTTAAAGCATTACAAGTATTTCTGTAAAATATGAATATTTTAGCTCCTATTTTTCAAAGCATTTCCACTTCCTGCTCTTAGAAATAAACTTAAGTATCAGTTGCTGTCACTGCTCAGCCCAGAATCACAGCAGTGCCTCTGCTTTAAAGGTACGTGGCAGTGCCTGAAAACAAGACGGGATTTTCAGCTCTGAAATGCACTTGCATATCTCAGTGCACAGACAGCCTTTCATTTCACATGAGAGCGACAGTTCTCCTGTGAATTTGTAAACCTTCCTTTCTATCAAAAGACATAAAATGAGCCCTGCCTCCATCAAAATGCTCTTTCTAACTGAGTTAATAAGGATTTTCTGTAAGAGCTGGATAAGAACACAGCTGAGCAATAACATCTACACACAGCGCTGCTAACCGACCATTTACGATGAAATAAAATCTAAAGTGTGATCTTGCTGATGGTGAAGTGCAGGCAAGTCTCGCTTAATCTTGCCGGGGTGTGGGATAGTGTTCATGATGGGCTATTTCTAGACTACTGTCATAATTTCTGTTTATACTGTTGTTACCCTCCTCCCAGATGTTTTGGTGGGCTGTACATCGAGACTTAATGTGCTTGTCATCAATTATTCTGGATGTTGCAATTAACTTCAGTTGACACAGTCTCAAACAGATAGAAATATCCGAGTACGTTCTGATTTCCTCCTTCTCTATTACTCAGCAGCAGTGCTCAGAGACTTAAGACAAACCATTCCACTCCTCATATTAATATTCTGCTTAGATCACTGAACACATTTTTCCTCAGACCGATGCAGACCTTGTCTGCTAGAGATGCACTTCATAATATTTAAACCATTGTGCGATGTTGATCAAGTTCAGGTAACACAGCTCTGAAAGGTATAATCTTTTACCAGCTACCATATTATAGAAGTCAATCAACTCCTTAAAATGCTCTGAAAGTCAAGCTTTCCAAGCACTCAATCTGCCATTCATACTTCTACACACAGGTGAATCATTTCACCAGAACTTATCTAAATAAAGAAAAGCAAGCATCAAAGAAATGAAAACATCAGGAATAAATCAGACACGTCTGGCAAAGCTGTCTCTGATTTCAAAGGGTGCAGGATTCATCCCTGGAGCACAATGGAGCTAGAGCAGAAGTAACACGGGCATCCAAGTCAGATTTCCAAATTTAGTGTGAAGATAAGGCCCAGACAAAGTTGCCTTGAAGCCAGGGAAGCTGGACAGTTGAGGAACCAGCCACTGGTTAAGAATACACTCAAAAGAGCCTTTTTTCTGTCTAAGCTACTTTCAGGACCCTTTACTATGAAAACACAAGTGACCTAAAAGATATCACAATGTTTTTAACACTGTGAAACTATTTTCTTCTGCAAAGAAGAGACCGGGGCAAAGGTGGGTTTGTGGTAGAACACATGGGCTAGACCCTCACTGAAGACACAGTAATTCCCACCAGCAAGCACCCCAATCCTATAAAGGGAGGAGTCTAAATAAAACACATCTTTCCAAATAGATAAAAACTGCATCATTCGTCTCTTTTTCTTTGTAAAAAGCTAAAATTTCTTCCCTCAGACTCTGTTGATTGTGATTGAAGTCCAGTTTTAAAATATGGTCCATGATTTTAACTGTTTTTATTACAATTTCTTAATTAAAATCATTTTTATGAAGCACTGTCTGGTGGAGATAAGGGCTTTCCCCACTCATGCTCACCATTGTTCTTATAAAGAAGCTCCTCATCAAATTTGATGATCAAACATTGGAACCTCTTGGATCCCTAGCACACAAGAAGTACACATCATTTAGAGGGACTTTTTTCACAAAAAGAAAAAAAAAAATCAAAAAAAAGCAACAAAAAAACCCCGAGAGAGCACATGCATCTGTCCAAATGGAGAATTATTAGGGAAGACTGAGTTCTTGTTTTTAAACAGAATTTTCTCTGGCATGTCTCTTATTAAAGATGCTAAACAAGCAATGTGTAAAATCACGGAGAAAAAGAACCAAACTACTTCCCTAGCAGGCAGTCAGAAAGGACAGGCTGCTGGCTTGAGTTACGTGGATTCAGAGGGGAAAAGAAAGAAAAAAGGGAAGAAAAAGAATACTCCCTGATGCTATGGCTTTCCCAAGCACCCCTTGCGAGCACAAAGCGAAGGCACCACCGGGAGGACGTAGAGCGATTTTCCTCTCAGTTCCCAAACTTCTTCCTGGCCGGGCCGGACAGGGCAGGACCTGCGGGGTGCGGAGCACCTCTGCTGCCTCCGGTGCCGATATGGGGGGCGGCGGGGCTTGTGGGGGGAAAGGGGGGGAAGTGGCGGCTCTGCGCAGATCGGTGGGACGGGCTGCACGGGGCTGTCCGCGAAGCTGGTGCTGGACGCTGGACCGCGATTCGCCATGGAGGGAACAGGGAAAGGTCCCACGGTGCTGCTCCGGGGATGTGTGAGCTGAGCGGGGCACCAGGACAGGATGTGAGAGGGGATCCGGAGGAATGGGCCAAGGAGTGGGGTTGTCCCCTGACAGACCGAGCAAAGGAGGAACTCTTGGATAGATGGTGGGAAGGGAAAATGCTTTGATGGATGGTGCAGAGAGGAACTCTTGGACAGTCCTTGCTAAAGAGAAAACCCTTGCATGAGTGGCTCAAGGAGGGATCTGTCAAAGCAACAGCACAACAAAAAATCATTTGGTCCAGTGGAGCAAAAGAGGAACCCTCAGCCAGCCATTGCAACAGGGAAATCCTTGAAGGGTGGTGCAAGGGGGAAACTCGTGGTCAGCCAGTGCAAAGGATAAAGATTTGAATAGGCAGCTCACAGACGGACTCCTTGGACAGGTAGGGTATTGGGGAACCCTCGGACAGTGGTGCAAAAGGGAAGCCCTTGGACAGACAGTTCAAAGGTGGAATTCTGGGAAGGGTCATGCAATGGGGAAACTCTTGAACAGGCTGAAGGGAAGCCTTCAGATTGAAGGCTGAAAGGAAGACCTCTTGGATGAGTAGTGCAACGGGGAAACCCTTGGACAGATGGTGCAAAGGGGAAACACCTGGAGAGGCAGTGAAAAGGAAGAACCTTTGGAGAGCAGGGTGTCCCTAGACAGAAGGGGTGGTGGAAGCAGGAGGAGGATCGCACCTGTGTATGTTCATCTCCCGAGGCGGGCGCCGCGCCTTGTCGTAGGCCACCTTGGCGAAGACACCGGCGATGAGCACAAAGGCGATGGCCCCACACGAGATGTAGACGGTGGCATTGGTGCTGTCCTTGTCCGGGTCGTACTTGTTGGCGTCCCCATCGGCGCCGTTGCTGCCATCGGCAGGCAGCGAGCCACTGGCGGTGGTGGGATGGGCCCACTCGGGGCTCTTGTAGTTGCGGCACAGGCTCTGGTTGAGCTTCTCGGCACGCTTGTTGCAGCAGAAGCGGTAGAAGCAGGTGCCGCAGCAGTAGCGGAAGCCCGTCAGGCTGTTGTTGCACTCGAACTCTTTGTCCCACTGCCCGCTCACGTCGTAGTACCCCCAGCACGTCTCATGAGCCGGGGCCGAGGCGCCGCCGCCGCCGCCCCCGCCGCCGGGGGGCGTCTT
>VWZK01020253.1:572817-595853 GCA_013396935.1 Baryphthengus martii
TCTCTCTCGGCTCCCCCTGGCGCCCCCCGGCTCGCCCAGAGCAGAACGAACTGGCGCCGGCCTCGCCTGCCCGGGAAGACTGGGGCTGAGCGGTCTGGCTCCTGGCCGTGTGCGTGGGAAGGGTCCCCGTAGGAGTGTGCAGCGTTACAGGGCTGTGCAGGGCTATGAGGGTGTGCAGGGTTATGGAGGGTGCAGGGTGCGTGGTCCCCACTGGTGTGGTGTGTGGGGTTGTGGTCCCTACAGAGATGGGCAGGGAGATGGACTCTATAGATGTGTGTAGTGTATAGCCCCTGTGCCTGTCCATGGGGATGTGGTCCCACTGGGTCAGTTGTCAGGACAGTCCCTATAGATGTGCATGGGATAACAGTGCCTATAGAGGCCGGCAGGGGCTATGATATCTATAGAGTTGTAGTCTGTATGGACTCTAACAGTGTGTGCATTGGGTATTGTTCCTATAAGTGTGCAAGAGTTTGTACCGGGAATATGATCCCTATGGATGTTTGAGGGCTACATAGGCCCTATAGATGTGTATGAGTGCCAGGGACCCTTTGGACGTAGGCAATGATATGTTCGCTGCCACAGTGTGCGTTGGAGGCGTGATCTTTATGGATGTGTGTGAGCAGGCCCTATAAATGTGCATAAGGTGTGTGAGTCCGGGACCCTAGAGACACATGGGAGCTCCTGGGGTTAATGGAGCCTGGTTGTCCAAGCAGATCTGCCCCAGGACGCTCAGGGACAGAGCTCCCTCACCCCTCCAGGTGGTTCCTGTCCCAGGGCCGTGCCTGCAGCACAACCTGGTGTTGGGCAGATGTTGCCCCTAGGGCTGTCAGGCCATGCTGCCCACCAGGGCCATACTGTCCCCATTGCCCTGCCACCCCCTGCACAACACACACCTCCCAGACTTCACAGGGATTGCCTCACCAGCCTGGGGCTGTTGGCATCTGTCTGAGGAGGTACACCGAATCGCGCTGAATCCCAGTTCCCTGCTGCAAGGGCTCAGCTCTTGCTCTCAGGGTGGAGAAGAGAATATCCCCCACTACAACCTGTCTGATACACTCCCCACTTTTTCAAACTGGTTCACCTCCAGGGCAGCTCTAGGGTGCTGCCGAGAGGGACTAACAACGCTCTGGGCTAGCTAGAGCCAGTGACCCAGGCACAGCCACCACACATTTGTTCAAGGCAGTTCCGAGCAAGCCTCCTGCAGGTGCAGAAGGTTTCACTGCTTTGAGCCGCTGGGCCCCTATGCTAGAATTTCCTCAAAGTCCTGCTGCTTCCCCATGTCCCATTGCAGACTCAACTAAAGCATTTCCTGAAGACATACAAGGCGTTGCCAGCTGTAAGGACACGCAGAGGACAGAGAGGAATCACAGCAAATAGAAGCATGTGAAGGCAGGGACTGAAGTGATGCCCTGTAGCCGTAGGCAAACAGGTTTTGGGAGAGTGGGGAGGGTGGTGTCGGAGGGAGAGAGCAATGGAGGAAAAAGGGAAAAACACCCCTGAAAATCCCCTCCCCTGTACCTCACACCCTGTAAATCATTTCCTCAAGATACTTAGCTTAAGTGCCCACAGCTCACGGTTGGTGACGTTTTATAACTCTCTTAGGAAACCCCATGGACTGTCAGGTTGGCAAAGAGAACTTTATCTCTGCCACTTAAAGCTGCTCTGATGCTGGGGGACACTGGGGAGATAAGACAATCACTTCATTCCTCAGGAAAACCCACTCTGAGGTGGCCCTAGGACTACTGTGTTTATGAGATGTGCCTAGGTCTCACTGGTAAATCACCATGGGATCTCCAGACCTCAGCAGTACCTGACCCCAAACTCAATAATGAGGCAGAAGGAGGCAGCCTAAGACTAAGGTGTCCTCTGACCACCCAGATGGGAATTTGAGCTGGTTTAATGCACGTACTCTTCTGAACCCTGAATACCACGAGCCCAGGTGAACTGTCCTCCCTTTGGACACTCCCATTATAGCTGTCCTCCAAAACTTTACATCAAATGTTGGAAAGCAGGTTTGCCTGGTGTTGGGAGGACATCTCAAAACCCTGTGAGCCTTCCAATTCACCAGCATGGCTTCATCGAAACTACCACGACATGCACCTTTCAGCCTTCAGCCGCCTTGAAACTCTGTCCCTGCTTCTCCAAGTGAGGTGCTTTGTAAAGTTTTGGTGGCATCAGGATGAAATAATCTGCATCTTCTCCTCGTCTAGCTGCTCCCTGCACACTTATACAGGAACTGAGGTCTCTGCAGAGGAGAGAGGAGCCATTGCTAGAGAAAACCCAGCATCCTCTTCCGTGTGGGCAAGGCTACCCACTGAAGGCAGAGACAAGATCTGTAGTTCTTGAGACATAAAATATTGCTGCTTCTCTGTCCTTATGCCAGATGTTACAAGGGCACAGCAAAAGTCTAGTGAAACAATAGCTTCCTGGAGAAGATCACTAAGTATTCTGCCCCAGAGAATATTTGAGATCTGAGACTTGTTTTCTTTTAATGTGTCTGCACAGCCTCCACACTGAGTGAGACTTGGACTCAACATGCTCCTGTGATACAGCTGTGGTTGTATCAGGCCAAGGTAGCCATGAAACATCCAGATGCCTCTGTCTCCTCTTGCTCAATCTATCAACACCAATAAGCACGCTAAAGAAGGACTAACTTTCCATGGATCTCCTGTATAATCCCATTGCCTTGCCCAGAGCCAAAATAATGGGATGGAAAAAAGCTAAAGCAAATCTGGAAAGAAAAGCAGTCACTGAGGAGCAGTGTCAGATTTCTGGGACTTTCTATGGGTCTCACAGATGCCTTTCTGGCTGCAGAAGGAAAGGACAAGACTGAGATGCTTACAGGAGAGAGTTGCTCTGCTCCCCACAGAACCATACCCAGGGAAGATCACTGTGATGGTAACTCCCTAATTTCATCCCTACCTGGAAGTCACTGCAAAATCTCCAGCACTTTCTCTTTCATCTCAAGTCCCATCCTCCCCAGGTTGTTTTTTATCAGCGTGCCTGTTTCAGAGCTTTTCTCTTGTTTATCTTCTTTGCGGGGCGCTTTCATCTCTCCTGGCAGTGCCACGGCTGGTGGCAGTGAAGGGAAGTGCAGGTTCAGGAACTTCTCTTTAATCTGATTCTTACCCAGAATCATTCACCTTTAGCCTGTTTTCCCTGCCACCACTTGTCGGACTCCGATGACTTTGTGAGGAGTTTATAATGAGTCTGATGTGCTCAAAAGCTGAATCTGCCTTGTCAAGGGATTAAATTGTGACCGTAAATCTTTATTAAAATGAGCCCAGCACTTCAGACCTAATTTTTTCTTCTAAAATTAATGTAGCTACAAAAACCTAATAATAGGAGTTTTGGAGATTATTTCTATGAAGCTGAATTCTTTCTTGCTTGACTAGATGCGGGCTTGCTTTGTGAACGTCGTGAAGGTACAGGGTGGATCCCCAGTTTTTTACAAGCAGAAGGCTGCTTACACCCAGAGATGAGACAGACAGTGGATGGCAACCAGGGAAATGTGAGGGGAGCAAGTGCAGTGACAACAGCCACTGAGGCAGCAGCAAGAGTCTGACACGCAGCAACATGGGCAGTGCCAGATGTGATCGGCTTCTTAGGCAGCTTCCTGAGTAGCTGCTTCAAAGGAAGGGATGAAAAAAAAATAGCTCAGAAAAGGGACGTTTCATCAGCTTTTAGTGGTTGGTTTATTCTCTGGTGCCTGAGAGAATTCTGTGGTTTATAAGGTTTTGTATCATTTGAAGAACGGTGATTGTTTTTATCCATGGGAACATCCTGTTTCTTTCTCATTCTTCCCATCCAGCCGACCACTGTGGCAGTGAAAGTCACAGGCTCATGATGTCCTACAGCAATGACATATGTCTGTCTTTGGGTTGTTCTCAACACTTAAGCCTCTGTTTTCTGTCTCAGTAAGAGGGAGGACACTGCTAGGCTGCTGACAGATGTGTACATGGTTTTCCAGACACCTGACCCACCTGTGCAGGTTGGGGAGGGATCAAGATGCTGCTGCTGCCTGCAGCATTGTCAGCAGCAGGAGGTGCCACTAGACCAGAAAGACAAGCACTCCTGGGAGAGGTTTGTTGAGTTCACCAATGCACTCACTTGGAATGTCCATGTGGGCCATCTGTAAACGGAAGACAACCTTCTCCACCAAGTGATTGATTCCTAATTATTTATCCAGGACTGCTTACAGAGAAGTCTTCAGAAAGTACTTTTAGCGCTGCACCTCTGCAAACCCCAAGGTCCTGTGGTCAGGTGGATGGACCATAGGCTCAGTGTCCTCTCCTGATGGAAGAAGCTCTGACACAAAACTGACCGACCAGACCCGCAGAGTTCTCCAATACTGCTCTGTGACGTGTAGGGGAACACTGCTGATGCCTGCAGAGCTCACATATTTGTTTTCTTCTGCTTTTCCTTTTCCTCCTGTTTTTAACTCCTCTAAAACACACTTGCACAGTAAACACTGGGTAGGGGTACTGGAGCTATTTTGCTTTGCTTGTTCCTCCATTTATGGAAGAAGATCTGCATGCAGAAATCCAGCCCTAATGTCACTCTTGTGGTCCCTTCTTAGCTGATAGAGATTTGCTTCACCCAAGAAGAAATCACCCGATAGCGTCCCTGCACTTTGTGAAATCTTCTGAAGCCTTCTTGATAGTAGCAGAAAATGTGGCATGAGGGAAGCCCTCCAACTATTCACTGCGATGTGTGGCATCCCCTGGGGCTCCAGGCAGACAGAAGGGACTATGGAGACCTCAGCATGGGCTGTTTCTCCTTTACTAGTATCTACTGTGCGATGGTTTCTCCAGGCCCAGTCACCAGTTTGGGAAAGATATTTTAAACTGCTTTGCTTTTCTACCTTTGTCACTTCAAATTGAGACTTTGCTACAGGATGAGTCTTTCTCAGTCCATGAAGGGCAATGTGCTGGTTAAGTGCAACACATGACGGATGCAGGCGTCTTTCCTCCAAGTTGGGTATTGGTAGTTAGTTTCCTTTATCTTGCTGTATGTGCACAGAATAGAAACCAGTGAGAGCTTTTCTTTTACATACCAGCACTATCACTGTTGTTATTTCCATTACCATGATAGCACAAACCTGTCCTCTGAACACAAGGGCAGACTTCTTCTCTTCCCAGCATCTAGTCAGGCACTGCTGCTCCGTATGTGTCCAACAGATCCCTCTTTCCCATGGGATCTGGCAAAGCCAGCAGCCACTCTTCCATTCAGATTATCCTGCAGTTCAAGACGCTTCATCAACTAGGCTGAGCCAGAAGAAACTGTCCAAGCCAGGAGAGAAGCAGATGGAAGGAACCAGATTTCACTCATCCAACACCTTTCACAATCATTATCTTGCCATAGGCTGGTTGCAGGTGAGAGCATGAAATGAGAGCTACTAACGTTGTTGGTGATCATAGGCCTGCCTCCAAGTCCAGCAATAGGATGAGGCACTTGAATAGCTTCTTCCACTGAAATGGCCTCCTGGCTCCATAACTCGACAAGCCCTGTGGTCATACCCACTTCACCCAGGCTACCAAGGACAATACAGGCTCAGACAACCTTGAGGTGAAGTGAATGGGTATTTTTCTTTCCTTCAGACATCTCATCCAAAGGCGGTCCTCCAGCTATGACAGTTTTATCTGCATGTATTAATTTAACAGTAGAAATCAGGCACTGAAATGCCACAGGGGTGTACTTGCAGCCTGCCACAGCTGGGAGGATAGTGCGATCACAGACCTTGCCTTCTCACAGACCACCCAGGACTGCAATAGTTCATCACTACCTTGTTCCACATATCTGTCTCATCCTTGAAGGAAGGCTTCAGACCCTATCTTAAGTCTGGGAACAATCCAGACATCTTGGACTGACAACACCTCAGGAAAGCTGAGGTTGTGGTACTTCCAGCTACTAGCACATGAACAAACCCTCTTCTTTTATAGCAAACTGCAGGAGTCTTGGACTCCAGCAAACCCATCCATACTCCTGCAATCATAGAACAGCAAGTGATTAGGTTCAAGTGCTCAATCCTTGGGACCTAAGCAGCATGTATCAATATCCTTGTTTTTCCGAATTCTATATTGAAAAAGAGCAGAGAAGATGGAAGGCAGAGCATGAGGGTCATACAGTATCAGTGGGGACATGCAAGCTGAACACGACGACTTGCTCACAGCCGCCTCTGGGGCTATGCTACAGACCGAGAGAATTTCTCTATCAGCCTTCTTTTCTGCTGTCACTTGCACATCCAAAACCTTTATATTATTACTAGTCATCCACACAACTCGGGAGGCCCACTACCTGCTCTGGAACTGAGCACTGGTCCCGGAGAGAATAAATCTACCTGCTCCACTGACAATATCTCCTTCTTTTGGAGGGCCTTTTAAAATCACCTTTCAGCAGCTTCTCTGCATTGCTGTTCTTCAGGAGAGACCTTGGCAGTACTCACCAACAGTAACATCAGACCCTAGGCATTAACCACTATGTCTTAAACATTACCCTAACCCTCGACTTATTCTTTTCAGGGAAGGATTTTCTCTTGCTTTTCTAAACCGTTTAACAGCCTGTTAGGGATAAAGAGGTGATTCACTGAACTTGAGCCCAGCAGAGCTGGTGCTAAGCAGAGGGAAGCATTTGATTGTTTCACAGAGCAGGTTCAGCCTGCTCAGAGGAAAGGTCACATGCGTGACCAGTGTGCACCTTCTGCAGGTTAGGATTGCCACTGCATCCTCTGCTCACTTTAATGTTCCTCTTGCAGAGGTCACAACTCACACCTTCTATCCCTTCTGATCAGTGATGAGTCTCTCTTCTCTCTTGACAGATTATGTGGATTGCCAGGTACCCAGAGTGACCTCCTACCACTGGTTAAAGATCATTGCCTCCCGGCTACTGCTCCAGTGTTCTCATTAACATAAACGCTGAAGAGAAAACAGAAGGTACAAAATAAAATACTTAATTGCACGAGTATTTCCTGAAGAGGGGGCAGACACTCTTCTCACTGTACTGCTGAATGATGTACGGAAGCTCTAGCAATGGGCACAGTGTGAGATCCTACAGGGAAGGGAGAGGATAGGGTAGAAAACAGAGCTGTTCAGCAGAAGCAGGCCAGGCTGTAGGTATTGTGGGACCAGAAGAATGTTAAAATGGAGTCTGCATCTTGTCAAAACAATTGGATTCCTGTATTTTATGCCTAGCCTATCAGGCTTGCTTTGTAGTCAGGACACAGAGGCAGAGGAAGGCTGTACTGCTTGGATTTGCAAGAGATCTTTAAGGAGAAACTAAAGTCCTGGGAAAAACAAAGTCTGAGGCAGTTACAGAGGATGTCACATGGATGGCAACTGCTGGGGCCGTTCCCATCCTGCTGAGCCCTGTGTCTGAGTCAGAGCCCACAGGAGGAGAAGGGGCAGGCATATCAACCCAGACTCCATCAATTGTGTGGCTGCAGCAGTGGGACTCATGCTGGGGGATTGTCTCTTTTCCTGCGCTGCAGCCAGAGGCAACAGCTCACCAGTGGAGAGCTGAAGTTTGGTGTCAAGGAGAAGCAGCTGTACCCAAGCCACTGGAGTCTCCCTGAAGCTTGCTCCCAGAGGCAACATGCACTGGAAAGGCTGAAGGACCTTGAGTTTGTCTGTTTGAGGCATGTGCATCAACTGTTCTCTTTCAGATGCCTGATTCAAACAGCTGGGCAGCAGCCTAGTTACTGCTTGGATCCTCTCCAGTAACAAATAGTCTGCCCTGGGTGGTTTCCCCATGCTCCCACACTCTGGTGGCATTGTGATGCAACCCAGCTTTCATATGAGCCGTAGGATTGTACCTTCTCTGGCAGGGCTTCACGTGGGATCTTCTCATCACTGTCTCTAAAGGGTGTACCTGTAATGAGACCATGGGAGGAGCAGAGGCTTAAATGACTCCACATCTTAAGGATCTACAGAGACTTCTCCTGACCTAACAGTAACACTGCCCCTTTGTAGAGGAACTTGTGTTTCCATAACCTTCTGTCCATGAACTTCATACTTTCATGATTTTCAGTCTCCAGTCTAGGTATGAAGCATGACCCATGGTCACCTTTCTTCCCCGCTGGTCAGCCTAAGAGATATCCATGTCATCACACTTCTGAGGATGCACTGTTGCACAGGGTTCCTGCCACAACAGCTTCCTTTCATACCTTACTCTCAGAGGACCAGACTGGCATGAACCCAGAAGGAGAGAGGAGCATGATGGCAAACCTTCCTCTTCCTCATGATGCGTAAAGCAGCTCAGGTGAGCAAGTATTGTGGGGCACATTGAAAGGTGGCAACAATGGAGAAACTGGGAAGAGACAGCCAAAAAGGGACACTGCCTAATATTTTTGTGTGAGACTGAGCAGCACAAGAGGAAGTGTGGGGCTCACACAGTGACCTGATAAAAGACAGACAAGCTGTTCAGGAGAACAGTCTGACCAGTGTTCAGTTGCCTCTTTGCAGCCAGGATGTCATCAGGACAGAATTCTGCATAAGGCAAATGAGTTACTCATACGTGACAGTGCTTTCAAATGGGATGACACATCCTGCCCTCTATCTCTCTAAGTCCCTCTGTTTCTCTTTACAGGTGAATTTTACACCTTTTCTAAAATCCCCAGGAATGAGTCAGTTCTTCCCAGTCATTTACCATCCAGGTGAATGACTGGAAAATGGGAGGACTCAAAAGTCTTTTGAACAGACCTCAGAGCACTCTGAAATTACCATGTTTTCCAAGGTTGAGAGGGAGACCAAAGAAAACCTAACCTCAGGCTTGCAAAATTCAGAAAAGAATGAGGGCTGAGAGCCGTGCCTGCAGGCAGACCTGGGTAATCTTTGTCGTGAACAGTTCCAAAATACCGAGCAGGGAGCAGTGGGAGGCATGGGGCTGGTGTGCTCGCTTAGGCAGGGGGTCTTTACTGCATACCCTCAGCTTAATGGGAACTCTTTTCCTGAAATCTTTGTGCTGCTGCCACTCCTCTTGTTTAACCAGCCAACAGCACATGCTGGGAGCCCAGTTGCTGCTGGTGGCAGCCAGTGGACCGTCTCCCAGCACAGCCCAGGAGAGGGCAGGCAACGTCCCGAGCTGGGCAGCAGAGCTGGGCAGAGCTGGGCACTGGAAGGAGCACTCTCTGTCAGAACTTCTGGTTTTGTGGATATCAAAATGCTTCCAAAAACTGGGTTAATTTCACCAGAAATGGTATCCTGGAAGAATTAGAAATGAAAGCAAGGCTCAGTGGGAATGTGTAGCGTTTGCTTACCAGGTTTTTATTTGAAATTTCCTTTCACTCCGTGCACATTTTGCAGGATGTATGCCTGAGGAAATGAATGAAGGAAACAAATCCAAGACCCGCAACATCAGTAAGCTGTGGTGGTGTCTGCAGGAGTATTCACATGGTTCAAGGGCATTTCTTGCCAAGCTGTATTTCACTTGAAAGTGGCTGTGCAGCTGCGACAACTCACCCATATGCTGAACTAATTTAGCGAGCATCATTCAGAGCTGTACTGTTACTGCCAATATGAGCTCAGGCCACAGTTTAGTCTTCTGAACCTACCTGGCCAGCTGCTAGAAGAGAGAATTGAGAGAGAGCAACCTGAAGGAAAGAAATTGGACCCTGTAGTAATAGAAAAATCAAAATTGGAAGGTGAAGACATGAACAACACGACGAACAGCACAGAGGAACTCAGCACAGTGATAAGAGGTAATCGAGAACCATAGAATGATTTGGGTGGGAAGGGACCTTTAAAGCTCATCTAGTCCAACCCCCCTGCAGTAAGCCAGGGTATCTGCAACTAGAGCAGGTTGCTTAGAGCCCCAGCCAACCTCACCTGCAATGGTTCCAGGGATAGGTCATTGACCACCTCTCTGGACAGCCCAGGCCAGGGTCTCACCACCCTCAGCATAAAAAAATGTCTTCCTTCTCTCTAGTCTAAATCTCTCTTTTAATTTAAAATCATCACCCCTTGTTCTTCCACAACAGACCCTGCTAAAAAGTCTGTTCCCATCTTTCTGACAGGCCCCTTGAAGTACTGAAAGGCCACAAGAAGGTGTCCCCAGAGCCTTCTCTTCTCCAGGCTGAACAACCCCAACTCTCTCAGCCTGACCCCATAAGGAGAGGTGCTCCAGTCCCGGGACCATTTTTGTGGCCCTCTGGGATCACTGGAAACAAGAGGAGTCCTAGCTTCAGTATCAAGCTACTGACTGGTGGAACTGGTCAAACTAGCACTGACAGCACAGGAACAATCAGGGTGTTTGAAAAATAACTCTTCTCTGCTCTGATTGATGCTCTGCAGTCATGGGCCTGATTGTGCAGACAAGAGGGTTACTCTGGGTTAACGACCAGGGTCACTTGCCTTGCCCTGCTGCTCTCCTAGGATGCAAACCACGCCCTGTCCCCTCTCCTTGACGTTTATTTAGCACTTGTAGCTGGGTCATTGAAGATGCTCTCCCCTGCCTAACCTCTCAGTCACAGCTAACCTGTACCTGGTCTGGGCTAACTTGCACTGCTTTTACTCCAGTTTAGTTTACAAAAGCCATGCAAGTTCAGGAGCCCTTCAGCAGAGGTACATCAGCAGGATGCTAAGCCAGGTTTGCCCCTTATTTGTGGAAGTCCATTGTTCTGAAGCACTGACAAATCAATGGGCACATCCCACCTTTGCAGCACAATAAGCAGGCCATAATATGCAAAGCAGAGGTTGCTGGGACACCGGGGGACACCCACATATTCAGGTCTAGAGAGGCAAGAAAACCAAGCTCTGGAAAGCATTTTTTTTTTGCAGAGTTGTATGTAGATGTGATCATCCTGAGATGCCAGCAGCTAATCACGCCAGCAGCTCTCTTGTTCAGAGTGCAAACCCTTCTCCAGGCTCCGCACGCTGCCTCTCCCCATTCCTCAGTGGAAGCAGAGAGAACCAGCTGGTTGTGTGACACGCCGGCTGCTCTCTCTGTACATGTGTGCCTGTGCGTGGGAAACCGTTAGCAAACTTACTTGGACTTTGAAACTTTCCCACTCAGTTTTTATTAATTCTCCCTTTGCAATAGTCCTCAATATGTTTCGCTTACAATCCACAGGCAAGTAGGGAACATTGCTTCAGTTAATTTAACTCCCACAAATTCCCATCACTGCTGGGGAGAGATTATGTTTCCTAGCAGATAAAGCAGCTTCTTTATATTTCAAAAGGTTAGAGATTAGATCTGGTTACTGTTATACTTTTATTAAAACTCCTATTTACATTTTTTTTTTTTTTCATTGATACAATTACAGAAAAGGCAGGAAGAAAATGCTCAATTTGGAACAGTTCTTAAACACTGAAATATCCCCTGGCCAGTAGCTTATATGCATGTGGAAAGCGAAAGCTCCAGTACCCTTACCTGCCGATGAGCAGGAGGGAGCTGGTGCAGGCAGCCAGCAGGCACTGCCTGTCCTCCTCTGTGCACCATCCTGCTGAGTGCAGAGAAGTGGCACAGAGCTTGACCGAATTTCTTAGGCCTGTAGCAAAAGAGGAGTTGCCTCTGAACAGAAATTCCCTGGAGCATTTTTCTCCCAGGAAGTAGCTTTGGTTTATCCCAGATGTGAAGCACAGAAGAATTTGCAGCCTAGCCTCTGATCCGTCCACCCGTGGTTTTGACAGAGATGTAAAGGCAGAGAGTGAGCTCCTTTATTTACACCAGATGCATCTTCATGCTACAAAAGCAGATGTTACGGTGACAGTGTGGGACTCTGGGCTGCCACTCAACGTGGCTGTGGGTAAGCAACTGCCTATAGGTAATGGTAAAGGAAAGAAAATGAAACCTACAGGCAGCTTCATAGAGGCAAGTCCAGAGTCACACCAGATGGAAGGAAGAACTGGGTTCCTCGGGCAGAGCCTGAGGCTCCAGTGCTCGCCCACATGGAGCGGGGTGAGATGCAGGGTATGCACACGTTCAGCGACACTACTCTGACTCTTGACAAGGGAAGAAAGAGGAGATGGTATCTCTCCAATGCCAGTGACCCCTGCACTGACACAAATCATGTTCACTGCAAATCTACAAGCCTGTGACCCTCCTGCTCTTGGCTCACGTGGACAATAAAGCATTGAGCAAAGGACACACTTAAATAAACATCAGCGAAGGGCAAGACTTCTCACTTGATCGAACGGCACCTCTCTGCTCGGGAGCAAGGGGAGTGCTCGTGGTCAGTGAAGAGGAGAGCATGAAGGGTGGCCTTTGCAGATAAATGTGGGGCATTGCAGGTAGAGATCAAGAAAATCTTTAATTTACTGCAGCAGATGAGAGCCAGCAATGCACTTGATATAAAGCAGCACAGATGGAATACAGCAGCAAAACAGTGGTTCCTGAAAGATTGTCCAGAAAAGGGTATTTTTAGGCTGTAGAGGTTATGGGGCTCTGCTCAGCAGTGTCCAGCCTAAGGAGGTCTCTGCTATCCCCAGGGTGTAGGACCAAGTGAAGGCTGGTAGCCAGAGATGAAGAGAGCAGGGTGGGAGCAAAGAAAGTGGGGAACATTCATCTGGCCAGTGGTTGGGGATGCATTGATCTCAGCATGAGGCACAGGACAGGGGGACGAGGGAGAGAGCTATTCTTTCTTCTATGTCTTTGCTGTGTTCCTTGGCAATAGTGCTGACCGTGCATGGTCTCCATGTTTCTTGCAGCAGTGGATAATCGCAGGCTACCCAGAATGTGACCCCACAGGAGGAGCCAGTGGTCCCAGAGTGCAGTGCGGGGAGAAGATGTGGCTTTGGCCCCTGGAACCACGAGAGGGTTGGTTACTGACTGTCAGCACATGGGAGACTGTCAACAAGAAGCAGCTTCAAGTCCCTGCTCCAGGAGCTGCATCTCCAATCACTCTACAGGACTCTGAAGGGTGTCAGCACATCAAGGACATCCTCACCAGGCAGAAGCGATTCAGGTCTGGCTCCAGAGCTTGACCAGGGGCTGGGATTTCACTCACTCTGCTGGAGAAGGAAGCCTTTAAAACTGCAGAAGTCTCACTAAGGCAGAAGATGCCACAGATGCTGCACTCCTCCAGCTCTGGCCCAGGGTGACTCTACAGAGCCTGGCAGTCTGCACAGTCCCTGCATATTCTCCCAGTGGCTTCATCAACATGAAGGACTTCTCCACAGTCCTTCATGTTGATTGTTTCAGTTGGGAACATGGAGATGCTACTTTCAGGTTCTTGTGTGACATATGGCAAGTGGGTGTGGGGTGACTGGAAGCCACCTGGTAGCCAGGAGCTTGCTTGTCTCTTCATGGCTGTTTCTTTTAGTAAGGTGTCAACAGCCTCAGAACAACAGAGACTCTGAGACTACAGGAAAAGCACTTGGGAGAAATGGCTTCTTCTCTACACTGCACCACTGGCCTCCTATGAGATGTTCTTCAGATAGCTCTGCCTTTCTCTTTTGCCTGTCTAGGCAGCAGCCAGGCGGTGGGGCTGAGGCAGCTTGCTTTCTGATTAACTGGTTTTCCATTCTCTGTGTCGCCAGAAGAAACACTGGATATTTTCACTTCACTAGAATGTTTTAAACTGTATAAAAATGCAGAAGCCAAGTCTGGGGCTCCAAGTTTACAGGTGTAAGGGACAGTGAGATGAGCTATCGTCAAAAGAAGTGTGGCTAGCAGATCGAGAGGGGTGATTCTGCCGCTCTACTCTGTGCTTGTGAGACCTCACCTGGAATACTGCATCCAGCTCTGGAGCCCTCAGCACAGGAAGGACATGGACCTGATGGAGTGGGTCCAGAGGAGAGCCACAAAGATGATCAGGGGGCTGGAACACCTCTCCTACAAGGACAGGCTGAGGGAACTGGGATTGTTCAGCCTGGAGAAGAGAAGGCTTCGGGGAGACCTAATAGCGACCTTCCAGTACCTGAAGGGAGCTTATAAAAAGACTGGAGAGGGCCTGTTTACAAAGGCCTGTAGTGATAGGACGAGGGGTAATGGTTTTAAATTAGAAAAGAGTAGATTTAGATTTGACATAAGGAAGAATTTCTTTACCATGAGGGTGATAGAACACTGGAACAGGTTGCCCATGAAGGTGGTTGGGGCCCCATCCCTGGAGACATTCAAGTTGGGGCTTGACGTGGCTCTGAGTAACCTGCTCTAGTGGAAGATGTCCCTGCTCTCAGCAGGAGGATTGGACTAGATGACCTCTGAAGGTCCCTTCCAACCCAGTCAATTGTATGATTCTATGATTCACACCAAGAGCTTCTGTGTAGACACTTTGACAGACTGAGGGGCTGTAAGATGATGTCTAACTGCCGTCACCCCTTAAGCATGTCAAAGGGATAAGCACTTCTTTGTGCCCTTCCAGATTGTCCCCGATGCACACACAAATGAGGAACAGACATCTGTGATACAGGTGAGGAGCAGCAGCTGCAGAGAACGGTGCCTCCCCCAGCACAGCCATCTCCACCAGACCTGGCTCGCTGGAGCCAGCTCAGGCACCTATGGGTTTGTGCTGAAAGCAAATGTCTCTTTTTATCACTGCATAAAAAAAAGTGGCTCCAGAAATTAATTGTTTGGGGATTAAATTGACTGTGTTCTGGATGTCCTGGGGTATTTTTTTTCCTGTATGCCCTCTCCCTGGAAGTTTTCAAGGCCAGGTTGGATGAGGCCTTGAGCAATCTGGTCTAGTTGAGAGGTGTCCCTGCCCATGGCAGGAAGGTTGGATTAGATGATCTCTGCAGTCCCTTCCAACCTAAGCCATTCTATGATTCTATGAAAAGGAGAAGAAAACCACTCAGGTCTTGAAGCTCAACCCCTCTTCTCTCCCTCTCATCTCCTTCTCCTCTCCCTTTCCTCTCCCTCTTTTTTTTCCCCCCCTCCAGCAACATCTTCTTTCCTGTTATTGCCAGTATCACAGAGAATGAAAACAAAAATCTGTACTGAGGATTTTTGGCCACTTTGTTTCTGATTTGTAGGGAAGGTGCCCTGTGTGTTCAAGATGATGTTTCCGGGGAGATGGGACTCAATTTTGTCTTTGTGAACTTGAGGGTGGGTTACGTCTCTGCAGCCTTCATCCTACAGTTATTTTCTGGAGTTCTGTAGCAGCTTTCTGTTGGAGGACTATGGAGTGTCTCACCAAACGTGCCTGGTTCCGGGAAGGAGAGCAACATGTGATGAAGAGCACACTCTGCTTAGGACACTTTCGCTTCACTGAGGACAGAAAGCAAAGGAAAAAAGAACATGTTTAATTGACAGTGAGGGGGAAATCTAGGTTGGTAGAACTGTAATTACCTGTGCTGGAGTCTAGCCAAGACTCAAAGTTTAACACCCCTGCTTGTATGAATCTGATGAAACTTGAGTACGAAATCAGAAAAGAAACCTCTTTTCTCCTTTGTAGAGTTTCAGAGAAATTTTCTACAACTTAGTTTCTCAGAGAAGGGGTCAAGATATCATCCCAGTCCTCCTGCTTTTTAACAAGAACAAAGAAGCCCTTTTCTGTCTGTGAGGGAAAGATCTAAGTTCTTAGCAGATTCAGAAACTTTCCAAGGCATTTTGATGTTTTCTAAACAAAGTGGGAGGAGGTTGGAAGTCAGGGATTTATGGGAGCTTTGCCTGCCTCACCAGTGTCACCCCACCTGATATTGCACTCCAGAGAATCTCCCAGAGACACTCATCTATGAGCAGAGATGGGAAAAATTGGGATTGAAGATACAGTTGTGTGGAAGCTGGTGTAGACCAGTAGAGCTGTGTGGAAGTTAGAGGTGCTCTGCTGAATCTTTATGGCTACAAACCTGGTATGATGACAGTCAAATATGGCAAAGGATAGTCAAAAGGATAAAAAAAAAAAGAAAAAAATGTACGAAAGAGGAAAACACTTTTGGCTACCTGTGGTGCACCAGTCCTATGTCAGGAGTGTGACCATGGCTAATGAGGAAGATGAAGGACCCGTTGACACAGGTCTGGGAGAGGTAGCGTGCAATCAGGCACTGAGTGGGCACGGAGGGGAATGGACAGCAGCAGGCAGGGCTGAGGCAGCGTAGCAGGTCCTGACTGTCAGGTGCTGTGGTCACTGGTGAGCCCTGGTAGAAGACATTGATGGAGCTTCTTGAGGGGCTTGGAGAAAGGTCTTTGTACCAGACATTTCCCACCATTGAACAATCCTCTGAAGCATGGAGTCCTTTATCAGCCTTTGGGACAAGGCTGTGGACATTCTGTTAAATATTTTCCATTTCTCATTTTAAAGACCTGGTTTCATGGTTTGGAATTTGGAGTGTGCTGATGTGGGTGCAGCAGACCTGCTGAGGCTCCAGCTGATGTTCTGGAACGGACCTTCTGTCAGTGATGGGTGAAATACCACCCACTCCAATGGCAGCACGCAGGATGGGTGAAATACCACCCCCTCCACCTTCTGTAGTGATTCAGCCAGCCAGGACCAATCTCATATCTATTACGAGAAAAGTGAGTGTTTTGCACTGAAATTTCTGCAGGTGTCCTGAGGTTTGCTCTGTAGTGTAAAGCCAGCAGGAAAAAAAAATTACTTACACATGGCAGGCTCCAAATAGAAGCATATATAGAACGTTGCGTTGGTGGGGAACTTGTTGCCACAAGAAATATAGATGGGCTCAAAAGACTGTCAGACAAATCCATGGCAGAATAATAGCCCCAGGGCTATTAGACACAGTAACGCTGCTCCTGTCTGAGGAGATCTCTGAAGCTTAGCCTGCCTGAAGTCTAGAGGTATGAGCGGAACTGTGTATTGCTGCTTTCTTTGTCTTTTCCCAAGAACTGCATCTGGCCGCTATCTAGACACATTCCAGGCTTGTTTGTTGGGACCATGGCTCTCTAATATGCCAGTTTGCCTTAACGCCAGGGGCTTTTGTACTCCAGAGGCAGGCTGAACACCTTTAGAGGCCCTGCAGACTTTCTGTAGAGTGAGCGTCTTTTCATCCTATGACATGGAGGGACATTCAGGCACTGATTTTGAAAGGGGCAGGAACTACCTAAGAACAATGTTGGGACTCCTTCCCCAAAGAGATGGAGATATTCACCCTGGAGTCGCTCAGGTACCCCCCAGCCTGTTTTACCTGACTTTGGTTTCAGCACAATGACTCTGGGCTGAGTCCCAAAGCGGATCCTCCTGCTTCTATGCTCTCTCATGTCCCCATGTCCCCCTCTCTCAATTGAAAGCCAGACTTGCAGATCTCAAGTCATTTCCAGGTGCTCACAACCTTAACACCATTTTAATGAAGTTCTTTGGATGAAAATTTCCTTAGACTGTTAGTTCTTCTTAATGAGACTGGACAAGGGGATGGGGAGAACAGGCCATTAGACAAATTCTGAGACAAACCTTGGTCGCGGCCCAGGTGGGTGCAGTTTTGCACCTTGGCTTTCAGTGCTCTTCCCTCCCAGGCCTGACAAACCTCATGTCATAGGACAGGTCAGCTAAAAGTCTAGTTCATCTGAAAACTTGACCGTTTGTTTCCAGTCCATCAGCTGCAGTGATAAAAGCTAAGACCTCTGCTGACAAATGCTTTTTCTGGAAAAATAGTAGAACTTTACTCATACTGAAGGGTGATGAGACGTGTTGATAGACACTGCCCACTCCTAGTTTTCTTAACAAACAGAGCAAGACTGTTAGCAAATGTTATGAAACACAAAAGCTATTGGAGTAAATCTTAACTCTCATGGAGTGATCAACTGTAGGATGAGTTCCAGGGACAAAATGCTATCAGCACAGGCAATGTGTTCCTTTTCTTGCTGGAAGAGCAAGCATGGATCTCCCTTCCCACCCCCGAAAGTAACCAGCCAGATTTTTCATGATGCACAACCAATAGATTTACTAACTGTGATTTACTTCTAGATTTACTAACTGTGGGGTAATGATGGTCTCTTTATCCTCATTTATCCCCAGCAAAACAAAACGCCATGTTTAAAGTTCTGCTTTGAAGTACCAGGATACTTTTTCTCCTCTACCCTTTTATACCCAAGCCTCAGCCTCACACCAGGTCATTCTCTCTCTGCTCGCATTTATTTCTCTATTTATATTTTAAGGAGATGGGTTATTTTTTCACAGATCCTTTGGGGAACAGGAAATGTAGCAATTTGATTTATGATATTCATTTGCTCGCAGATGAGTGCCAGCAGCTTGTCCCCAGCTCTTTGTGTCTCAGCTGCTGTCCACCTGGGGCTACATGAATGGGATAAGGGATATGTGGAGAGGGGCAGTTGTGAGCTCTGTGCTGTCACAGTTTCCCTGTTGTATTTAGCAGCATATATCCTGATTTAAGCTCCTCTACTGGATCATATGGAGACAGGTTTGAGTGGTGGAGAAAAGTACAAAGTGTGCAAGAGAAGCCTCCCTGCCTCAGGGAAGGCAATGCTGAGGGACAGACTCCTCATTCCCTAATGGGAAATGTCTCTCGCTCTCTTGACAGCACAATTTTATCAATTGAGGAGGCTCCACAGAAATGGTGTCCACATATTGATGCTGGTGCTGGTCAAGACTAGGGTCAATGATGATGCCCCTCTGACAGGCAAAATTTAGCTGAGGAAAAAACAGATGTGCCACTGAGGACCCTCATCCCAATGCTTAGAGTACCTGGGGCTCTTGAAAATGGCTCCTGGGTATGGCAAGACGAGAGATCAGACTCCTGTCACCAGGAGCTATGCCTCCTCCTCCCAGAAGAAGCAAGTGCCACTGGTACAAGCTGTGAAATAGCAATGCACTCAATCTCAGGTGGGAAACACCTGGATCCTGGAGTGGGGATCTGGAGACACATAGTTTAGTATCTCCAGCTCTGCTTCAATATCACACAAAACACCTTCATCTCACACAACCAGTCCAGAGGAGGATCTGGCACAAGCTCCTGCTTGGCTCTGGCCAAGCAACACTGAGCAAGGGAGAGCCTGAGCAGCAAGGATTGTGGGAGGGAGGGGTGACTTCTGTCACCCTTAGGTAGTGTAACTCAGGAGTACCTGACCTGTGGTATTTACTCCTCATGGAGCTCCCACTTGATTAGCCGTTTCCTCCACAGCTCATGCCTCCAAGCCGTGGCTACGCTGACCTTCTCCATACTACTAGACAGTCACACAACACACTCCTTCCTTTGGAGGACCCTGGATCTTCAAGTCACTGCCCCCAGTTACAGGTTGGATGCACCTATCAGGCTGAGTGCTTTGCAGAACGGTCACAAGGAACATCCACTCCTGCCCAGGGAGTGAGGTCCAAGGCAGTGGTGACCGTGCTGGCTGGAGGTAGCCATTGTCTGTCCAGTCCTGCACCTCTATGCGTGGTGGCCTCACAGGGCTCTGTTCCCAGCAGCTCCACACACTCCCCCTGCTCACATCATCATTCCAAACCCTGCACAATTTTAAGGCCTTGATATTTATACATTAATTAGTCCTTCCTGTTATTATTTACTTATCAACTCTTTATTAGAGAGCTTTCTTTTATACACAGACAGCTTTGTCCCCTTGGCACTTGTTTTGTTCTGTTACGAGATTATATCGGAGTGTTTGTTCCCCTGTTTACAGATATGTTGTAATCCTGACTGCTTCACTTAAGAGTTTAATGATGGTATTTACTCTAAATTGTTTGCTGGGATTTTCTTCTGCAGTTGAGGGATAAGAAGAGGCTGGAGCATGCTACTTCAATTCCAATGGTTTAATTGATATTTCATATCGAATGGAGGAGACTTAACTGGCCTAAATGGTGGTTATATCTGAGTCAGAGGCTTTTCTTGGAGGACTGATGCCGATGGATTTTGTGTTGGAAGCTGACAGAGATGCTTTGGGCTCAAGTGACAAATCCTTATGTGCAGCCACAACAACGACAGACGCACTGGAGATGCAAATTAGCCATTACACACCTCCCAAGGCCTCCATAGTGCAGGGGAAATGCCCAAGAGCTCTTTGGAATAGTCCACCCAGGTGTTATTCACAGCACTGGAAAACATTTGGAAAAATTGATATCACCAGATGTAGAGGTGGATGTCAACTGGAAGTGGCACTGGTTTTGTGCATGTGCAGCTGATGGCAGCTAAGGGATGGCTCTACAGTTCTTGGCTCTCAAGACAATGGCCCATGTCTACAGTGGAATTAGATGCAGCCATAGAAACAGTCAGTGCTTCTTCCTCAGCATGACCTGCACCCTCCTTCCTCCTGGAGATCAGAGCCTCAGTTGTGGGGGGCACCCAGGACACCTGGCAGGAGGGTTGATGGGCTTACCTTCATGCTCAGGGGAAGGCTGTGTGTCTGCCTCATCTCTGGCACTTGGCCTCCAGCTCCCCACCAGGCCAGTTGCCCTTTCCGACCCTCGACACAGAGTGACCGAGCTGTAAAGCACGACTTCCTGAGCAGCAACCAGCCTTGTTGGGAGACAATAGCTCCCTCCTGGCTCTCAGCAGCTGTGACAAGGTTACTGTCCCCAGGCGATGATGGTGAATCACTGTCCAAGAGTCCTCAGCACCTCCTGGGAAATGTAACAGAAGCTAAACTACACGCAAGAAAAAAGGAATCACACATCCCTCCTGCTGGCCCTTTGGGCTCCAAAACAAGGCGAAACCACTGCCCTAGACCACAGCACCCAGCAGCAATGGGGCTGTTACCTCCGCCTGAGCACAGCACCAGGATAGCTCCACTCTCCCGCTTCGTTCACCCAGGCACCCTGCAACGCACGGTTTCCCCAGCGTGCTCCAGAGGGCCACCCAGCCATTGCCTGACTCATTCCACACAAGTGTCACTAGAGGCTTTGGAATGACAAGTAGATTCAGCCAAATGGGAAACCGTTCAGAGGCCACCCGCGAGCAAAACGGAGGATTACATTTGTTGATGAGTAAATGCTCTTGCTAAGAATAGCTCCAGCTTTGCTGCTTACCTACCTTATCCTGCTCTAATTACTAACTTAATTTACTCCAGCTGTTCCCCCATCATTCCATCATCTATTTTCTACCTTCTTCTAGTTTCTCTTTGATTTCACTGTATATTTTAATATACCAGATTCATTTAGCTTTGAAAGTGCCTCTCCTTTCAGGAAGACTGTAACACAGCATCACAGCATTCATGGTGCTTCCATGTCCAATCCACTCACGGCTGGCTTTTGTGGCACATACAGATGCCAGCAGCACGCTGGTTGTATGCATAATATATCCAGCCCAGCAAGCACTTGTTCCTGAATTAAACTTATTGTCCTGACCCACTCCCATCTCTTTCAGCTGACAGGTTTGAGGAGGAAAACTACAGCCTGAATTCCTGAGACAGGCCCTCCTTGAAAATGAGGCTCCGTCATTAGTTCCCAGAGCTCCTCTCTCAGTCCTATCTGTGAGTGAAATACCTGTTCTCAGGTACATGGCACTATGGCTTTTGTCGTCACTCGCAATGGCAGGACTAATCCAATGGTACATTTGTCCAATTTCCTATTTTGATAGGAAAATAAAATGCAGTGACGTGGACAGATTTTGGTGCAGCTGGATCCAAAAAGAAACTCTGCTTCATTTATGGTACTTAGATTGGATCTTCCTTTCTTCTACACAAGTTCTTTCCACTGTCAAGCCCAGAAGCAGAAAAAAATTAAAACAATCAAGACACCAAATCAAAAGCTTTCTCCCTTCCTCTGTTGGTTGCTTGCACTGAAGAGCCCAAGACACCACAGTGTGAGGCTGCAGCATGACCCACAGGTAGGTCCACAGATAAGCAGTCCCCAGCACACTCACACAGGGGGACACCAGACCACAGAGAGACATTTCCACTACCTAAAGGACTTTGAAATATCTTGGCCTGGCTGCTTTGCTCAAACTGAGCTCTGCTTCTCTGCATTAAGTGGGGAACACAGGAGCAGCACCTGGGACTGGCTCAGAAGGTAAGAGTGAGAGACCTTCCTTTAAACTCAGGAGAAGTGGGTCTGCAAGAGAGCTGGGAGCAGACTTTGTAGGGTCACAAGCACTAATCTCAGCTATTCACCTTCCCTGAGGTGGGGGAACCAACAAGGTCTGGAAAGAAAGCCTGGTGGGGATGAGCGAGCTGGTCTGCAGGGTGCCACCCTCCTCTCTCAAAATGTACCGGCAGCTCAACCATCCCTTTGCAAAGCTGCAGTCATGAGCAGTGCCACCAATTCCCCAGGCCCACCTGTGAGGACCTTAAAGGCCCTTTTTAACTCAAACAATTCTATGATTCTATGCTTATGAATGCTTCCGCTCATCCAGATGGAGATCTAGTTGAAGCAGGTCTCCAGGCCTCCCTTTATGGGTGAGAGAAAGACATTTTCATCCCCAGACAACTGTCTCCAACCCTCTGTTGCTGGGGTGAAATTCCTTCTTGGAGATATCTGTGTCTGGTAGGTATATCTACGAAGACTGATGCATAGGTGATTTAGTGTGGATGTGCGTAATTTAGACTGGGCATAGCTTTCAGACCTCAGAGATCCACTGTCTGTGTCTGGTATGTAAAGGTGGATACAACCAGAGGATGATACATAGGGCTTCACTGTGAAGGTACCTATATCTGATCTTTGAGACCCTCTCATATCTTCTTACGTCTCATCTACTGCCTTCTGTAGTGCTCATAAGGCTTTTCTCCAACCTCTAAACTGCAGCATGATCCAAAGATATGCCATGAAGATGGCTCCAGAACCAAGCCTGTGCTAAACACCCTTCTCCAGGGGCCCAGCTGGACCTCCAGGGCCTGCCTGGCCCCCTGGTTATCTTCCTGCCACTCTTCACCACAGGCTCCCCATGGCTGGATGAAGCAGCTCCTCTGCAATTACAGGCAATTTTCCCGAGCTGCGTTTTAAGTGCTGGCTGGAGAAGGAGGAGAAGCAGACGATGTGCTGGGACCGTGGGAACAGCTGGGCAGTTCCTCTGGGCTGTGAGTGGGATGGGAGAGGGATGGGAGCAGGACAGGAATAGGCTGGGAGCAGGATGGAAGCAGGACGAGAGTGGAATGGGAGCAGGGTGGGAGCGGATCGGGAGCGGGCTGGAAAAGGCTGGGAACAGGAGGGGAGCGGTGTGCGAGCGGGCCAGGAGCGGGGTGGGAGCTGGTGGGAGCCGGGCGAGAGCGGGATGGGATCGCGGCGCCGCGGGCGGACCCAGAACATCGCCCGGAGCAGGAGG
>VWZK01020253.1:596216-623339 GCA_013396935.1 Baryphthengus martii
GGCAAGGCACGGAGAGGCACAGCACGGACCGGCACCTACCGGCACGGCACAGCCTGGCCCGGTCTGGCGACGCCTGGCACAGCATTTACCGGCATGGCCCAGCACGGCCCGGCACGCAGCCTGCCCGACCTGTACAGTCCCTGACGCCGCTTCTCCCCACCCCAGCCCCTCAGTTCATGCTAAAGCATCTCCGCCCTGACTCACTGCTCCCCCAGTTCAGGAGCCGGCCAGACACAAGCGTCCCCACCAGCGCCGTGCCCGCGTGGGTGAATAGCCGCCGGGGACAGGGGCTGCAGAAAGTGACCCTGAACAGCAGCTGCACTCTCAGCTTCACCGTCACTGGGTTCTCTCAGCTGCTCTCCTGAGCCTCCTTCTCCTCTTGAGCTATCAGAGTGGCAGAAACCTCAGCATAAGGACCAATGGGCTCGTCTAGCCGTGGTCCTCCAGATGCCTTCTAAGAAAAAAAAAGGAAATTGAGGCATGCTCAGATATCACAGCATCACAGAATGCTAGAGGTGTTGGAAGAGACCTCTGGAGATCATCTGACCCAGTCCCCTGCTCCAGTAGGGTCACCCAGAGCAGGTCTCCCAGGACTGTGTTCAGGAGGATTATGTATCTCTCCAGAGAAGACCCCACAACCTCTCTGAGCAGCCTTGTCCGGGCTTTGGCAACCTCACAGAAAATGTTTTTCTTCATGTTCAGATGGAGCTCCTGGGTTCCAGTTTGTGCCTGTTGCTCCTTATCCTGTTACTGGGCACCAATGACAAGAGTCTGGCCCCATCTTCTTGCCCCCTGCGCTTTAGCTGTTGATCAGCATTGATCAGATCCCCTCTCAGTCTTCTCTTCTCCAGCTGAACAGCCCCAGGGCTCTCAGCCTTTCCTCAGCACAGAGATGCTCCAGGCCCCTCAACATCTTCATAGCCTCCTCTGGATTGTCTCCAGTAGTTCCCTGTCTCTCTTGAACTGGTGAGCCCAGAACTGGACACAATACTCCCAATGTGGTCTCACTAGGGCAGAGTAGAGAGGAAAGAGAACCTCCCTTGACCTGCTGGCCACACTTTTCTTAATGCACTCCAGGAGAACATTGGCCCTCTTAGCCATGAGGGCACATTGCTGACTCATGGTGAACTTCTGTCTACCAGGACTCCTGGGTCCTTTGCCACAGAGCTACTTTCCAGCAGGTCCACTCCTAACTGGTGCAGGGGGTTATTCCTTCCCAAGTGCAGGACCTTACACTTGCCTTTGTTGAACTTCATTAGATTTCTCTCTGCCCAACTCTTTGCCTGCCCAGGTCTTGCTGAATGGCAGCACAGCCTCTGGAGTATCTATATGCCCTTAAAACCTCTTCAATGAGGGCTACAGGTTCGCAGTGCACCACGGAGGATGTGGAGCAAGACTGTCCCTCCTCAAGTATCTTCCAGTAGCACCGAGGCAGCCGCTTCCATACAGCGTCAGCTTTCCCTGTTGTGCTGACACACCTTGGAATGGTAAGTTCCCTCTGATGCGCTCCTCTGAGCTGCTCATGACAGTGGACCTGAGCAGGAAATATGCAAATAACCCTCACACAAATAACTTTGATATGCTAAGAACTTTACTTCCCTGTTCTGTAAGGTTTTTGCTAATAAGTCCCACTGGTATCCAAAACTGACAGACAGTGGGACATACTCCTCAGAATGGGATTTTTAGCCAGGTTGAGGGTGTTCAACCCCACTTGCACCCTCTTCTTGCACCCTAGAACATGCCCCATCACAGTGTAGTTGAGTAAGGCTCCCCAGCCTCCTACTGGAGATTTCCCCTGCAAATCCTTAAATATTTTCTCCTTTAAGGGCATCTTCTCTACCTTTCATCTCAGGTCACTGGGCAATGTTCCTTCACGGAGGAGGCAACAACTCTTCCTCAGCAGAAGTGTCCATGCCAAAAGATACGGGAATTTTCTGGTGGAAAACTGGTTATTTGGAACAATCCTATCCAACTCTGCAGTCTGGAAACATTGCTTGACGCAAAATTGGCAGGTCCCTGTCAAACAGCCAGGGGATTACTGCCGTGCTTCCTGCTAAAGCTGTCTATTGTTTGGTCCCTCTCCATCCCTCCTATCTAGTGCTTCACACACTCTCTGCCTTTCATCTCCTGGTGACAGTGCTATTCAGGTGCTTTGGACCCATTCCAGTCTCTGCAGGATGACGTTGGGCACTGCTCCCACCACAGCAAGGATTTCCTTGTCTACTTTGGACAGCCCCGTCTGTGCATTGCACTCACATAGGCAAACGTCTCCCCAGCCTGAAAATTGACTGTTGTCCTTGGAAATCCACATTTCCCCTCAATGAACAGCTGTATAACATGGCTTCTCATATTGTTCTTTTTGCCTGTGGCTGATGCTGTGATTTTGCTCCACTAATGGGTAATAGGCTGTGGAAGATGACTATGGAGACACATAGACACATCTGCAGGTGGAAGAAGGTTTGCATTGCATGTTGTACGAAAGTACTTTCAAAACCTCACTCTCAAGATGCTGCAAATGGAGCAAAAAGATCCTTTTGGTGTATGAGGACGTTGAGCCAATGTGTTAAGATGACCTTCTGGAGGCCATGCCTGCAGTCTGCAGCTCAGGCACACGCTCACTGAGCTATGTGTCCGAAAGGCCAAGGCCAAAGCTTAAGGCTTTTAAAAAATCTTGAGCCAGAAGTGTCTCTGAACTATTGTAGCAAACTCAGATGGTCTCCAGAACAGCCAACCCTGAACTTGAACTTCTTCCACCAGTCTGCTTCCAGATCCTGTTTCTGAAGTGGAAAGGTAGAGCCGGTGATTTATCACAGCTCATTCACAGCTGGCAGTCGGTGAGGAGGGCCTGGTGACCTCCTCAACAGCTTGACTTCCTTCTCATTCACATTGCCCATCTAAAACCAGGGAGCGAAACCAGAATCAGAGCTTTTACCAAACAAGATAGCTTTAGTCTGAGGGAAAAGCAAAGCACCAGCAGCACAGGGTGGCCTGGTGCCCTGCACCTGGGTGGCCAAGGGCACTCTCCTGATGTCATTTGAGCAGGATGTTCTGTGCATGATGCTTTTCTTAGGAGCGAGGCAGCTGCAGGCACCCACCAAATACCCACCTCTGGTTCCATCTGGTGTGGTGGAATGGAATCACTCAAAAAAGGCCAGAGGACTCTAGAGTTTCTAGAGATGGTGCAGCACGCAGTATTTGGGGACACTGAATCCCTGTTGAACACTTCCCAAAAAAGAAGATGGTTTACTTCTTGTTTGCCTCTCACAGACCATCTCACTGACAATGTAACCTCTCCACATCCGAGCACTGCTACTGTCCACGCCCTTACTACAACAAAGAGAAGTCTGCCCAGACTTCGGGAGCATGCAAAGGAATCCCAGCTCCACTGGGATCTATCTTCTGGTCAATATCGGGTTTCTGCTCACTAGATGTTTTAAATCCTCACACTCCAAATACTTGCTTCCCAAACCTTAAAGACAATAAAATAACATTAAAACACTCTAGCACTTCCCTGGGAAGAAGAATCTTGATAAAGGTCACTTTTATTTAAAAGACACTAGTCACTATTTTATTTAACTCTTAAAGGATCATTTTAAAATACACAAGAGAAATCTGGATTTGAAAGAGCTGCTTTTGTAATGCAAAAGTTTTAATGTGAATTCCGTTAGCTGCACCGAGCGTAACTTGTTCCTGGCTGGGCTGGCCAGCAGTGGTTGCCCAGGCTTCACCAAAGTGTCCACCTGGGGATCCACCCCATTTTCCTGTCTTTACCAGGCACCAAACATGATGGTGGAGAGGACTTCTCAGTGCTAGAGGGCAGTGGAGGACAGAGATCTTGTTTCTGGAAGGATATTAGAAACTTGACTTGTGTCATGTTGGAATTACAAAGTGTCTGTTTAAGAATAATCTATGAAGTAAATTCCCCACTTTTAGAAATTCAAACTTCTTTAGATTTTTACTTTTTTTTAGCTTCTTTGGTTTCAGTGCCACTTCTTGAAAGCTTGTGTCATATTTTAACTAAACAGGGATGACTACTGTCATTTTAGACCTATTTTAGTGGGTATTAAATGGTAGCAGAGATCCTCCAGTCATCATTCCAGAAGGGCAATTGTCTTCCTACTGATGCTGTGTCACATCTGCTTGCCCTGTGCAGATGTCTCAGACAGCCATGGGCATCATCACATGTGGGTGACTGAATCCTTCCCCAAACAGCCAGGCAGAGTGTTTCCACATCACCAAATACATTTCCAGCAAATTGAGACCAATTTCATGCATTGCCTCAATTCTGGTCAGTCACGAATGTGACAGACATTTTCCAACCACTGCTCATCATGATGAGCATGTGAAGAAAACAGCCTGGAGCACAGGACACCTTACTTCCCACAGGTCCAACTTCACAGCCTTCACTTTCATAGAATCAAAGAATCATAGAACATAGAATCATAGAATCACAGAATCTTAGAATCAGAGAATCATAGAATCATATGGTTTGAGTTGGAAGAGACCTTTAAAGGTCATCTAGTCTGGCTTATCTACAATGCACAAGGGCATCTTCAACTACATCAGGTTGCTCAGAGCTCCATCCAGCCTGGACTTGAATGTTTCCAAGGATAGGGCATCTTTCAGCTTCCTGCCTGTATTTGCATCCCAAAGAGCTCAGAGGTAGAGGCTCATTACATCAGGCAGTACGCTTGTCTCACAGCAAGTCTCACTCATCCAGCAGCATCTTCTCTCCCTTGTCCAGGCTCCTAGGTAATGATGAGTTCTTCCCAAAGAGCTGTGATCCTCACAATAGAGAAGACACAATGGATATTTTAGAGCATGGGGTTATAGGAACAGTTCTCAAGGTTCTAGGTGCTGTGCCTGCAGGGAAGGGTAGCACCACTCTCAGTGCTAGAGGGTGGTGCTCTGCACCATCAACATCCTAGCACAGATGTACCAAAGTGACCTACTCCACAAGGCCAGGGATTGTCATGGATCTATATGCTGAGCACAGGCAGAGTGGTCCAAGATGCCACTGCTCCTCACCCAAACATCACACCCTGTCCTTGAGACATGCTAAGTGATCACGTGAGTACAGTTAAGCTATTTTAGAACAAAGAGGATCCAATCATGGGGAGCAACCCATCAGCTTCTGTTCCTTTAGATGGGAGGAGCTGACGAGTCCTAAAAGTCCAGTTTTGGGTTATGACCGTTCCCTGGTACCCTGGGACAACTGTGAGTCATCCAAACATGCCACCACACTCCGACTGGTCAGGTGTCTTGGTTTACAGACCTGTCACTCACACATGTTTGTTAAGAACTGTTCCTATATACACCTGCACCTATCTGAGACCAAATGTTTCCCTCCCATGAGTCACTGATGTGTTTGTAGTTCAGCACCAGGAGTCTTTCCACCAACTTCTGCTTGCTAACTAGCAAATAACTCTCTCTTGCATACCCATGAGCATCAGCATATCTAAAGATAGCTGGGGGAGTTCAACTGCTCCTTAGAAAGAACAAAAAGTCTGGATGCTTGGCTCCTCCATAGCTGCAAGACATGAATCAGAGCAGAATCCTAGGAAGAGATGAGACACACAGAGATGTGTGTGTCCAAATCAGCATTCTCATCAAGGAGAGCAGCACCAGAGGTGAAAGTTTAGTGCAAGCACTGGATCCCAGCCAGCGGGCTGTGTCAGCGTCCTGACAGCGAAATGGATGGAGCAGAAAGAAACTTCTGGGAACTGATTTGTGATAGGAGAAAATATATGCACAGCTGTCTTTTATCTCTGTAAATCAGAACCTGAATCACATCATTTCATTCCTAGGGCTTGGAGCACAACAGGTATGTTTTTTCTTCATCCTCTATCCTAAAAGCTTCTGGAGATGATTTCCAGGCCACTGGCACAAAAACTCTTATAGCACCACAGGTCCAGCAATGTTTAGGGTTGCATGGACTCCAGGAATAGATTTTCTCCTCTGAGAAGCTACATGGGGTGCCTGAACACTTGGCAGTTCTGGGCTGGTTTCCTTTTCTCATGACACACGTTAGTGAGAGGCTCTGTGGGATGGGGAACTTGTAATATCCTTCAATAACAGCAGAAAGAAACCAAAATGCTGACACCTCAGCTTGGAGTCAGCCACTCATAAAGGTGTCTGGGACTGTTTGAAATACCCTGGGTGTCCAAGAAACTGTACACAGGGCTGTTGGATATGAAACAGAACCCCCAGGGGGGTCTGTGCTTTCCTGGCACAACAGCAGATGACCACAACACCCCAGATTCAGGATCCTGCCCTGTATCAGTGTCTGAAACCTCCTTCTGATCTTACGTTCTCATCTCCTGCTCCTGATAAATCCCTGGAGCTTGAAGTTTGCCAAACGCTGCTCCAGGGACTGTGGACATTTGCAAGGTGCTGTATCAGCAGTGTCACATTCCTGCCCCCTGGTCCCGGGCACTCACTTGCTCCAGGTCAGGTGCAGCTACCATGTTCTCAGTGGTCAGAACATCCTGGATGGAACTGGACAGCAATACAGATTTCAAGAAAGACCAAGACTCTTAACCTTCCTTTCAATCCTCCTCCTAGGGCTGACACTTGTGGGAGTGGCAGGTGCTTTGTGCCAGGCAGTTTTTAGCTCTTTTATCATTATTGTTAGAAAACTCTGTAAGAAATAGAAATCAACTGTCCAGGAGAATTAGAAATGGGCTGGGCCAGGGAAGGCAATTACTGTTTGAATTCTCAGTTATAAATGGGAGAGCTCTCCACCTATTAGCAATGCATGACAGATGAAGAAATATCATTTCCCCTCCACTTTTTGCTTCAGATTCAGATTTTTTTTTTCTATTAGTGAGCAGTGGCCAGCCCCTTGGCAGGACTGGCTGACAAACGGTGTGTGCAGCAGTCCTGGCAGTGCAACCAGCCCTCCTCCTGCCTTCCAGCTCCATGCCCCAGAGCCATACAGCAGAGCAAAGCCTGGGATGGGTGTGACGCTGCAAGCTGAGTGCTCTGGGGCAGCAGGATCTGCCCAGGTTCCTTCACAGACACCTCCCGGCTGCAGGACAGAGGCTTCGCTCTTGTGATGCTGAGTGTGATGCAAGCCCAGCAGACCGCTGTGGGTGCTGAGTAGGTTGACTCCTTGGGGTTGCTGTCTCCTTGCTGACACTGGTACTGTAGCTGCTCTCACCTCCCTAGGCAGGGGACACCGACGCTTGTCAAGGGGATGATAACCCTGGCTCTAGTCCTCTTCTTGGCTCCGTGGGGACAGATAAAGCCTTCTGAGTAAGGCTGCCCTCTCCCCTGTGGGATGTTAATGCAGTGCCAGATTTGCTTCACCGGGCGGGAGCCCCTGGTTCTTAGCGCTTCCGTTTTATTGATTTTCATTTTTGTGACTGAAGCAATTGCTGTTACGCTCTGCTGTGAGCAAATGGCAGCCTGCCCTGCTGACATGGCCCCTATGGCACCTGATTTACTGCCACTTCATGGACCTCGGCTCCTAGTTAATCTGGAGCAAAGGTGGCATGAGGCACACTGTGCTCAGGAGAGAACGTGCCTTTGTGCCCCATTGGAGGTGACAGGACATGCTGCCTTGCTGAGGGAGAAATGAGGCTGTTAATGGTCAGAAGGGAGAATATCAGCAAGGAGGGTTCATCTGCTATTCCCACCATGCCCTCAGCAAGGCCCTGCCATATTCTGGAGGAACGTTGTCCCCAGGAAGGGCTGGCTAGGAATGTATCTGATGAAAGGCTGTCCACAGCTGCATTATGATGCTGTCCAAGGCACGGAAACACAGGAGTCACACCTCAGCCTACCTCATGGGTGAGGTTTGGACACAGTCCCTGGAGAGGTCCAAAATGCCTCCACAAAGTTCATCCCTCCCACTGCTTTGTTCTTCCTCTCTTTGTGATTTCCTTATCCTCTTGACCCCATACCTTCTCAATTACATTTGGCATGAGATTTCCACAAGATCACATTTGTAGAGCCTATTCAGGAGGAAATTCACCGCACAATGTCCTTGTGAGGATGCAGCCCCTTCCCCTCTAAGCTTGGTGGCTTGGCCAAGTGCGTTCCTCTACTACAAAATAGTCATCTGCCAAAGACAGGACCAGTGCCACCCCCTTCACAGAGGATGTGAAACAGGCTGGTGACAAGACTTGCCCAACACCATGGAAGTCCTTGGGCAAGACAAAGGAAGCAAAAGGCCATGGGCTGGCCCAGGGCAGCCCTCCAAGATAGTGCTCAGGGTGAACCACTTATGAGTCTTCTTTATCTTAAAACACCAAGCTGCATCCAGCCCTGAGTGCTACCAGTCAGCCTTGTTCACCAGTGAGCTCAGGTTGTTTCTCTTCTAGCTTTTTGCCCTCCATCACTAGACTCTGGCCTGACTCCCCGAGAAAGGGGACTTCTCCCCGCGGGATTGTCACGAGGCAACAGCACCATATGAAATTATAGCATTTGCCAGGCCACATGGCAGAGTAGCTTAGGTGCTCGGGCTCAGGCATCACTAAGGATCAAGAGTGGCACTGCTTGAGTGGCACGTCGACTTGGACGGCTCCACACGTGTTTCTTGCCACCTCGCAGGCATTTGACTTGCCAATTGCATTTCACCCTAGAACAAACAGCTCAGTTAAGTTCTCTAGTGGTGAAGGTTTCCACAGGCAGGCTTGTGAGAACCACAACAGGAGTGGTAGAGTGCACTGATTGAGTGAGCTCTGCACTGCACAGCAGGTCCAGGCAGCAAATTGCCCCAGAAGGACAAGAAGGTGGCAGTAAGGTGGAGCCCTGTATGACACGACCCAAACTTCAAGACACCAGCTCACAACTTTTCAGATCAGCCCTGGGACAGGGCTCTCCTGTGCATAAGTCACTGGTGAGAATTAAGGAACAGATGATGGTGGGCAACTTGGTAGCTTTACTTCTCCTTTCTAACTTATCTATTCATGGTGCTTCTTCCTGCCTTTGAAACAGTGTGCTGGAGGTTGGGAAGAATGACCGTGACTTGAGCTCTAGATTCTGAAAGGTCAAAGTGCCCTTTTCCCACTTCCTCATCTGTTGAGATGTGGTGCAGGGCAGAGTGTAGAATTCACAGCATCACTGTGCTAATGACAGAAGATGTGATGAGGCATCCCAGTGATGGGAGTGTCCTGGCTGCACACAGGGTGTCTGATCTCTAAATTGCTGGCCAGAGCTGTGTTGGCCGGTGCACTACATAGCTCTGGATCATTAACAGACCAGTAAGTAATGTTCTTTCTGAAGCTGAGAGCTGTTCTTCACCTCCAGTCCTTTCCTGTGGAGCAGTGGTCCTCAGCTGCTTGAAGGTGTTCTTCCTGCTCAAAGATGCCTCTGTTCAGCAGTGCTTGAGGCACAATTTGAGAGGTGGAGGCTCGGGGGCTGCAAGCTGGAGGAGACCTGGCTCCACAAGAACACTGCCTGCTCTCTATCCTACCGTATTGCATCAGCCACAGATGACAAGCAATAATCTCCATAGTCACAGCCCAGGATGGAGCTGGGGGTCTCTGAGTTCACTCACAAATTCTGCTACTTTACTTGGAGAAACCATATTCAAAATGATGCCCTCAAACCCTCACAGGCTCCACAGGCCAACTTTGCATCTTGTGATGACATGTGAGATCCTTTGTGAAACCAAACAACGGTTAGACCCTGAGTGAGTCTGGCTTTCTGACACTGGGCACCTGTGCAGTGCCTGTTTTGCCTGGAGAACAGTTTGTTCCACTGTCCTGGAGAAGGCAAGGAAAACAAATCTTCTCCCAGGGCCATTCTGCTTAACCTGCATTTAGGAACGGTCGTCACTCAATCCGACAAGGAACATGTTATCATTTACTTGCTGGCAGAGATGTGAGCTTTTGTTTATTGAAAATAAAAACATACACGGTGCTTAAAATGTTTTGCAAAGATGTCATGAGGGCAAGGCTGGGGAACAGCAGCACACTTCAGCTCTCCTTGATAAATTACCTTTCACAGTGCTTCCAACATCTCATTCTTGCAACAAGCACTTAATAACGTAGAGGATCTGGAGTTCTCTCATTACTGGGAAGAAAAAGAAACATATCAAAGAACCACAGCGTAGCCTGTTCTCGGGGGGTTCACTTCCTGGGCTCCTCTGACACAAATTATTAAAAACATTTTTCAACAAACCTGTGGTTTAGGCGACCTTCAACAGCTTTCACAAACAAAACCTTAGACACACTTGGCAAAAGAAGTTAAAAGGAGGGGAAAAGAAAGGGAAATTAGAAACATGGAAATGTAATAACTTTCCATTATGCAAATTTGATTTAATCAGAGATGAAGTTGAAGTGCAATAAAAACATACTTTCATTAAGTTTATGAGTTTCAGACTCTATAATACCCCAGAAATGTCAATTATAAGGTTACCATAGCAATACATGGTTATAACTTCAAAGTGCTCTGTTTCCTCACTGAAGCTGGGCCAGGACCTGGTTTCTCAGCTCCTTAAACTGACAATAGCCTGAGAGTCAAATGGCAAATGTTTTTGGCAGCGTAGGTGAGCCTTAAAGCTGAAGCCCTGCTCAAATCACCTGCTCCTGAGGGACTGATGGGACAATCCCTCTGACCATGAGTAGGATGTACAAGGCAAAGATTTCAATTTCCAGTGCTCAAGATCCGTTGCAGTTGGGCAGTCCTAGAAGTGAGCAGCCCATGAGAGAAGTTTCAGCAGTCAGGGATGGAGCGGGATGTGTTTAAGCTACATTGTACTCCCTGGCTGGTAGGATGTTGGCTGTGGGCTGAGGGCACGTGATGATCCTCCTTTGCCTGAGTCTGGGGCACTGGGAGGTCCCCCCAGATATCTAGCACAGCCCCCGGGCTGGTACCAGACCTCCTGCAGAAGTGTTTGTACTGGTCACACATACAGTGCGTTCACTGATGGAATTGATTTAGCGCAGGGGAGTTTATTCTGTTGATGTGTAACACAGCCCAGAGAAGAGCTTTGCAAGAGGGCCTCCCAGACTTCCTAGTGTGAGAGGGAAAATACCAGCTTCATTTTAATTTCTGTGTCCCCTTTTTTGTTTCTGCCACTGTTCAGTGTGAGTACTGCCCAACAGATAATTCAAGTGGTCTTCTCCTGACAGGTCAGTGTCTCTCGATTAATTTTATAGATCATGGTAAGTATACAGTTCAGCTTCTGTGTTGACTTAGTTTGCCAGAAAGAAGCAAGGCAGGCTGCTCTACAGTGGCAGGAGAGGCAGGAGCTGAACAAAGTTGACAGGAGCAGTGACTGGGAAAGACCCGACACGTGAGTCTTTCTCACAATACTGAGCAAAATGTGACCAAAGTAGGTCCAGTGATTGTAGCCATGTTCAGTCAAGAGTCCAGATTGCCATAAAAGACCATAGGGATGAGAGGGTTATGAGGACAAGTCAGGAGGTTGAGTCAGCAAGACAGGTTCAGGTCCAGGTTTGGAAAGAGCATCCAGGATCAGTCACACTTCAGTGCTTGCCAGACCAGTCCACAGTGACAAGAAAAGTCTGAGATCAAACTGAGACCAGCCAAGCTGGGGTCATGACAACCTCATATTAAGAGCAGCTCCCACAAGAAGAAGACCTTGCTGAGGTTTCCTCCGCCTTGCAGTGTCTTAGACACTCTACACCTTAATCAGGGCTTATACAAGCCATGTCCAAGGACCAATGGGAGATGGACATGCCCTGTTCTTATGGCACAGTATTTTCTGTTGCTTGGCTGCTTTTTCAACTGGGCACTCCTGAAAGGATAAGCAGTAACCACCTCTTGAAATCACTTAGAATTCACTTAGGATTCAGAGTCCTGTGATCACAGCGCTGACACTTTTGTCAGTCATTTAAAGATCTGGGATTTGTTTAAGCCCAGAGTACAGAGCACAGCCAGGGAGAACAGGAAAACATCCATGTGGGTAGTCTGTAAAGATGATGTTCCTTCAAAATCTTGCAAAACATTGCTGAGAAGCTCATAATGCTCTTGCATTGACTTGTCAGTACTCTGTGCCCGGTACCCTTATACAGTAACCGGAGATTAAAAAGTGATGTGCTTGAAAAAAAAATCCCTCACCTGGGGAGAAAATTAATTGATACAGCTACTGGTTGTGGCCTGTTGATAAATGCATTAACCATAAGTGGAAACCCAGTCTTAATATGAAAGGAAGTAATTTTATCGTCGTTTTAAAGGTTAAAATTTATCAGTTTACAGCAACCTCATGCATCTTACTTGCAATTTATAATTGCCTCTGAACAAACACTTCTGTTAAAAATGCCAGCACAGGGAAATGCACAGTGATCCTCTTTTTCACTTCTCATAGTCCCTAATAGGGTAAACATCTGATTTGTGAAAATTAGATAAAATTCTCCTGCCTCATGTTATTTTGAAGCAAGTCCCCAGTGAAAAGCCAAAGCACTCTCAGAGACCACAACACTTGTGTCCAGCTGCTAATTTTAAAAATAAATAAATAAATAAATGAATATTAAATATCCATGGGCAGTAAGGGACTGTAGTTAAGGGACATGGTCACAGTTCAGGTCTTGGGTAATCACCTATTCCCCTTGATTCGCAGGCAGTGGGAAGACTTTTGCCTGCTCATGGACAGCATCGGGGAGTGACAAGAGGGATCTTGCATCGTCTTTGTTGGGAGTGCGCAGACTTTGCTCCTCAGTGTTTATCTGGACCTCTCTCCACCTGGACACATCTCAGGCTTAGCCTTGCAGACAGGATCTGTCACGCAGAGCGGTAGCCGGTCCAGGAGCATCAGGACCAGGACTAGGAACTGCTGGACAAAGCAACATCATCCCCTTTGACACTTTCTGGAATTGCTCTGCTATCATAGAGCAATGCTGCTGAAACAGAGGAATTCAGGGTGCCTGGGGCATGCAAAGGACTCTGGGCTGGTTTTAATTTTGAGTGATGGTGCTGGGGCTTTTTGGAGCTCTTTATGAGCGGTTATCAGTGGACAGGCACTCCTTTGGTCATGAGGCTTCATCCAGGCAAAGTCCTGCAAGTCTTCAGGCAGATTTGTTAGAGCTTTCCTAAGCAGCTGGAATAATTGAGAAAAACAGTTCAATATAGTGGATTGACCATATCTAGCTGGAACTTGGTGTGACTGCTGTGTAAAAAGGTGTGTTGCAACAGTTTAGTTGCCTTTGGTGCAAGCATCTCATTTGTAGCTAAGTTGTTACACATGGGGAGAGGGATTGACCCTTTGGCCTTTGTTCTGGGGTGGAACAATGAAAAGACATTTCAGTCTGCTAGACGGAAAGGAAATCAAAGCCAAAACCCGAGCAGTATGCTTGTAACAATGCTATTCAGCTTGAGATATGGAACATGACACTGTGCCAATCACACGGCAATCACACCTTACCATGGCTTTTGTTGTGGTTTATTTTGCACAGCTAACTGGTACCGCCACTGGAAGGAACTTCAAGAATAACAGAACCAGTTGGTGTATTTGTCGCTGGCACAGATTCAGGGTACCGGCCTTAACTTGCACTGTAACTACCCATCTTGAATTTGATTGGCTCATTGATAGGTCAGTCAAACCAAGTCAGCATTTTGTGCTACAAAATGGCATCGCGTGATGAAGTTGAACAGGGCAAAGCGTACTGCTTTCTACTTGGTGGCAACCTTGTGCACGCCATGGAAATTTCAGCTTCCGAGTTAGAATGTGATCAAGAGTTGGAAGGGACCTCTGGAGATCATCTCGCCCAACCCAGCTGCTCCAACAGGGTCACCCAGTGCAGGGTGCCCAGGATTGCATTGTCCAGGTGGGTTTGGAATCTCTCCAGAGAAGAGACTACACAATGTCTCTGGGCAGCCTGGGCCAGGCTCTGACATCTGCACAGGAAAGAATTTTTCATCCTAGGTTCCAGTTTGTACCTATTACTCCTTGTTCTGTCACTGGGCACCACTGAAAAGAGCCTGGCCCCACCCTCCTGACTCCCACGCTTTAGATATTAATGAGCATTGGTCAGATCCCCTCTCAGTCTTCTCTTCTCCAGCTAAACAGCTGCAGGTCTCTCAGCCTTTCATCAACAGAGATGCTCCAAATCCCTCAGTATCTTTCTAGCCTTCACTGGACTCTCTCCAGTCGTTGCCTGTCTCTCTTGAACTGGGGAACCCAGAACTGGACACAACACTCAAGAGGTGGCCTCACATCTCGACTTGACGCTGTGAGTAATGTTTTGGAGGTCAAGCTACTGCTAATGGAGCAGTAAGGAATCTGATTTCCCAGCAGCCTTTCTCCATGAGGAAGGGTTGGGAGAACATGCCTGGATCCTCATCCCATGCTTTCTAAGCAATGGGGAGTGATATCATCCTGCTATCTCTAACTTGGAGGGTCTGTGCCTGTCTGCATGGCTTGCAGAGCACACTGTTGTGCTACTAAGTGCATTTTGGTAAGGACATTGGTTCAGATCAACCACACGGCACCAAGGACTATGGATTTATTCCTGTCTGGGGCTCTTCACTATGAATCTCTGCAGGATTAAGAGATCTGAGCTGTGCTGTCTCTTCCTCCCTCCTCATTCCCACCTCTCCTGCTCTAGCATTTGTTGCAGGGTCACTTTGCCCACATAATCACCTTCCATCACGCAATACTGCCTCTTGGACAAGAGCTTACTCATAAAGTGTTGCTGGGACCCTGAGGTTCGGTGGAGGACGCTGCATGTCCTCAGTGTTCGCAAAGGCCATGATTTTGTAGAAACACAGGCAGGATGGAAGGCATTGTCTGGAGGATTAAGGCCTTGATATTTCTAATCATGCTCTGCCTCAGGCTCTTTGAGTGCTGAGAACCCTTTTCACTGGCATTCAGTGGTTTCTCTGGGTGCTATTTCAGATGCAGAATAATTAGCAACATGCAGGAAAAGCAACAAAGCCATGAATGGTATTTAGTGACAATTATTCCACCGAACCATTTCTTACTATTATAAATGGAGCTTATTAGCACTAAATTGTTTCCATAGGAAGCAGCATCAGCAATAAAAAGAATGGCTGCAGGCTGGCTCCGTGGTGCGGGAGTCAGCACAATGGAGCCTGCCGGTCTCCTCCTCACTGCAGAAGTGTGCGGGAGGGAGAAACCCACACGCCTGCCACAGCCTGGGGAGTTTCAGCTTTGCACTGTCAAGTGGCTTGGCCTCCTGCTCCAGCCCTGCATCACAGCAAGTCGATGCAGCTACCTGTGGCGGACAGATCTCGCACCACTGGAGTGAGCTGATTTGCAGTGGGGCTGGAGATGGTGAAAGAAAAACAGGGACAGGAGTGGCTTCAAGGAGCTCCCACCTTTCATTTCATCACTTTGCATGAAGGGGTCTCTCATCTCTCCATCCTTCTGTCCATCCTTGATATACAGATGGTAGCTCTGGATATAATGCTGCTCCCAACACCTCCAGAGACCATCCCAGAACATGGGGAAGCAGCAGATGGTGGAAGGAAGCAGGGGAACCACAAGTCCTCCGGTGCACATGACAGCAAAAGGTGGACGATTTTGTCCTTGGAGAGAGGTAAGCAGCACAGATGTGGCACAAAGATGTCAGAGTCCCTTCTCAGAAGTGATCTGCCCTTTTTCACCTCAGCTGCTTCCTCCCAGAAGTTCCCAGGTGTTCTCAGTGGAGTGGGGGAGGATGAGGGCACAGGAGAGGATCAGACTTGATGTCCCATGGGATATCTGGCTACACCCAAATTTCAGGCCATTTGAATCTGAAATCTCCAGAATTTTTAACTATTTTTTTTTTTAATTCTTAGCTTGGGCTTTTAAAACCTCTCTAAAGAATTAGTTTACAAATTTCCAAGAGGAAAAACATTTGGTCTTAAGTGAAATATTTAACATATTTTAAGCTTTATGGTTTACTCTTCTCTTGTAATTTTTTTGTTTGTTTATTTTTGGGTATTTTGTTGGGGTTTGTTTGTTTGTTGTTCTGGTTGTTTGGGTTTTTTTGACAAAGTTGTTTGAAAAAAAAAGATCTGTATTTCTGATTGATTTCAAGTGACCAGAAAGTGTAGTTTTTAGAGAACGAAAACTTCCCTGAACAATTGTCCATTTTTATCTGAGAGCCTCTTTTTATCTGAGGAGACAGAGGCAGAGTTGAGACTCGGGACAGACTTGAGTCACCACTAGGAACTCCTTGACGGGATGAAACCTCTACGAGACGGAGGGTCTCCTCCCTGCAGATCCCCTTCCTTCAGCCTGTCTGGAGTGACAGGGAGATGACCACAACCAAAAGCACTCCTGACACCCAGGTAGACATCCCAGCCAGAGGTTCAGTTTCCCAAAGTGGAAAATCCATGCCAGGCACAACATTTTCACACTTGACACAGGTCTGCATCAGTCACTTTATTAATTGACCAAATTATCAAGCTCATTAAATTATTAGACTGTCTATACCTGATTCACCAGGAACCCCAAATTTCAAGCGGAGTTTCTGGACATTTGTCTTCTTAGACATGTGATATTCAGATCTGGATGACTAAATCCTTTCTGAGTACCCACCTGTTTCATGGATTTGCCCTCAAATCCTGCAGCAGGAGGTGGTTTCCACACACTGTCAGGGGTACATGGCCAAGGTGCCTAGCTTGGCCCCACCAGGACTCCTCCTGTCCAGGGAGGTGGTGGTGGAGGAGATGACCTGCTCCTCCTATTACTCATGTTTAGGAGATATCTAAACTGGTTGCATAACTCCCCACTAAACAGGACTCTGATGACTGGGAAGTAATTAAGGCTCAGGCATGCACAGAGCCATCAGCTGTAGTCAGCAGGAGAGAAGCAACCTGGACTCCTCCAGCCAGAGGCTTCCTCCTTACTCGAGACTCGCTGCTCCCTGGCTTTACATGCTCTGCAGGCACAAGACAGCTGGAAATCCAGGAGTTTGTAAGAAAGGCAGTTGAGATTTAAAGATGCAGCCCACAGAAACAAAGGTATAACCATTACCTCAGTAAACACATGACATGTTCACTGTAGTGAGCGTGACAGCCCCGTAGATTTGTGAGTGTTCACTGCACACTTCCTTCCTGCTTTACTGATGATTTAGTGGATGCTTGTGTTCATCTGCTGCTCAAAATTTGTAAAGATTCCTTCTCCCTCCCCATAAAATACCTCCAACTATCTATAAAATGTAAACCCACATACCTGCGAGACAGCCAAGTGGAGAGCCAAGTGTGCATGGCAGAGAGCACATCCACAGGCTAAAATAAGTACTGGTGGCTTTGATGCAGGGAGCTTGAGCTCTTGTAGAGGAGGAACATTAATTTCCCTTTGCTGGAAACTTGATTTCCCTGCTTTTTATCTTCAGGACATGATAACAGCACCAAACACTGCAGAGAGCTTTAAAGGCAGGCAGCACACGCTGCTGGATGAATCACTTGATTCAACTTCTGAAGGCCTGCAATCCTCTCCAGGGTCCTCCCTCTACTACAAGGGATTTTTCTTGCCAGCCCCTTAGTTCTTCTACCTCCTGAGATGTGTAGCAGCAAAGTGGTTTTCTCTGATATGTGCAGCAATTAGAAGCATTCATGACTGATGAGTTTTAGGCATTTTCCTGGCAGATCAGGAAGTGTAAGCAAGTCTGCTGTGTTTGATGGCCGCTGCCTGACTGTTAGCCTGCAGTAACTGTTTATGTCTAAGCAGCATCCCGGAGGAAACTCTCGTTGCTTCACCAATTGTACGTTGGTGAAGCAATGAGAAGCAATTTGCCACTGCTTCAAGCTTTGCAGACGGCAAAGAAGCATCTTCTGGAAGGGGCAGAGGGAGTCAGGACAATTAATAACACATGGAAGGAGAGAGGATCACGGGGTCTTCACTGTGCAGGAAGGGCTCGGCGGGTGGCGAAGGCTCCCCCGACAATGGGAGCCACAGCCACTGTGTGGAGCACGGGCTGCTGTGAGCAGTGAAGAAATTAATTAGAGCTAAAGATCAGCAGCCAAAGAGACTTGAGTAGTAAATGTCACTTCCAAAGTAGGGCAGGGAGGTAACTTTGGACTAATTAACCACAGCTTCGCTGCAGGAAAAGGAGACAATTGCCAGCTGCAGCCTCCCACGTGCATTCTGGGCAGAGGCCACCAAAGGTTAACATGGACTGAAATGAATATAAATCGTTCACTCTCTTGCAGGAAAAACACATAATTCAAAGGTAAGTTTACTGTTGACAAAGCACAGTAGAAAGCACTATGCATCTGTCACACATGCTGGCTCCTTGTGGCTGCGCAGAGCTGCCGTAAATAATGGCCATAAATACTGTAACCAAGTTAATGTTTACCTCACTCTCACACTATTTGTTATTATGCACACACAAAAAAAATAAAATGTTGTAGTAAAAGAGTTGAAGATGTCTGCAAAGTCACCTCTCACAGACAAGGAAAAAGTGGAGCTATAGCAGGCTGGACACTGCTGGGGGTGTGCAGCCTGGCAAAGGTCTCTGTGGTATTTCAGATTACTACTGTACCCATTTTTCTCCAGGATCCTGCCTCATTCGGCATGCTGGAGGCTTTCCCATGAGAAATCTGTGCAGAGGACCGCTTCCAAACTGGCGCTGGCAAAGACGGCACAGCAAACCTTCCATCTGCAAAAAGCACCCACTGTGATGGCTGCGAGGTTTCCCCCAGGCAACTAGGAGGAGGCACATTTCTTCCCAGTCTCCCTTGCAGCTGCCTGAACTGGGGTAACCTACAATCTGGGGCAAAGCTGCGGAAAAGCTGCATCGTCCCCCCCTCCCACTCTGCCAGCTGGGAGCAAGCACACAGCCTCCTCTTCCTCCTTTCTGCCATCTGTGAGCAGAGTGAACACTGTCACGGAGAGCAGAGCCAACTACTCCTCAGGGAAAGGGATGCTGAGGGTAACAGCCGGGCAGGCAGGACTGTTTCCTCACTAGGGAGGGTGCAGTCCCACAATGCCCAAACCAAGTGAGAGAGTAGACCTGGGGACAGCAACTGGGGACAGCCAAGAGCCTAGAGATTGCCAGACAAGTCCACAGTGGCAAAGCAGGTCTGGGGTAAAGCCTGAAAGACAGGAGAGCAGGTTGACCATCAGTGGAGTACCCAGAAATATAGCCCAGGTAAGGGCCATGGGAAAAAGGACTGAGCTTAAATGCAGCTCCCAAAGTGGGGAGCAGCCTCTGAGGCTGCTCTCAAAGATTTTCACACTGCTGTTTTCCCAGCATCCTGGTTCAAGTTCATACAGCTGTACCATAAGTCAGAGTTGACCTTGAGAACATCAGGCAGATCCTTGGCAGAGGAGGTTAGGGCTCATTCAGGGCACATCTGAAACCCCAGAGTCTGGACAAACCTCTGGCATTTAACCCTCATGACGAAGGAGATAATACATCTGGTGTCTGAGGATGGTCTGTCTTTGTGGATGTCTTGTACCAACATGATGGAGTTTTTGATATCTCAGCTCCCCCCTCTCTCCCTCTTCTCCTACAGCAGGCTTTCAAAAAACACCTGAAACCCCAGGCAAACAACAGTGCTTGTCCCAGACCTACTGTTACTGCTGGTTCCAGAAAGGACGAAGATGATTTTTTTAGGGTTTCAGAGAGATCCCAAGGGCCAGGAGCTGTTGAAAGTGGAGTGTATTGCATCCCTTTGGTCATGATCAGCAATGAAACAGAATTCAAACATCTGGGGATTTCTTAATGTGGAACTGAGTCTCTCATGTTTCTAAGGTTTCAAGTTTTGTCTACTTGAGGGCATGTTGCCATTTTATGCCCGGCAGCTAATGAAATTGTGTGTGCATGTGTATACTGAGCATCCCAGCAACCTGATTTCATTATGCAGAACGTGTTCTGAACTAGCTGGGGAATCATTAATGCACATGGTCTTGCTGCAGGATGGAAGGATGGCTTCCCATCCCTAACAAGCACAAATGATGACTGCTCCTGACTCTCTTACTTGGTTAAGCAAAGGGAAAAAAATAAATGGAGTCTCTGTTGAGCTGGGAGAGGACAACGAGAAGATGAGTGCTTAGTGCCACCTTTGCAGTGAAGAGTGAATAGCAAACTGTTTTGTTGGAAGAGATGGGCTAGTGCAAGCCTTCCTACAGGCTGGTACAGAGGTGCTAATGCAGGGACACCAGTGGCCAGTTCCCAGAGGAGAAGAAAATGTTGCAAACATCTCCTTGAAGCTGTCTAGTCCAGTGTCTCTGTGAATAGCCATTAGGCATTGCTCATGACATCTGCAAAAAGCGGAAAGAGGCATGTGGGACATCAGTACCAAACACACACAAACCTGTCCCATACAATGGGCCTTGTTTTTTTATGAATATGCCAAACCACAGTCCTGCCTCAGCTAGTGCTGAAAATTCTCTCTGCTCCCAGCACTATGCACCACTGAGGCTGTAGGACAGCTCACCCCGCTCTGGCTCTGCCACTTTGCTGGGCTGTGTAATACACAACTCTCTCCTGATCCAACAAGCCCATGGGAAAGTGCTTTAGGAGACAGGGATGGATGCTATAGCAAGGACTGAAGACAAGGACTCAACTGGACTTTGAAGCAGCCTTTCCTAGAGACAGCAACATCCAAACACCACCAGTAAAGCTATAGCTCTCAAAGTATGTAGCAGATTGGTCAGTACGGGCTGTCCCCAAGAATGTCTGGGTAAGTGCAATTATCCCTCAGGTTGATCTTCTCCTTTGAGGTTGGCCCCATGGAGGAGGAAGACCTCTCTGCCACACAAAGCTCCCTTCCTTTTCACCAGCTCCAAGGTCCCACATTTCCCCACCAGAGCCACCTTACTCTGCCTTGGCAGTGAGCTGGGAAGAGAGAGCAGAGCTGCTGGCCAGGAAAAGACAGAGCTTGTAGATGTGAGCTGAGCCCAACCACAGCTGTGTAAGGTGCTCACACTGACCTCAGTGTGTGGAGGGGCTGATCAGTGGCTTGCGCTCTTCCTCTCCCAGAGCTGCAGAAGTTCACACTCTTTTGTAGGGTGGCAGTTGATACTCACTGGTCAACAGTGTAGTGACCCGGTTATGTCAGAAGAGTTTTATCCTCCAAAAAATGAGCAAGCTCAAGGCAGAGAGAGTAGAAAGCGAGGGACACTGAACTATTCTGTGGTCTGCCTGCGTAATGTTAGAGCCATAATTTTCTCTTAACCTCCTGGAGCCCAGGAACTGAGTGCATCTCTGGTTGCTTTGGGGCTGCAGGTCCCAAAGGCAGGCAGAGAGCTGGTTGAGGCTGGTGACAGAGGTGTACACTGTGAACCTGCAGAAAAGAGAATATGATGAAGTATGTTTGGTTCCCAGCTTTTCTTTGCTTCTCCTGAAGTTTAATGCTCCTGGTATAAATTATCTGAACCTGCCTGCTACATAGGAATGACTGGGAATCCCTTTCAAACTCAGCGCAGAAGGCCAAAGAACACCTAGCAGATTCTAGCCCTGTACAGGGACTCCAGGATGGGGTAGAAGCAAGACTCACTCAAGAGATACTTTCCTCCCAATCCTGCCCTTTCTAAGCAGAGAGAACAACCAAATATAATGTGACATGTGGTGCTGCTGACGTAAGAGCACATACAGAGTCTATCCCCTGCTAGGAAGTGTGTGGGCTGGGTGGAGCAAGAGCTCCACTTGGAACCTTAACCCAGCCAGTACCAGGGAGCAGGTACTGGGCCACTGTCGGGCTGTGGGAGTTAAGACCAGAGTTACTTGCCCAGGGCTATGTAACAATCCAGTGTGGCAGCATCATCTCACTATTGCCCCAGGGCTTTGCATGGGGTACGAACCACAGTCCTGCTTCATTTCAGCCCTGATACCATGGGGACAAACTACCCAGAGCAGAAGGAAGCCTGTCCAGGGTTGTGTGAACAGCTCCTGGCAGAGCAGAAGTGGGAACCCAGGAGTCCGGCCCTGATCTCAACTAAGCAAGCTTCCTACTGGAGCTGGGAACTGCAGGCTGGGCTCTGCCTGCCCCCTTGGCTTGACATGGAGCCTGCTGTGCTGCAGCAGGTTGTGGAAGAGGTCTCAGCATTGGCACCAAATGCCTGGTAATGAAGTTTTTATGATACACTTTGGTAGTGCAGGGTTATGACTTGGTTCACCTCTGCTGATTCAGCCATCCAAAAGGACCTGAGAGTCCCTGGCAGAGACAACCCATGGGTTTGGCTGATTGTTCCAGTGAGCAAAATGTTCAGGCCAGGAAAACCATTTCAGGTTTCTATTTCTATCACTCAGGGGCCAGGCTCTGATGCCAAAGGATAGACCTCCCTCCACCTCTGCTTCTGCTGTTTACTGGGGACCAGGAGCTTCAGCTGATGACTTTGCCTTGTTTTGAGGTTTTGTAATATTTTATTTAATGCTGTGCCTAGTGACAGCTGTCATCGTTTGGATTGCTCTGCACAGGAGTTGGCTGATGGAGATCATTAATTGCTAGTTTGAAAGTGCTGCAGGTTGTAAGAGTAGGATGAGACCAGCTCTCTCAGGGCCACCCATGCCAGAAGGTTGTCTATGTTGGCCTGGAGGTCTCCGGTGGCAGCACATTGCTACCACACCTTTCTCACAAGCCTGACCTTACCTTTACGTTTGACCTGAAACTCCATTTCTGCTTATCCCCTTCCCAGACATGCTGAAGAGACCATCCATCTTCCTGTGCAGGAACCTTTTATCTCCTTTGAGACATTTGAATCCACTATTACCTTAGGTTCTGAATTATTCAAATTTCCCTCACAAGATCATCCTCATGAACCTCTACCTATCTCTTTTGCCTTGAGGGAGCCGGTAGTTCATCTGGGTCTACTAGCAATGATCCTGGTCTCCAGAACTCCCTGGCCTGGGTAATGTTCTGGGAAGGGAGAATCCCCCAGGGGAAAGAGCTCTGCTCATCGTACACAGGGAGGGCAGGAGCAGGTGAAGTGATGGCAGTGGGAAGAGTGGATGGTGCATCGGTAAAGCAAGCAGTGAGCATCCTTTGGGTAGGGCTCTCAGGAGCCAGTACACAGATGGGCAGTGGAGAGAGTTGAGGATGGGAGTTGCTGTGAACTTCTGCCCAAACAAAGGAGATTTATTGTGCAACTGGCGGCTGGCAAGGCTGCAGAATTTCTTGTCTTAAAAGAACAAATACTTGCTGAATGAAGGAGCACTTAGAGACAAAGGTAACGGGTGGGTCTGTCCTCTTGTCCAAAAATAGGGCCTGAGGATCAGAGCAGGGCATACACCTACACCTGTGCCCCAGGAGCATTGGTGGGTTCAGGACAGAGTTGCAGAGTCCTGATTTAACCATGAGGGAGCAAATCCCCTAGCAGTCAACACCACACCTGGGATATCTGGCTCACAACACAGTGTTCTTATACATGGGCCTTATCTCATCTTGTGGGACAATCTGTGTCTTACCACCAGACTAGTGGCAGAAATCTCAGTGACAGAACAGCACCCTGCGTGGAAAATCCTGCTGAGCAGCACTCCAAGATTGGACTGAAAGGGCTGTGCAGCCCAGGGAACCTCTAACCTGATGAAGATGGAGGTCCACCTGCTCCTGAAATCCACCCTGAGGAAGGTGAAGGCCCTTAGGCCCCCAGCTCTTACCCTGGAGGACCAAGGTGTTTGCTGCTGCCCTTCCTGTCCTGTATTTACACTGGTAGTTAGAGTCAGACTTAACCCCAGGTCTGTGGCCACTAGTTACCCATAGAGGCATAATCTTCCAAAAGACACCACAATTTTTAGATCAGCAAAGACAATATCCTACTCTCTAGGCTTCCAGTTTGCATGCTTCAGCTTACACAAATAGATACAGGTTGTGTCTCTCATTTCAAGACAAAAAAAAGCCCATTACCACTCAGTATTTTCTCTCCATAAGGCGATTTTGTCCTTTATCAAGACAGCTTTCAATCTGCTCTCTAAAAGAAAGACAAATCGAGGACTGCACATCAGTTCAGCTCTTTTTTCTTGGGTAGTCACATCATTTTATGGCTCTTTATCCACCCTTTCTTTGTTTACAGCTTCCCTCCTGAAATGCAAGTGCCAGATGTGGTTGAGAGCAGTGCAGTCAGCATCACTGCTGCTCTAAAGGGGGAGGAAATGCCTTCTCTGCTCCTTTGCCTCCATGCTCATATGCAAACGTTTCATCACTCCATGCCAAAGCGCTACTCTGGGAGCTAATGTGGGATTTCTGAAACAAAATGCTACAAAAAGTATAGTTATTGAAGTTGTTCAGATCCACGGCAGTGCCTCCATGTTACGTTGTAGACAAAGGACGAAGGAACCATCCCCACATTTCCAGGCCATGTCTTTTGTGGCCTGTGGGTGAGATTCTCTTGCTCATTGCTTTGTTACTTGTCTGTTAGGTAGCTCTCCTTGGGTTTCTGGGTCCTCAGTGAGTTTTTTGAGAATTGAGGCACTGAGGAGTGAATGGTTTTCTCCTGGCAGTGCAACATCAAATGGGAAAATAAGCCTAAAAATAAAGAGGTGATTGTGCTTAAAACCTCATTTCATTATCCTGGCCTTGTGGCCTCTATGTCTGAAGCCAGGCTAGGAAACTGTCCTAGGGCACTTGCCTCTTTTTCTTTTAAAGGGTTTCAAGTGAAAGCTGTCTGCCTAAGCCAGGACACTGGCTGCTTAATTAACCTCCTAAGACCTCGTTTTTAGACTGACTCTGTCAGGACATAGCTTCCAGTTTCGAGATATCTCATCCTGCTTTCTGATGCTGTCACCTGGTGAGATACCACTCCACACAACCCCCCTGTGTGAGATCTTTGCCTCCTCTTGGAGAGGTGAAACAGCAGGATACAGACACCAGTGCATTCAGTGAGCAGAGTGCTGGGCAGTGACTGCACCGAATGCCTCAAGGTCACATTGCTGTTTCTCCCCCAGCATGCTTCGCATCCCTCTGAACACGGTGTGTGGGAGGAACAAGGTGATTATCATAACCAAAAAGTCACCTTGCCCAGCGAAATGGAAATGTGATTTACCAACATTCTCGCTAAAGTGTGGTGGTCATCCAGAAGAACCAACACATCACAGCATAAATTTTATTCTTTTCGCTCAAACAGGCAAATGCTCTATTAAGAAGAGAGCCTTCCCAGGTAAATGAGGTGGATGGAGTATTGAACTGGTTCCAATACCTGCTAATTTAGGAGTAGATCTTCCCTGCACTTGGAGATGCTGTGATTTGTTACTAACAGATCTCCTGTTTTACCAAACACCCACAAGCATGAACAGCCCAGTTCCATGCTAGGAGCTTCGTATTAAACTTACACTCAACCATAAACCGACACTGAGCCCCTCACCACATGTTCAACAGCTGAAGAAAGAGGCTCTGAGGCCAGGCAGCTTCTGCCAGGTGTTGTGTGTGGGCGTCTCTTGGGCATCCACACTGGACCACATGCCCTACAAGTATTTTGAACTCTGGACCTTTCTCATCATACAGGTGTCTGGTTTCCAAAGGTCACTCAAGCAGCTCAGAGCAAGGTGTGAGATGCTGGGTTGGCCGGCATGTCTGCTCTGCGATGATGATCTCATGCACTGAACATGAACTGAAATGTTCACGTGGGCTAAATATTTGTGATGATATGTCAGGATCAATGACATCATGCAGCATGTAGTTCCACAGTTAATTGCACATAATATGAAGAATCACTCTTTCTTAATTGTTTTGAACCTGCTACCAGACTATTTAATTTAAAGACAACACACTGTTGTAGGCTGAGAAACACCAAGTGAGTCTTTCCTGTTGAACTTCTGTATATGCCTCCTCGTTTTATTAACCTCTGTCATATTCACTCTCACTCATCTCCTTTTAGGATTTTAATCTTAAATCTGTTTTCTTTTTAGGACTTTTGTCTTAAGTCTCTTTGGGTTTTTTTTATAAAGATTTTAATCTTGGTCTGTTTGACCTAAGTTATGGACCACTTCTGTTCATTGTTTTCTGAACCATTTCTAGTTCCACCACAGCTTTTCGTGACCAGACAATCAGAAGCGTGTACTGAAATGTAGGAGTGCTCTGGATTTCTGTAGAGGCAAAAAAAGCGCTTTCTATTTCGTTTTCTTTTAGGTTATGGATAACGCCTCACACTCAGCAGGCTTTTTTGGCCCACTGTAGAACCACGAGCTGTTCAACTGACCCACAATTGTCTCCCCTTACTGCTGGGAGGTTGTTCAAAGGTCATCACCGAGTCTGCTTTTCTCCCAGGGCATGACTTTCTATGTAGCTCTTTGAATTACACATTCTAATTTATTGCACAGTCATTTGGTACAATTAGGTCCTTCTACAACTGCCTTAAGTAAATTTTCTTTTCTCCTCCCATGAATAACAAAGTATCTGCAGACTACGGCCCTTTATTATATAGTCACTTCTCCAGCTCCGTTATGAATACGCTGAAGAGTCCAAGTTGCTGCACAGAGCCCTGGGACATCCTTTCATTTATTCCAGCCCATTGCTTTCTCTTCTAATGAGTTTTCAGTCCATGCAAGGGATTTCCCTCTTATCCCACTGCTTCAGTGAAGCAGCTTGTTAAGTTTCTTGAGAATCTCAGTCCTTATTCGATTATTCATTGATTCCTCCAGAATCCTTCAGCGGATTTCTCTGCGTTGAAGCTTTTCACCAGTGTATCATGTTTATCACTTCTCTGCTAATCCTGTTCTTCATTGTCAGCTCTACTGATTGCCTGCAGTGAAGATCAAGCGTACTGATCTGCAGCTCCTCACATCTGGGCTATAAAACTTTAAAATAAACAATGCAGTACTTTTTCACTTGTACTAAGGAAATTTTTTTGCAAGGTGCTTCACTATATGGTTAGTAATTCAACAGTTTCTTAGGTAAATTCCTCCTATCTCTGCTGATCTGTTACTATTCATCTTGTGGAGGTGTTCAAAATCCTCCTCTACTGAAACCGAAGTCTGAGACAGCTCCTCTATTTCATCTGCCATCAAGATGGGTGAGCACATCCCTGAGTAGCTTTATTTAGCTTCAATCCTGTGCCCTTCTCTTTCTAGCTGCTTTTATATCTTGGTCAGCTATTGGTGATACATTTTCTGGATGGTGGCCTGTGGCAGGTACAGCCTACCCCACCGACAAAATACAGGGGCTGTGCTGAGCAGCTTGGCGCCTCAAGCTGGAGCAGTTCGAGGCCTTGCCATTCAGTTGCACCTCGTGGTGCTTAACTGGTGCCTCGGGGTCTGGACCCCTTAGCAAACAGGGTCAGGGTGAGGGCTTGTCTGTGCTTTGTCCAGGCCTGTCCCTCAG
>VWZK01020254.1:11151-25524 GCA_013396935.1 Baryphthengus martii
AAAAAAAAAAAATCAGACGTATCTCAGAAAAATTTGTTTCTGCAGTGAATTCTAATTCCACGGGCTGCAGGGAAATTCCTGCTCCAATGCCTGAAGCATCTCCTTCTTTCCTCCTTCTCTGACCTTGGTGTTCACAGGGCTGTTTCTCACACCTTTTTCCTCGCACTGCTGTGATATTTGGCCCTTTTTAAAATGTACTTTCATAGAACTGCCACCATCCTGGCTGATGGGCTCAGCTGTGTCCTACAGTGCACCCATTGTAGAGCTGGATGGAACCATATGTCCTCTTCTCACAGAGGCAATCCCTGCAGCACACGTATGCCACAACTTGGACACTGACACCCACTGCAGCAGAAAATACCAGATTTTTTGCACAAAAGCATGAAGTAATAGTATTTTTAGTACTACAAGGCAGGAGGGAAGTGCAAACCTCCAAAACCATAGTTACCTTTGTAGCCTTCTCACTGTCTGCCATGAGCAAACACAGCTGTACCTTCAGCTTTTGAAAAATAACAGCTACCACAACATGGCAACACAGTTAGCATTAATCAGCAGCAGGTATGAAATGTCATTTCTGTAATTGAAGACATTTTACAAGGCATTGATGTAGCTACTACCCAAAATTCTCTACTGCCCACTTCATAGGAGTTTGCTGGATTCACAGCCCTTTCTTTTTCTTTCGATCTTTGGATTAAAAATAACGTAATCATTCAAAGCATCTGGAACTATCTGGAACTATTGTGAAGCATCCTAAATATCACTCATCTGTCTTATGCCTGTGTGCTGGGAGAGAGGGAAGTTAATTATTTGGAAAAAAACACAGTCTGCATCCTGGGGAAATTTACATTAGAGACATTCAGAGTAAGCTTGCCAACTATGCTTGGAAATTTTAGAGGGCTCCAGTCCAGTTTAAGGTACACCTTATAAATATAACTACAATGGAGTCCCAGTGTCTCTCAGAGCCCTGGAAGAGTGAGTGTGTGACAGCAAAAAGCTTAATACAAGGCTTTGGAAATTACCTTTAAAACATTGTGTAGTTGCCAGATGTAGTATATGTTTGTTAGTCCTTCTGACAGGTGATATTAATAGTGTCCTTTCCTAACTGCTTAGATCTTGTCCTGTTGCAACAGTCTAGCTAACTATTGCTTGTGGAAATTCCAAGTGTTTTCCTCTGTGCCAATCTTCTCAGAATGAGATTTTAAAAAAATGTTACACTATGTACATCACATCCCATTGTTTAATGCTGGTAAATACATTTTGCTTCCATTTTTTTTTTGAGATTGCTAAACATTCAGAATATCTGTGCAATTCATACTGTGGATGACGGTATTTGACGTGAATGACAATGTTCATATTCTGAATTATCATCCCAAATATGCAAGCACACTTCTTAACCACAGAAGTTGATGGTTCTCAACCCATCATTTGTAGCCTGAATAAATAAGAATAGACACCATAGGACAGCAGATGACACAGAATTTGGAAGAAGCTTTTGGTGGGAAAGTGTATTATTTATAAATTCCTGGGCTTTTCTCAATATTAAAATCACAAATTTCACCCTCATAGTACCAGCAGCTCTCAATGTCTTCTATAGCTATCTCATCCATTATCTGAGTCCTCCCAATGAGATGACGATTTCAGTTCTTCAGATAAGGCACAATAACACCTGGTGAAAGAGAGTAACTCCATGATTTCATCTCCTGCAAATATGGAGTGCTAGAAGGATTTAAATAAGCAATGACTGAACTAGGGGAAAAAACAGTGTTTCAGCGTGAGGGACTAACATAAGATTCTAGATTCCCTAGGTTTCCAAGGACACAGAAATGAAATATAAACTCTAGCTCTGTTAGCTGTTATAGAAATGGCTTGCCAGCTCCCCCTCACTTTTGTAACATACTTCTGTAGGATATCAACACTACAGCACAGCCTATTATCGCTAGAAAGATAAGGATGTGCCACAGCTGTTAAGCTCATTTCATTCTCTTGAACAGTTAGGGAAATACTTCTACGCATCTGTCAAAACAGGGTGTACTGGGTTTACGTGGCAAGCTTTGAGTAGCAGGGGGTGCTGCATGGTGGCCTTTATGAGAAAATGCCAGATACAGATAGTCCCAGCTGGTTCCAAATCAGACCCACTGCAGGATACAGCTGAGCCTACCAGCCATGCTGGTGGTGGCTCCATGAAAAGTGTGAAAAACATTGCAGGTAGAGCCCATGGAGGCCCCACGCAGGAGCCGGCCTCTGGCAGGAGCAGTACCCTGGCAGAAGCTGCAGTGTGTTTAGGAGCCCACAGAGGAGCATGTTTACTGGCAGGACCTGCCACCCTGTGGGGGACCCACACTTGAAGAGGCTGTTCATGAAGGACTGAACCCTGTAGAAAGGACTCATGCTAGAGCAGAGGAACAGCATAAGGAGGAAGAAGCAGCAGAGACAGTGCTATGAACTGACAACTCCCATTCCTCACTCTCCTGCACTGCTGGGAGGAGGTAGTAGAAGTGTGAGGAGTGAAGGGGTGAAGTTGAGCCTGAGAAGAAGGGAGAGGAAGGTGTGTTTAGTATTGTCTTTGCTTCTCAACATCCTATTCATTAACTGGCAATAAATTGATTGTCCCTGAGTTTTTGTCCTGTGATAGTAATCATTAAGCAACCTCCCTGTCCTTATCTCAAACGATGAGCTTTCTCATCTTATTTTCTCCCCCCCCAGATGTCAAGTACACAGTGGCAGGGCATACAGAAGAGGAAAACAGGCTCCTCAAGAGCTGCACAGCAATAGGACCTGAGGTAGAAGACACAGACTGCAGCACGGGAAACACAAAAGAAAAATAAGGGGAAAAAAAAACACTTTCCCACAGATAAGTAAGAGGTAGCAGAGTGATATCCAGCTTTGGGAATATTCAAAACAGCAAATCCTGAGAAACCTGATCCAACTTCTTCCTGCTCTCAGTGAAGGCTAGGACTCAATGACCTCCAAAAGTCCCTTCCCACCTGGAGTACTCCCAACAGCACCAACATCCAATGGTCCGTACTGCTAAGATACCCAAACCCGAAAGACACATGAATGTTCTGTTTGCAAAGTACACAGTCCACACATTTAAATTAATTTAAAACAAGAAAGTCTTATTGCTTTATTTAGGTTTTGACATAGCTCACTTTACGTCACTGGAAGTCCTGTTGAACTTCTTACAAACTAAGTAATTTGTCCTTAGTCTAAGAAGAGCGATCCCCATTAAATCCATTTTCTGGATTTTAGTTTAGGCTCCTGTTTTGCTGTTTGTTCTCAGCAAAACATTGAAATATTCTGTGGATATATTTTAGATACTACAAGAATACAGAATGGCTTTATGAAATTACAAATTCCAAAGAGTCTTCTGACAAACTTTGCAAGTGACTCACTAGCAATATTCTATCTTTGACCGAAAAGTGCATCCACATTCAAAGGTTTTACACTTTTTTCAGACACTTTTTAACATACACAAGTCACATCAGGTAGTTTTGTTCTCAAGGAGAAAAATGTAGTTAAAACAAATTCCCAATTTTAAGAAGTGTTCCGTGGAAAGTGTGCTACATATTTTCTTCTGAGAAATCAAACCAAGACGATTTGTTCACAAGTCTCTTTGGCAGTCTTAGCATCAATGGTTGCCTCTCTGGACACTCTAGGAAGGAAATCTTGGAGGAAGGCAGTTCACTGGAAGGCGCTGCTGGTGCTTCTTCAACACAGCTGGTTAGAATTTCTGTGTCAGGGGGGTTACTGATGGTAGCCACTGTGGCAAGACTCTGATCAGCTGCTGTTTCTTGAAGATCAACATCAGTGCTTCTAGTATCACCATCAAAGTCTCCCCTTCTGGTAGGAATGGTGCAGGTTTTGGCTGCTCCTCCAGCTCCCTCACTAACTCTGTAAACATCATCGCATCCCGTCCTTGCTAGAAAAGAAGATGGAGACCCTTTTTCCCTCTCGTTTATCTGGGCTGTGTCTGTCCAAGTAATACTGCTGTCACATTCTGTACCTTCTGGTTCCTTGCTACTGTCACTATCAATTGTAATCACCACTGGAGAAGAGTGTGCTGAGTTACTCATGCGATGTTTACGGTGTTTCTTCTTATGCTTTTTCTTCTTCTTTTTAAGATGCCTTGTTGTGTCTGTCGCTTTTCCTTCATATACTGTCTCCACACTCGGACTTCTCATCCTTTTTTTCTTTTTCTTCCGCTTTGTCTCGCTGCTTGCTCGATTGTCTGAAAGGCTATCTTCATTTCTGTAGCAGTCACCAAATTTNTCTCGATCGCCTCCTTTTAAGTTGGTTTTTGCTACGATGCTCCTTCTTAGACCGATGGCCATGATTGCCTCGACTGTTCCGTGAATAGGATTGTGGGCTCCTGGACTTTTCTTTTCTAGACAATCTCTGATTCCATGGGGAGCATACTGTGTCGCTCTCTGGAGAGGAGGGGCTCCAGCTCAACTCCTGTGGAGACAAATCTTTTACCTTACACTTGTTCTTCTGATCATCTTTTGACTCTGTCTTCTCAACAGCAGGAGATAAGCAGCTTCTACAACTGCCTACATCCTCCTTATATGTGGGTGAATGTGGTGAGAAACTCCTGCTCGGTTCACTGTCACTCCAGCTGCGACACTGGATTTGCTGCTGTTTCTTCGTATCTTCCCTTTTCTCTTCCCTGATGGACTCCTCAGAGTCTGAGGACAGCTCAACCACTTCTGGTGTCCTTTCAGCTAACGGCTTAACATACCCAACAATAACACAATTGTCCGAGGAAGAGTCACTGTTGTTCGAGTCAGCATGAGCCTGTAACTGAGTTTGCAGTTTGGTTCTTTGACTCTTTGTAGCAGAGTCCTCACCAGAACTTTCTGATGTCTCTCGAGGAGAAGCTGTGGTTGCTTCTGAAACGAAATAGGAAGGCCCTGGAGTTTCATCATCCCAGGGGGCCTGACCAAGATCAGTCACAGACAAACTGTTATTTGGTCCTTGAGAATATGCCGTATCTGGAGATATTGTAATAATTGATGAGTCAGAGTGGCTTCCTTCATCGTATGATGGCGCAGGACAGTCATAGTTGGCGTGTTGATCATACGCTTCTAAGTTAAAAGGACAACGGGCAAAACTGATGAATTCATGCAAGAAGTGTTCAGTCCGATTCAGCAAAAATGGCTTTAAATCATCAACAAAGGCCTGACTTTCCAGATCATACCTGGTGACATTACTCATGATAAGGTGCTGTACAATATTAACCAAAGACCCATGGGCACCAAACAGGACTGTAAGTTCCCTCTTCAACCAGGGAACCAGCCTGTGGAGGCAAGCAGGGTTCCGGCGGAAAAACTCTGCTGAAACGTCTCGGTAGCGGCCACCATCCTGAATACTACGGATACGCACACCAGTCCGGTACAGAGCTCTGCGAAACTTGATCATGTCCTCCTCCTGAATCTGCCGCATAGATCTGCCCTCTGCACTTGCCCGTCTCCTCGAGGCCAACCTCCTTATCATTCTCTGGATCTCTCCATCTCTCTGCCACACTGGTTCGTTCGACAACCCTTCAAACAATATCCCGTTATCTGGAGGGGACAATGTCCTTCGGAAAAGCGAACCGCCAGCACGGCGCTCTCTTGTTAAGGTGGTACGGTAGCGAAATCTCCGGCCATCAGGGCTGGCAAAAGATCTGTTTTCTGAAGGGCTGAGTACATACTCCTTAAAGTCATCTTCAGCACGAATTGTGTGGAAAATGGAAAAAAAGGGTTGCTTGCAGAGAGGGCATTCCGCTTTGTTTTTAGACCACTCCTGGACACAGCGGAAACAGAACCTGTGCAAGCAGCGATCTAGATACGCAACATTGTCAAATCTGTCCAAGCAGATGGGGCATTTAGAGTCAGGAGACGTGTCTGTTGGCAGCTTACTAGTGCTGGCTTTTGGAGAAAAGTTGCCATCTTCTGAAAACCCCTTATCTGCTGAAGCCATGTTCTACAAAAGAAAGAGACAAAAGATCACTGCTGTCTCTGAGAGAGACAAAAATTTTAAAAGTCTACGCACAGAAACCCAGAACAGGCACATTAAAGGCTGCAAAACTCAGCACTGGCACCGAGAGAACACTGAACCAAAAAGCAGCATGGCCCAATGACTCTGTTTGGCTTCTCTTCACTGCAAGTCCCCACTCTTCAGTGTGGAAAGACTTAAACAGAGCTTGACTCATGCTGCCACATATGGAAGTAACAGGCAGGACTCTGTCTTTGTCCCCTGTCATAAACAACTGCTTTGACGTGGTCAGTAAGCTTATGATTAACATGGTATCCTCTAAAACACACTTATAAAAGACACCAGAGTTTGTATATAAAATTATGAGAACAGTTAGTTTCCTCTAAGAAAAAAAGTCAAACCAAGTAATTGCACTCAAACTAAACTAGCAGTTTCCAAGTTCTGCTGGACCTGCCCTCTTCCTGCACCCTCTGCCCCGATTTTGCTGGGCTCTCATGATGGATCAGATACAGCTTGTTGAACTCCAGGGATGGGTTCCAGCCCAAAAGCCTTTGTGTTCATGAGTGAGGCAGAAACAGTCAGGTGTCATTCCAACAGCCGTCCTCAGATACACGTTGCCTGTATACCCAGTCAGGCTGCCAAGTGTGGTCAGCGATGAATCCATCTATCTCGAAGCTGGTTTGGGTATCAGTATACCCTAAGACGTTATAATTCAGTGGAAATAAATGACCGTGCCGATTCAGAGCTCATTAGACTGCCTTCTGCAGCAGGGCCAGGAGCGGGTGGTGCCCGCCTGTGGGACCGCGGGCACGCAGGGCGGTGCTGAAACCGAGAAGCTCAGACGCGGCCTCGCACACCCTGGGCGGGAGACGCGCACACGGGCAGGGGGCGTCATGAACCCTGCACAGGGTCCCGGCCATGGACCCCGGCACCTCCCGCCGAGGGACGCTCCCCGCCCGGCTCTCTCCGCTGCGCTTCCCGCCCGCGTCTCAGCGGCNGGCGGGACTGGGCTGGCAGGAACCGCGACCGAGTCAGGCCTGGGAATGCCGGCACGGGAGGCCGGGTTCGAGTCTGCCCGGCCTAGAGGGCAGGTTTACCGCCGAGGGGCAGGGATTAGCCGGGATAGGTGTGCTTTTAGTGGAGGCAGTGGACGCCGGGACCTGGGAGTAACGGGAGCGTGCCAGTGCTGCAGCCGCCGCCAACGCGCGATATTTTTTTCCCGCAGGTGCTGGCTGCTGTGGTGATGCTTTGCTGGGGCTTCGTCCTTTACGGGGCATGGGTAGCTGCCCAGCGGCAGCTGGAGAGCGGTCTCCTGGCCCAGGGCCTGCCCTAGACAACGGCAGAGCCTGAGGGACACTACCAGGAGCTTGTCGTTGTCCCTGAGGGTACAGAGGGATCCATCGAAGGCTGGAGGTCCTCTGGTCAGTTGGGCAAATGAAGCATAAATAGCTCTTAGGAAAGAGAACGTAAATAAAGCATGAACAGTTACTAGGAAAGCAAAGAAGTTCTCATTTTCTAACCAGTTTGGAGTAGTGTTTATCAGCAGGAGACACCATACCTATGTGCACACAAAAAAGACTGACACAGCCAGCTTTACATTCTGCCCCAGGCAAGGTGCTGCCTTCCACAGCATCTGTGTACAGTGCTACCAGCACTCGCATACATGGGCACAGCCAGCCATGCCCCCTTTCTCCTCTACAGCTAGTGAAGGCACACCTGGGTTCATGGAACCCCTGAGTACCAGCACAGTCCTTCTGTCCATCTGATAACCCTGCCCCATATCTGATCCGTTTTTACTCCCTCTGCACCAGCTGGTTCAGCTTTCTGCTCACAAGCAGTCACACATGCATACCCTGACAAGCTCAATAACTGCTCCACACCCACAGATCTCACCAGATAACGAGCATGAGTCTATGCCCAATAGTCTGCCTGGGCCTAGACTCTCCTACTCCTCATCAGCTACCTCACTTGAAGTTTGTTAAGGAGTTACGTCTCCACTCCCAGCACTTTCCCCTGGTCTTTGGGGGACATGCAGCCGCTTCAGCTCCCCAGCAGGCATCATCAGACACGTGGGCTGTGACCTGCAAACCCACTTTGTGTTCTGGTGCTGGGACTCACTTGCTTTACTCACCCCGGTTCCCCTAGTAGGTGCTTCTGGGGCACATGCCAATCCTGTCCCAGTGTCTTGAGCAGAGACCCTCGCTGTCACCTGTGCCCTTTGCTGGCATCAAGACCGCTACCCACTCCATTGCTGGGACTATAGGAGGGATCTGTATCCAGAATGGTCCTACCTGGTTGACTTCCTAAATGCTCTGTGCATGTGTCAGCTTTTAGGCAAGGTGGAATGTGCTTGGAGAGTCCATCTCTGGAACCCCTCCAGACACCAGTAAAGGGAAGATGGGAGGTGCCCTAGGCTCTTCATAGGCAAATTTTCATTTATGAGCTGAAAAGAAGCAATTCTGAAAGTTAAACGGATCTAGTTTGGGGTACTGATCTTCTACAAAGCTGGGAGGAGCAGAAGTCTTGTGGCTCCTCTCCCACAGCCCACACAGACTGGCAGCGCCTCATCCCACCCCCAGGCCTCTTGAAGCTGGAGAAAAGCCTCCCCTGGGGAGGCCTGGCCCTGCTCCCTGGGCTGGAGGGTCTTCTGGGGTCCCTTGGTCAGCAGCAGGGGTTTTCCCCACCAGCAGCTTTATGGAAATGAGAATGTGGAGGGGCCTCTGTCTCATGTCCTCCTGAGCAGCAGCCACAGCACTGGCAGTGCCTAAGCTGTTGGCAGTGGGACCCACGATCCTTGGAGGGTACAACCTCCAGCATTCTTTCTGGCTTGTCCTGTTGTGCAGGGCAGCAACAGCTCCTCTGGGGAAGGAGGTCAGCAGGAGGCTCAATGCTATTCAGTTCCTGTGGGTTGTTTTAGCATCTCCCATGTTAGCTGCATCACCCTACAAATACATGAAAATTGTCACAGACCGCAAGAGTGCCCCTGCAAAGGCTTTTGGGCTGACAGAGAAGCTCTCTGCCCCTCCACTGACTTTTTCTGTGGGTCAAAGCTGCGTGGCTGTATCATCCATCACTGTCCACACAGTAAGAGCTCAGCTTCAGTAAGCAGTTGTCCTCATCACAGTGTTCAAGCAGTCTCTGGCCACAGCTACCGCCTTCTCCTGGCTGGCTGGGTACCTCCAGCTGCATGGCATCAGGAGCAGGAGTGATGGGCACGAGGCTGGCCGGCCTTGTTAGAAACTCTGACCACTGACTTGCCCCAGGCTGTGGCACTCACTGTTGGCTTCTCCACCTTCCTTGTAGGTGCCACCACTGGCATGCACCTATACCGGCAGGTGGGCAGCAATTGGTCACTGCAGGGTTTCGGGTTCCTCCACTCTCCTGCAAACCTTCCAAGTGTCATTTTGCAGCCACCGCGACTGAAATAATCTGTTCTGGCTTTGTTATTTCTGGGTAGCGAGTGTTCATGGCGGCAGAGAGCTGGTTTGCCAGAGAGCTGCCACGAGATGGCAAAATGCTCCCCAGCATGGCTCCGCAGCTCGCTTGCCAGCACCGCTGGCTGGCTCCGCGCAGGGCTGCAGAGAGGCACCCCCGCCGCCGGACTCTCTCTGCCCTCGGCTGAGCTGTTGCTCAGTGTGTTCAGGAGGGCCTTGCCAACAGCCGCCGGAGGACAAGGACCCCCCTGTGGTCTCCGGTCCCTGGAAGTCCAAGGTATTCTGCCTGAGACTGTTCGCAACAAAGATGAAACGCCTGAAAATGTCCCTGATGAGGGAGGACCTTGCACAGTGAGAGCAAAGAGGCAGAAAGAGAACCTGCTCCTTTTATGTCATGGTCCTTAGCTAACTGAGAAAGCTACGTGATGTTTATGCATATACTAAGAGAACTGAGTCTCAAGAGCTTTTTCTTCTCTGCTCTGCCCTGACTACTCTCCCTCTTCTCTCCCTTGTGCTATCACAATACCAAGCTAAAGTCAGTGTTACAGGTCTAAGAAACATACTCGGCTCCACATCCTGATGTTTGTGGGAAGCCACTTTGGGATGATGGCAGCAGCAAGAAGCAACTCTTTTTTTTTCCTCCAAGGTAACATGAGAGTGAAATCAAAGTCCTCACAGAGTTTGGGAAATACCTCATTCAAGTCTAGTGAGGAGGACACAGCTTGCAGCTTCTGTCTGCAGCTCACCCTTCTGCTTGCCTCTGCTATTTGCCCAGTAGCAGCAGCTCTTTCAGGAAAGCAAGAACTAAAATAATGTCCATCCCAAGGATTTGAAACTGCCACTTCAGCAAGAAAAGTCTCTGCATTGTGCCACTAAAATCACCATGAAACATATACTAGAGAGCTTCAGGTAAATAGGGAAATCCCAGAAACATGAGGTTTAGATTCCACTCAGTTTCCCACACTGGAGTAAGTCTTCACTCTGATTCTTATGCTCAGAAGTTATACATTGTCTTGAGGACAAGGCAAAAAGGATCATCATCCAGGATCAAACCCCTGAGACACGGATTGAAAGTAATGTAAGATCTCAAGTAGATACCTACTAATTAGAAATTTTCCTTCCTCTGCAGTTTTGATGCTGTCTCATTTCTTAATGAACCAAGCTATATCTCTCTGAAGAAGCCGTCTCTGAAGCTGCTCACTTAAAGTGTTATCACCTATATGTTCTGTCTCCCCTTTCAAACTCTCTGTTCAGCTTGTGCTCATGTGCTTGCTCACGGAAGTCAAGAAGCACATGCAAGCACCCTCAACTTGATTCTGGGATGTGACAAGAAGAGCTTGGACCCAGTGCTCAGCATCCTTCGTCCTCTTCTTGCCTATGAAGATGCAGTGCAGAGCAGAAAGCAAGAGTTTGCTGTGCCATTCAAAATGGTACAGTAAATAGCTATGTTTAGGCAGCATCAACCAATCAGACAAGATTGCCAGAGAGGGGCATTTTGCCAATGCTATCATCCCTAAAGAAATATATTCACACTGCTGATGAAACCCCCCTCAGATCTCTTTTTGTTTTTATTTCTTTTTAATACAGCATAGCTTATTTATCAGAGCGAGGCTGGCTTATTAGTCTTGAACCTTTTTGTTTGTTCGTTTAGGTTTCAGTGGGTTGGTTTTGATTAGCATTGCTAAGAGGACTTCTGTTTAATGAAATGATTAATTGATTCAGCCAGGTATGCAGCCACACTAATAGCTGCTTCAACAGATACAAAAGATTCTCCTTCAAATAAAACCTTGCCTCACCAACATGTTAGTACCCATGGATACATGTTAATTACAAAGTTCATAAGAATACGTAAGGATAGCTGATGTTGCAGCTGAGTTATTTAACAAAGGCTACTGAAAAGAGTCAAAACCTGAAACAAAGTCATTAGCCAGGTATCTGTGGGCTAAATTTGGCTTCAACATACTGATGATAATCAATTTCTCCCAAATTACCTCAGCAAGGAAGCTGAAACATAATTGCTTCATTTCTGCATTACACACTATTTGAAAATCAGGAATTATGCAAGTCCACACTACTAATAGAGTCCTCTGTCTGCTTAATCATATGATTTCATTATCCTTTCTATTATTTATACAATACCACCTGTAACCTAAAAGGTTTATAAATACAGAATTTGGTAAATATACATAAGTTCTTGATAAATGGAAGCCTAATAATCTTTTAAAATCCCAGCGGTGACCAGACATAAAATGCATATAAACCTAAAGACAGTACTTCAGACTACAAGTAGCTCCCAGGTCACCACAGAGCACAAAGCAAAAGTTACAAATTTTGTGGTGAAAGAGGAAAAAAGATGTATGCATAGTATGAGAGACAGAAAGGTAAGGGTAAGAGAGATGTGTTTTAAGCAGGAGACAACATTGAGCCCAAAGGAGGATGACATGTCAGAGGGCCCTGTCCAAGGATATTACTAGTGCTTTCTGATGAGAAACAGTGAATGGACCTACAGCAGCTTGTCTGAGTTGTGCTGCCAAAAATGCTGTAAGAGTTTGGACAGACAGGTTTCATTTCCCTACCTGCAAACACAGGCTGGGAGTTTTCTTGCTGCATTGACACCTCAAGTCTCCTCTCCTGTTTGCTGCAGCCATCTGCCATTACTCTTGTGTGCTGCAGCCACTTTAAAGGTTTCTATAGAAAGGAACACACACATCTGAACAGACAGAAGTCAATGCTACAGGACCTTGACTCACCATCGAAGGCTTGACAAAGCTGTGTAACACATGAACACAAGTAACCAAAGCAAAGCAAAAGCACACAAAACTTTTGCAGAAGCTAGACGGCAGTGTTGGCACGTGCTCAAAGACACAGGCAAGCTACTGCTCATATGTTGCACAGAGGGCTCTGATTGTGGGTCCTCTGTACAGGAATAAGTTTTAGAATTCCTTTTTTATCATCTGAAGAAAAAATAGTTTACTGTCTGTGAAACTTCAGCCACATGACCAATAACCACAAAAGAGGTACTCAGTTCATGGAGGAAAGCAATAACCAAAAAGACTCAAGCAGAGTTCCCAGTGTAGAAAGAAAATATCCTTTGCTTTATGAGCAAAAAGATATTTTCCCCCCTTATTCACATTTCTGCATGTCAGTAGATCATCCGATTTAATAGTGACACACCACCAAATAAGCTTGTCACTAAAAGGAAGTTGCCGTTTTTGAAATAGCTATTTGCATGCAAATGAGATAGAAAGAGAGGTGGAGGACTCTGCCACAGATACTGGAAGAGACGAATGGTTAAAAAGATAAAGACCTTCAAAGACCATATGTTGCCCCAAGCAGCCTTTAATGAATTTTATTGTGGTTCAGTGAGCCTGGTTTGCTTTTAACGGTTCATTTGACAAGTCGTTGCTGCAGCAATTTCTAATAATAATGTCACAATAATCTTTTAGCTGAGTACAGCTTTGTGACTATAGAGGATTGCTCCGAAAGTGATTTCTGAACTTGGTGAGATGGAAAAATATATGCAATACATTCCTTTACCTCCTTCCTCCTTGGCACATATCACACTGAAGAACAGGAGGACAACAGTCACTCCAAGAAAAAAACAGAAGGAATTCTGTTTCACTCAGATGAGGATTATTTTGAAATTGTAACAGTAGTTGAGAGCACAGCATTGCCAGCAGATAGGGACAGGTTTACATCCTTCACATTTTGGATGTTACCAATTATAGTCAAAACAACAATATATTTTTACCCAACATACTTGTTTTTTGGTGGAGTTATTTTCCTAGTCCTCTGTTCCCAATGATATTTTGACTCTATTCTTCTGCTGGTTCAAGTAGCAAAATAATCAAAATTACTAAAATAATGAAGCGATGAACTGTAATTAAGACTAATTGTACTAACTGTATTTTTTTTATGATGAACTAAAAGCTCAGTGCCAGCAATTGAGCGCAAAGGAAAAAAGATTTACACCCATACTATTGAAATAACTTGCCAGCTATGCAGCTGGATAACACTCTGTCTTTTCTATTGTCATTTCTCAGATGTAACTGTGGGTGGACATTACATTTTGTAGCAAGGAGAAATTTGTATCACAGGAAAAGGAGAAGGAATTGAAAAGGAGACTTCCCCTAGGAGATTAAGTCCCAGATCCATACGAACAATTTACCATGACTTGCGGCAAATAATCCTAACAAAGTCATTGAAAGCATGCAATTTAAAAAATCATGGTCTGTGTAAACATCTGAAGTAGGCTTCAGATCAGTGGCAGATGTGAAGCTTGCTATGACCCTGATAGTTTTTCCCAGTGATTCACATACAAAAGTGCCTACTGAACTTCCAGAATTGGGACATTAATTCAGCCAATTAATTCAGTCTAGCTACAAACAAGCTCCAGACTAAAATCTTTGCAGGTCTCCTATTTATTAATCATTTCTGTACCTTGAAATCAGGTATCCTACATTCATATGCCATACCAGTTTGCAAGATCAGATCATCGGGATGAGATTTACCGAAGTGCTGTATCCCTTCAAGACGAGCTAGTACTCTAACTCATAGCATTGCTCACAGTAGCAGGCCCCAAGGTCCTGGCAGTGTGCAAAGTTCACCTGGTCTCTGCTTGCAGCAAACCCACTTGAAATGATCTTTTAACAATATCTGTGTTCCAAAGGTTTGTGGACCACGTATTGTGTGAAATTTGCAACAGAATGCATTTGTCCATTATCATCTTATCACTCATTCAAAGAAGAAAGTCCATGACTTCAGATCAACAACTTCTGCCTTGGTGGTGCTGAGCTCTCTTCTCCATAGACAGAAGCTGTTTGGATATTTCACCTTGATAGAACTAAACTAAGCAGTGTCACATTTCAGTCCTTATTTTCATTTCTATGCTCACAGATGGTACCGATTAGGAGTTATATACCAATTCAAAAGGGAGTCAATTAAACTATTATGCTTTGTTTCA
>VWZK01020254.1:25535-40593 GCA_013396935.1 Baryphthengus martii
CTATTATGCTTTGTTTCACACATGCAGTGTCCAGCCACAGCCTACAGGTTTTGACTGCAACAAGGAGGGTTTTGCCTCAGTTAAGAACCTAGGGATTTGGTCTAGTGATAAAGCTGTCAGCTTAATAATAAACCCCTCCTCAAATGACTGCAGTTCATTAGGCCTTGATCCAAAGCACGGCACAAGTAATGGCTTCGAGGAGGTCTGTCAGCACTGTTGTGTTAGGTGCACATATAATCATAACACTGAAGATGGCCAAATTTTTGTGAGAGTGTAAAAGATAGCATACATCCTGTGCAGTTTTCAGTCTTATGTAGAACTGCTGCAAAAGAACAAGTGAAGGGAAGTAGAGAGTCATGCCCATTCCCCTGAGCAGAAGCTGAGAAGAGAAGAGCTGGTAAGAAAGTTGGCTGTGCTCACAAGGAAGCTGCGAGCTAGCAACTGACAGCAGTTTTCCCGAGAGCTCCAGGCCAGAGCATCTTTGAAGGCAGGATAAGGTTTTAAAAAGCCTTTAAAAACCCAGGTAGTATATACATTTTACTGAAGCCTTCTGAAACTGTACTAAAACAGCCACAGCTGTGTTGGGAATAGTGGACTGCAAGTGGATGACAGAAGAGGAATGTACAGATTAACAGAAAATAACCCTGTAGTGTCACAGTGGACTGCCCCAGACTGAAGGTCAATGACTTTGATGTCTAAAAACCTGAGACAATAGTTATTTGATAGCTACCAGTGTAAGAAATTGGAAGAGCGAAAGAAAACAAACAAAAAAAATGTTTCTTTGAAATCTGCAATAATCTGCATCTTTCTGCAGAAGAGCTCTTTGCATAGCATGTGTCCAGGAGACAAATGCTGATGATCAGGCCATCCAGCTCTCACAGGAGTGGGCCCACAGGAGTAGGATCATCTTATCACAGCTTATGTAGGTTTTGGTCCTGAACCAGCACTCTGAGCAGGAGAGTCATCTTGCTATCCTAAGACAAGTCTAACTATTTTGTGAAACCGACTGATAAATTTTTCCTTTTCCTCAAGAACTTTTGCAGATTTTTTTTTTTTTAACAGATGCCAGCTCACCTGCATTTCACTGAGAAAGAAGCAAATTTCATCTGCAAACACTCGTGCTGCATTCCTGTTAAGTAGTCTCTGAATCCTAGGAGGTTATTACAGCCACTGACATTTCTATCAGTTCCTCATCTCTCCACATGTTCTTTCTACTCCTGGTGAGTATTTTACTCTAACATTTTCCTTGCCTTTCATTCTGAGCCTGGAGTATGTTGATGAGCAAGACAGATAAAGGGACAATCCTAGTCTGATGGGTGGGATAGGAGGCAAGACAACTCCACCTGGCAACCAATGGCAAACTGCCTTCCTCAGGATGAAACAGATCAGCAGAGGTGCATGTTCTTCCATCCGCTGTAGGCTGCACAGAACAAGTGACTGTGCGGGGACATCAGCCACTCACAGATGATTGATTTGCGTCTTTCATCAGAGAGATTTTTTCTTTCTGAACGGTCCATTAATTCTTCCTTCCAGACAGGAAAAAAAAAAAAAAAGTACCGCACAGGGATTATTTTTTTCTGTATAAGAATAGTGGTTTCACCACAAATGTTAGCACAGAGTTGAAAATTCAGAAACAATTATTTCATTACTTTTCCAGATACAGCATGGTATATTAATATGTATTACCATGAAGAATACGTACAAATCTATAATTTAATATGCTTTATAAAGTGGTTGTATCTCAGATTACTAACTCTTCATTTGAACGCTTAATAATTTTCAATTTTCAATTTTCTCAAAGTAGTAAAAGCTCAGAAAAACACAACTTCTTAATACAGATCTCAGTAGACTTTGGTATAAAGTCCTGGTTGTGTTTTCTGTGCAAGTTTCACCCACAGTTAGTTTGTGAATAAGTACTTTGATTGCTTTGTCAGTTTTTCTTTAGATAAATTCAGATTAGGTAGTCTAAATCCAACAGGAAGAAAGATACATAACTACATCTTAAAACTACTTCGCTCATACTGTCATCTGTTGCTGGCCACCATAACTCTCTCAGTCACAATGTTGATAATAAATACTAACTGGCTCCTTCTAAGTAAAGAGTACCTAATACTCATTTGAAGAATGCATACTTCTAGTTTAGAAATAGCTTATTAAGATTCCTCTATTATTCCTTAATAAGCACATGTACATTTATTGCTTCTTTTCAGTTAAACACAGCTCATCTATGTTGGTTTTTGCTGATGAAGTCAGATAATGAAACTGTAAATAACCATTTAGAAACCTGTATAAGACTTCAGAGCTGAATTCAATAGATAATATCAAGAGCTAAATAAAAATGAGTTACAATTAGTTTTAAAAGAGACCAATTTTCACAATTACATAATTCACTAGAATAAATGCTTCTTTCTCTGCTAGTGTTATGTGAAAGGCTCAAATGAAGAAAGATTAAGACTCGTGGTGTGCATATGAATATAAGGAACAGTCAGCAATAAATCAGGCACATCTCCCTGTCCCTGACAGGGGACAAAGTGCACCAGTAGAGACTTCTGAAACCACTTCAGAAAATGAGGTCACCTCTCCACCAGCTAAAGTTTGACTCTCTTTCCTGACATGATCTGCTCAGCACACAGAAAGTCACGCCTTTGAACAGAATTAGAAAAAAAAAAAAGACTCCTTACTTTAGTGCATTTATAATAACTTTAAACACATCTTCCCACAAATTTAAATTTAAAAACTGAAATTGAACTCAGGTTTTTGCTAAGTTCACAACATGTTCCTTTGAAACTAGTAAAGTAAAAGTTTTGAAGAACAAGTAAGAAGGACAGAGGCCACAAACTCTTACTCTGCAGCATAGCAGTCATCATATCTAGCCTCACTTAACAGAGGTGATGATATCTTTCACTGTTCTTAAAAACCTCAAATAAAGCATTGAGGAAGCACACAGAACTAACACGGTAATTAAAAGCTATGAGACAGTATCTATTTCATACTCCATATTCACAAATCTTTGACTATTTAAAGACCTCCTCTCATCCCTGCACAGAAAAGTAGAATTACTCTGGTAAGAAACTGATTAGGCCAACATATGTGAACCAAGGCAGGCATCTTGTCCCATAACATAAGCCATCCAAGAGTTAGGTATCTAGATTAAATTAGCCAGCTACATTTCCCACCACATTCAAGGCCACCTAATTTTTACTGGATGATCTGGTGTCCTGGTTTTCACTTATGGGCCAGCCTCGGCTGGTTTATGGCAGGCAGTTCAATGAATTAATTCTTTCTTCTCTAATTTATTCAATGTGCCTCAAAAATGTGAATCAGGCATAAATCATCAGTGCCTTTATGCCTGAATGAGAGTACAGACATTCAAGGTCAAGAGCTATTAAGGGGATCTTGCTACACCAGCAAAATGGTAACTCCAAAATCTATCAGTAATTGCAGTTTAAGCAGTGGTGGGAAAATACGTGTTAACCACTGTCTGAGTTTGGGCCATCACCTGTACTTTGTCTCCCTGAAACTGCCCAGCATTGCACATATAGAAGCTGCAAGGCAAGAGGGTTATGTTGTGATAGGCAAAGGTCATAGACTTCTCCTTGCACAGGCTCAGTCCAGAGGTTTTATAACTTCTGAGACAAAAGCTCTTACCAAAAAAGAGTAATCTGAACTAATGTTTTGTTTTTTTTTTTCAAAAGGAACATAAGGCAGAGAGATGCCACTGGAATGGGGCAACCACAAAGCCAGAAATAGAGAGTGAGGTTCTCCTGACTGCCTCATCTGTTTGCTGCTCTTCTTTTTGTGGCTTCCAAGATGTGTGAAACTAATCTAATCAACGTAAACAATGGCCTTTATTAAACACAATATGCAAAGAGGAAAAGACCAACATAGAATTTAACCTGTGCACGGTGTGAGAGTACAGACATTTTTCTTCTTCATGTCTAATGCCTTTTGGTTTTGAGAAGAACGTTTTTCATATGAAGTGTAAGCAGCAACTTAGCTCTCCAGTTTGCCTTCTTGACTTGCTTCTAGTGCTCCACCCTAAGAGTTATGCATCAGTCAATGTACTTCATATCCTCCTATTCGCCTTGAAAAAAGGCAACTGGCGACAAAGCTGTCTAAATGCTGCAAATTTATCTAGGGAGCTTCGTTGTTCAATTACTTTATAATAAGAAAAAAGGCTATCAAAGAATCAAGAAGATATTTTCTAGCACTAACCAAGCCAAATATATTCCAGCATACTCAAGTACCTACATGGGCTTATTTTATAAAATATGTTCAATTTCCTGCACAAAGTCTGAACTGACAGTGCAAAAATCAAGCCCCTTCCTTTTTATCCTTCCATCAGCGTCTGCCGATGTTAGAGTAGGACTGTAAGTTGAACAAAAAGACATGTCCTTACCTTCTTGGTCTCATCCCACACCTCTCCTTCCTAATACTGACTGTGGATCCCTCTGCTCCCAAATCCAACTCTGCACACAAGAGGTGCCATGTTTGGCTTTTCCTGTGTGGGACAGAGCTAGCATAAGAAGGAAATATCAGGAGTGCTTATCTGGGGTAAGTTGCATTTGCCACTAACCATTTGCAAGGGACAGCTGGCATGTGAATTGTGTATCTCTAAATAAAACTTGTGAGGACATAGCAGTGAGAAGATAGGCAAACTCCATGTGAAGTGGTTTCTTCTGCTCTGATTTTTCACCCAGAGGAGACCAACACTGTAACTCTGGTTTTGCTTGTCTCTGAAGACTGGGCAGCATCTCCATACACCTGCATGAATTAGAGAGAGAATGAATAGATAAGTATTTAAGTACCAGGTAGAACTGCATCTCTGCTTAAGAAGAGGTGCTTTCCAACAGCTTAGCCTTGCTTGCTGAACTTGTCTTCCAGGCTGCATCATCTGCCAGACAAGGCAACGTGACTTCTAACAATGAGATCCAGTCATGCAGTGAAGAAACTAATTCCTATCAGCTATAATACCTATTGAAGCAACTCATTACCTCAACTAGATTGTGCCATTCGATGCACCCAATAGGTTTAATCTGATGTCTTGACCTGGCCCTGGGGTTATCAGTGAGCAGCTGTAACTATAAGTGATTGAAAATACGTTTTCCCAGAGGAGTTTCTGTTTTGTGGAGCTCAGATGTCACTGATTATTTTCCTGCACTGCCTATTCCAATCTTTGCTTTCTAGTCTTCTTATCTCCTAGAGGGTTTTTGCAGCTTTTCAGTAATTTGAAATCAAGGTATGAAATCTGCAACATCCTGATTAGAGGCAAACTCTGAAGGCCACACATGTGGGCTTATAATGGTACCACATTAGCACTGTATCATTCTACAAATGTCGTAGTTCCTCTGCAGAAGTAGGAGCTGATTCATCTAAGAAGTAAAATTTTGTTTCCTTATTCCTGCAAAGTCTTGAGGTGTGTTACACTTGGAAGACGTAAGGAGTTTCAGAAATGCCAAAGTAATTGCATGAATTTTTGCAGAAATTACAGACTTCTTTAAACTTGAGTCTTTTCAAAGAAAACTGAGCTACCAGGGACACATCTCTCAGCTAACTGAAAGCACCCAGCATCCACCACATTTTAAGATTACCATTTGGCTAGTTGGGTCATCCCTGCTTAAAAGCATCTTGGATGATGAGTCATATCCTGATCTGCAAAGGGCGGGGCAAGTTTACTCACTGAGACAAGGAGGCTTTCCAAGCAGAACAAGCCATGCGTGCATCTCCCATCTCCATCCTTGGCACTCAACCAAGGGTGCCTACAAGGTCCCAACCTGCAGGAGAAATTAGAGGGGCTTATTTTATTTTGCTTTCCTTTGGCTTCCCTTCAGCCTCTAGGACTGGACTTGAACCACCATTTCATTTTGATTCGAGCTGCAGGGAGCTGTCATACGGCAACATTGCTTACTAATATGTGAATGAGAATTGAGTCAGCAACTTGGAAAATAAACATTTAGCTTCCATAACTGCTCCTTTAGGCTTCACAGTCCCTAGAATCTAGTGAGCTATTTTACCTTTAAAAATAATCATGTTCAGGAGACAGAAGGATAAAGTTAAATAGATTTAAAACCAGAATTATTCTTTAACTTTAAAAACCATTATTCTCTAAGCAAAACTCCACAGATTCAGTCTCCTGGACATGAAAGGAGATAATACAGTCTAAATCAGCATCATAATCAAAAAGACAAGATGTGTACAGCATGCAGTCACTTACCAGAAGAGACTGAATGTTTGCAAAGTTACATGATGAGTAACAACTGGATGGGAAGATACAGACAAATACCTTTCAGCACAATAGTATCTGCAGAGCTTTATTTCTGGATGTGGAGTAATATTTAGTATTCCCTGGCACAGGCTCTCCTATGCAAAGCCTGCAGGCTCTCTGAGATCAGCCGCCTTCTACCAGCAAGCTGTACATCCGTCATTCCTCACACTGCTCCAGGGATGCACATGCACTGGCTGAACAGTACACGCATTAGCAGTCTGCTGCCTTAAACATATTCAACACCTGCCCTTTGGTTGGCTGATCACAAAGAAGCAAGAGAAACTGCAAAGGTCATGTGGAAATCACTGAACAGAGACAGCCATAAATCAGACACCAAGTAAAGCAGGCGATGAGCTCTCAAGCCCTGGAAAAACTGGGTCAAAAGGGTCTGAAACAGAAGCTGTTAAGCAAAGTGAGAAACCAAGGATGTTATTTCAAAGCTGCTCCATGAGGCAGTACTGCTCTGTGGCAATTCTGTGCTTTGCTTTTGGTTTTGCTTTGCTCAAGACCAAAGGGAATTTTGAAATAGAAGACTGCAGAGGTTGTATAAAGTAGACACAAGCCCCATCGGGGAACAGCCGCCATATACAGAAGCAGAAAGGTGAGGAGGAAAAAGCAAGAGCAACAATCCTAAGGGGAATAAGGGGGAGAAATTAAATCACATGCTTTTAAAAACAGGCAAGGACAGAGTGAAAACATCCACTCTCACTAACAGGTAAAACCACACATGTAGAACTTTTCACCTTCCCAGAATTTCATGCAGATTGTCCTTTTAGGTCACTACATCTCAGCTTCCAGTCTACCGAAACAATGACCGTGCCTAATGCCCCAAAATGAGCAGAATAAAATGAGCAACAACTCCATCCTCCTCAGGAGAGCGATGCTAGCAGGACGGTACTTTCAAGGCTCCTTGCAGTACTCTTTGTGAGGGCATTTCAAAACTTAGGATGTGTCACTTCGTGTGACCCTGGGCAGCATCAGGTGAATGCAACATGTTCAGAGCACACAGCCTGCACTGCTGAGGCAAGAGCAGAACTCCGCACTGAAGAATTTACCTGGAAATTTGTACAGAAATACAAAGGGCACAATCATTTATCAGAAGCCTTAGCCAGTTATGCTAAAATTATCTGTCCTTATGTCTTGATTATCTCATGGAGAAGAAAAAGCAACCAACAACTGTGAAGTAACACCTGAGGACAGGGTTTTAAGTGACACTCTACTTCAATAGCAGCTTCTTATAAAGAGGATGAACCAGCTCCAGCAGAGCCCACAAGGCATTGAATAAGAAAGGTGTGTGGTCATTTGCATTCTGTCTTGCTTCCACAATAGCTAAGCCCTGTGCACAGAAAGGTTTATGGGGCTCCCTACCTGCTCCTTGTCCAAATGCAGATTTTGGTGCATGTCACCTCATTACATTGCAGCTGGAGAAAGGGCTTCTTTTTTGTTCCTACATGTGAACAGCTAGGCCATGACAGAAATAAATCACAATAAATTATGAAGTCCCACTCCAACCACAGATCTCTATCAGCACAGAGTACTTCCAGGCAAGCAACAGAGATCTACCACTTTCCCAATGAACTCTTGGTTGTTTTGCTTTTTTTTTTTTGCCTTTTTTTTTTTTTTTTTTTTTGAAGGAAATACACTTTGAACATCTAAACAGCAAATTTGGAATGGCCCAGTTTTGGGAGCCTGAACATTGCAGCCATGGTGAGCTCTGAGAGTCAGGATGCTGCTTCAAGGCATGAGCTGTGTTGATTATATAGGTTTAAGTTACGTAAGCAATTTTCACTGGAGAATATACTAAATGTCCGTATCTGGTTCTATGCCTTGTGTTAATCTGCTTCAGAGTTTGAACAGCCAAGTGAGAAACAGCTGCAAAAAAAATTTTCAGTCACACCAGCACAATCCACACGTTTTGAGCTTTATATATCTGAAAAGTGAAGAAAGCCTTTCACAATGAAACTTGGGGATTTATGAACATTTCAAAGCTAGAGTGTTAGAATTCCTGTAGTTTAGAAAGTTGGGTGTCCAGCTATATCCTACAGTGTTAATTTAGGGTTTTTTTTGTATTCTCAGACAAAATAACTTATTTTGACATACACAACAGTGCAATTTAAAAATGACTGCAAAGCCCCAGGTGCTTCCTGTTGGAAGTGGTGGACCTTCAGTGCCAACAATGGACATGTAATTAAACTGGCTGCTAGTAGAATGGCTAATAAATGTTGTGAAGGCTTGTCTGCAACACAAAACAAATTACATAAACTACATCCCATATCCCACATATCCTCCTGCCTTTATATGCCAAACTACTGTGTAAATAGATATCATTAAGCAGAAAAGCAATCATACCAAATAAATACACTAAATACTTGCCTATCCAGCCATTAAATAAGGAAAATATAACCTGGATCAAGGGAGACAAAAATGGAGAGTCTTTTTTTTTTTTTCTTATGATACAAACTGTTACCAAACTCTTGCTTAAAAAAGTCATGTGAACAAGACAAACTTACAACGCACTGGGAGAGGAGCACAAACACGCTCATGTTGAACCATGTCAGATTCACGGCATTGTAAGGCAAATGATCTCACTTCTTGCAGTACTTGTGAAAGTAGAAGAAAAAAAATAGACGGGGGGGCAAAGGGGAAGAAGGGAATTTGAAATACAGAAACAGAACAAAATCTCATACTCTTTAAATTTCCTGGCACCCTTATTTGTATACGCATTTCTGAAAATGCAAGTTTCCTCCTACCGTTTTTCAGAGATGGTATTGTTAAAAATTTGTAACAGGGCCACAGTCTAAACAGACTTCTCTGAAGCACTGGCAGGATAAAACTTGTGCAGGGACAGCAGCCAAGATCGGTAAACAGCAGGGGGTCAAACCCCCTCAGCTTGGTCTGAGGTGCCTGTACTTCAGAGAGGGTAAAAATAGAAAGTGGAATGTTTTTAAGAGAGCATCAGTCTTCTGTAGTGCTGCAGGTTAAGATACTCTTTTAAAGCCATACAGACCTGTGTCATGCAGACATCGAGGAGAAAGGAGGACAGAGAGATGAAGAAAACCAAGACAACAGAGTGGGAGATCTGAGGAAGAGGATGAGGGGAGCTGCATCTCCACAGGACTCTTGTGACTATTGCACAGAGGCAGGACATGATCCTGAAAATGTCAATTTAATATTCCCATACCCTTGGCTCAGGGGAAAAGATTGGTTCCAGTGTGTGCTCCCCACAGGGATCCCCTATCTGGCACCACATATAGAGCAAATTAAGCTCTGGCTGGGAAGTCCATAACACAAAACTAAATTTAGAATCTCCTCTGGGCACCAACCACCTCTGGAGCCTGAGAGCTGCCATCCCCTGACATCAAGACCAAGCACTGGGGTACAAGCAGCATCAGCTCCTTATGCCCCTTCTCTCTTGGAGAGGAAGACCTCAGCTGCTTCCCCTGCTGAGGTGGGTGCTGGTGCGGGGAGGAGGACAGCAGGCACAGCCTCGCAACTCTCCTTTAACAAGATGCACACCCATATGGATGCACTAGGTAAGATCAGCACCTTGAATCAGGTGAGGCACCCTCTCTCAAAAGGTTTCAGGTTATGTAAAAAACTTTGTCATCATTTATGCAGGTGTCTAACAGAGAGACAAAGAGGACGGGCTGTGTGCTGGTTTTGACTGGGACAGAGTTAATCTTCTCCATAAAAAATAGCATCAGGCTATGTTTTGGATTTGTGCTGGAAACAGTGTTGATAACACAGGGATGTTTTTGTTATTACTGAGCAGCACTTACACAGCATCAAAGCTTTTTCTGCTTCTCACCTCCCCCCAACCAGTGAGGAAGCTGGAGGTGCACAAGCAGCAGGGACAGGACATAGCCAAGACAGCTGTGTCCCCAGACCCCAACTGACCAAACGGTATTTCATACCGTATGACATCATGCTCAACATATAAACCAGGGGGAAAGAAGAAGTTCAGTGATGGCACTTTTCTTCCCAAGTAACTGCATGTGTGATGGAGCCCTGCTTTCCTGGAGATGGCTGAACACCTGCACGCAGATGGGAAGTGGTGAATGAATTGTTTTGCTTTGCTTGTATGTGTGGCTTTTACTTCACCTATTAAACTGTGTCTCACAACATGAGTTTTCTCACCTTTACCTTTGTGTTTTTCTTCCCCTCCCACCAGGGGGAAGTGAGCGAGTGCTCGCGTGGGACTAGTTGCCAGCTGGGGTTAAAACTTGACAGTCTATCACAGAGAGAGACCCCATAAAAGTCCCAGGATGCTGAGGAATCACTGCATTTCCCCCATAAGGACAGACTTCCATGAGGCTCTGGGAGTTTGTGTGGAAAGAAGTCAAATCTATGGATCAGATGGAGAAGAAACAGGAGTAGGGAAGCAGTGAGGGAACAGCAGGGCAGGCATGAGCAGAGACCTGGCTAGCTGACACTGGGATGCAGAGATGCAACTGTGGGTCAGGGTTGGAGTCAGAGGCAGAGATCAGGGTCAGAGTTGGGATCAAGGAGTTATGAGACCACGCAGAGGCATATCTGCCTGCAACTGTGATGCAGTGTGGTGAGGGGTGAGCAGTAGAGCTCAGCTTCAAATCATCTCCTCAGGGAAAGAAGGAGAAGATCTTTGATTCCAGCTCCTTCAAAACCACTGCTTTCACCAAAAGATCCGATCAGGACCTGACCATGGGTGCAGCCAGCCAAATTTCAACTTGGCCAACTTGTCTCATGGCCCTGAGAAGTGCTGGTCTTACACCTCATGGGTAATGAGACATAGCTCTCCAAGAGCAAACATATCACCGCTCTAGTGCTAAGAAACCAGAAATGTTTTGACTTTTCAACATCATGGTATTCAAGTGCCATGCAGGTGTGTTTATGAAGACAGACAGATAAGGAAAAATATAGCACGATTCCACTTTTATGTGTAAGGAACTCTGAAGTCTATTTTCCCAGTTATAAGTGTGAAATGAAACCTGTTTTCCTAATGTCTTTAATTAGCTTTCTACCCTTGGGTCAAGTGCTTCATTTCCCTCTTTGAAAGTCTATGGGCTTACAGGAAGCAATGTCTCAGAGCCAACAGCCTTCTCCCACAAAGGATGGGTGCTGAATGTCTCCACCTCCAGACCAAGCTCAGATGAAAGGTGAGCTAGCTGATACTGACACAACAGGAAGGAAAGGTGGGCTCTCCACTGGCCAGGCACACGCCACCTCTGTGACTGCAGCCCATGCCCAGCACTTTGCACTGTGGCCAGAGGATGTCAGTGTCACTGTCGGAAGAGGGATCTAGTAGGATGACACCTACTTCTTCCAGCCATGCAGGAAGAAAGCTGTAAACTGGCACTGAGTGAGACCCTGTCAGACATCAGAGAGACTGATGCAGGCTGTCCTGCACTGAACCATCTCCCTCCCAGAGCTGTTCCACCTGCCGAAACCAGCCTGACCAGAAACTGCCAGCTGAAATCCTATCCCTTGAACAATGAGAGGTGAACTGAGGTGAGCCCTCATGGGCTGAAACATAAACTCATCCACAGGTGTATAAGATATATAAATATGGATTATCCTGACCTTCTGCAGCTCCACAAAACAAAGTGTCCCCACTGTATCTTGCAGACTTGGATGCAAATGCTGGAGGTTAACACACACAACTGGAAACCTTACAGCGTGTCTATTAGGATCCCTGAAGGTCAAACAGCAAAGCACACTGCAAAGAAACTTCCCCCCTCTGATCCTTCTCATACTCAGCTTTATTTTCTCGAGACCTGTTCTGGTTTGAGTTAGAACAGAACTAACTCTGTGCAGTGATTTTACTTTTCAGCTCGGTCTCTTCTAACTAACTGCATTTTCTGAAGTTAATGGCAGATTTTCAAAGGCAGTGCCTGCTTCTGGCAGTGATAATGCTCCATGTCTAGAGTTAGTACCAAGGACTGGCATACAGACCAAGGCCACTACTGGATCTTGTGTACCACATTGGGAGTGCAGAAAGTGAAAGGTCACATCTGAGGGGAGGAGCAGACAGGACAAGTGACCCTAAACTGACCAGCGAGGGATTCCATCCCATATACATCATATTTGGTTTAAAGCTGAGAGATCACGAGGGTTAAGCTTCTCTTCTTCAATGGCCAGCATGTAAGGAGAACTCTGTCAATCCTACTTTCTAACCATGTTCTCAAATCCAGTTTCACAATCTTCTGAATCCAGTTCCGATCTGCCACTTAGTCCAGTCTTGAGACTTCCCCAGTCCCCTCTCCCCAGCATCATAATGGCCACGCAGAGGGGCATGTTTTTATAGTGGTTCAGTACACGTTTGTGTATATTCCATATTATTTTTCTCATTTAACCTGTTTTAGTTTTCTAAGAGGAAAGTCTCTCTCCCTTACTCCCTTTCTCTTGCACTTTTGGGAGGCAGAGGGGTTAGCAAAGAGCATCTGTTATAAGTCTAGCTGATGGCCCTGACCCTAAACCTTAACAAGACCATCTCTCAATGCAGCCCCCCTGCCATGAGCTGCTGCCCCAGTGGTGCGCAGGACCCACCAGGTAGATGGTGCAGCCTGGGGGTTACCTTTGGGCAGCACATTGCTTTCCAGCTGTTCAAATGACAAAATCAAGAGGCTATGCCTTTCAACACTGATATTGAAACAGCCTGGCTAACACAGTGGTTATGAGGAGGGCAAGCTTTCCAAAGCTGAACAAGGCCTGGAAAGCCCCCCATTCACAAGGTCTGAGACCCTGATGGGACAGCTGCCTCCAGTCTGCCAACAAGGGTCTGGCATGAGCGCTACAGCTGATATTACAAACCATGGGATTCACATCAGATCATTAGAGTTAAGGACTGGTGGGGACCAGAGCAATGTGCTCCTGCTGCAACGATCACACCAAGATCTGGCCAAAAAAACAGAGGTAAAAGCTCTTTCAAATGAAAAAGCAGAGCAGGCATCACTGTAGCTGCGGGCTTCTCATCTTCACTAACTCTCTGGGTTTTTAAAACTCTCTTTCACTATAGATGGACAACAGAAAACAAGCATATCAGCCTCATAGGTCTGTTAAGCAACTAATTTGACATAACTAATTACTTCAGTAGCAGGTACCCTCTCAGGTGTTCAGAACAACATGTGCTGTGTGAGAAAAACCTCTCAGTGTGCCTGGCAACTCTGACAACATGCCACCCTTTGCTCTGAGACCTTCCCCATCTATGGTGGTTCAAGATCCAGAAACAAACTTAACCAGTAGGATCTTTGCCTCTTCCCATCTTCTCTTCTGAATGAGAAAGCCAGTGAAGGAGGATAAGCAAGACAAGCAGGACTAGGAAGACCATGATAAAAGTATGCATAACGAGTGTGCTTTTTCTCGTGGAGGACGGTGAGCACTGAAATCATTTGGGCACGTCACAGCAGAGTGATGTAAGAGAATCAGTCCACACACCACTGAGACGCATTCGTTGTTGGGGGGAAAGCACAACAGCTGTTTAGCCATGTGCAGTAGCAGCATGTAACAATTTTATGCTAAGAATGCCTGAATTAATTGGACCTTTGGGGGAACTGAGGAAGGTAGAGTGTAATTATTTGAACTGGAACTTACCCAGCATGAAAAAAAGCCAGCTTATTCCTGGGAAAAAAAAATATTATGGGAACTTCCGTAATGAAGCCAACTGTCTAAAAGCACCCAGAATGCTGGGCTGACATTTCCTATTAAAAGCTGTACAATGCTGCAAAGAAATAGGCCAAATTCTCTTTTCAAAGAGGTTTCAAGGGGTTTATCTCATGCAAGCAGATCTGATCAGTGAAACATGCAAATCAGTATGTATCTACAGACATTATCAGAGGAAGAGAGCTGCTTACACTGATCTACAAGTGTTACACATCTGGTTAAGAGATATTTGTTACTTCGTTTACAATATAAGATAGTTATTTAAAATAAAATAAATAAGCATTAGTTTTTTCCATTCCTTTGGCTACCCTGAAGGCAGCTGTCATGTTGCGGGTGCTCAGAAGCCTATTCAGAAGTGACCTAGAGCTAATGTCAGACCATGATCTACTGAGCAGGCCCACATCACAATCACTCAGCAAATTTTGCACCATATGTGGTTGGTTTCTTATTTAGATTGAGTTACTTAAAGAAATATTAAGGTAATGGATGAAGTTAAGCCATTATTAGGCTGAAAGAAGAATAGTGTACCAAAATTCAACTAGTACAAACTAGGTAAGTGAACCAAGCTGAGTTGATCCTTTTGTGTTTAAACAAAAGGAAATATGCCCAAATTCAGTTTTGAGACTTTTTTTCTGTAGCAAGGTCTCTGCAGATAACTCATCTGAAGCACATGGTGTTTCAGTTATCTAGCTGTCCATGCAAATCATGAGCTATCTGAGCTCCAGATACTGTTCAGCAGCCCATCAGCCGCCTGGTATGTGCAGACAAGACAGGCTGATGCTGATCCTCCAAGCAGAAGCTACCTGGGATCTCATGCAGCTTGTGTGGTACCAACCCTGGGGTCTTGTCGCCTTGTTCGGAAATTAATTCAACTGAAAAGAGCAATTGAGGGCATGCTCTCATTGGAGGAGGCTCTGCTGTTTGGTAACAAGAGGCCATCTTCCAGGACACAGCGTCCCACATCTAAGATGAGTGATACGTTTTTATTATTAGAAAGCTACGATGTATCTTCGCAAGCTTACACCAAGTCTTTTTTACACTTGCTCTGTTGACGTGAAACCCTCGGTATTATTCATACTGGCCTTTTTGTCATACACTTTTCCAACCACAAACTTGACAATTAAAAGTTTTACTAAAAAAAAAAAAAAAAAAAAA
>VWZK01020254.1:40618-57809 GCA_013396935.1 Baryphthengus martii
TAAAAAAAAAAAAAAAGGGCAAAAAAACCCACCAAAGCCAAATTTGGAAAAAGAATACTAAGTTTTTATTCTTGCGTATTCACACACATTCATATATAGACTTGGGTGAGCGTGGGACAATCTTTCAGAGATCTTTTGCCTATGGACAGCTGAAATTTATGGAAATTTTCAGCTTACATCAATTAATTAGTTTTGTATGGTTAATGAAAGTTGGTTGTCCCATTTGTTACTTCACATCTCAGATGTACATTTAAGAATTTGATCCAGTTAATGTGCACTTAAGCTTTGATCCCGTAAAAATCTCCCTGGGACATATGGATTGACAAAGCTGATGACACTGTCCCAAAATTGGCTCTGTAGTGACAGTGGGCAGCTGTTACACAACTCAACACTGAAAGTTGATCTCGTTTCATCTACAGGCTGCCAGGGAATTGCCTGCCCTCCAAGCATTTCAGCAGAAAGGAGGGACCCCAGCCAAAGGAAATGAGAAAGTGATAGGCATAAAAAGAGGAATCAGCTCAAATGCCACAGAGAGTGATGGAATGAGCCTAAACACAGGCACAACTTCGCTTTTGTAAGAGGCTTAGTGCTTTCTTCCCAAAGCTAACTTTCACACAAGGGATCATCTCCGCTCATTCTAAAGAAGAAACAAAGTGTTTAAAGGCATTTTAGGAATACCAGAACAAATTCAGCGCTAACATGAAAGGGAAAGAGCTAACACTAACAAAGCATTTGCTCTGCTAGCACAGTCATACTGCTAAATTTCATTCCTTTTCCTTAAGTACATTTGAGACATATTCTAGAAATATAAGTCTCAGGGGAAGACAGAGAAATCGTCTCAATGCCCCTTCCTCTATCAAATCTAGTAGGAAAAAATAAAAAGAAGTGGAAGTTCAAAGCCGAGTTCTGCAGCAGCAGTGGTCGCACAGACTAGAAATGCACGGCTACGATCATGGAGGTAACCTTAGCTCAGCTCTGTCTACTACAAGCCATCTTCCAGACTCAGAGCTAAATATACGATGACAAAAGAAACTTCCACAGCACATTCCTCTGACACATGCTACAGCAGCTACTGCCTCAGATAATTGCCAGTTGTGAGAAAAGTTATCATCCCAAGAGGAAGCATTGACATATGCCTTTTCCCACCAGCCAGGGAGTAGAGGAAGGGATTTAATTTCTCCCGAAGCTGTAATGGACTTGTCCGCAAATCAGGGAGTATCAGATCTTGGTCTCCTAAGGTCACTAGCAAAATATCCCTTAAATTCAATGGGTCTTTGATCACAGTGGATGAGTCTGTCAAATAAACACGGCTGAGACCTTTTTTTATCCAGTCTTTGTACTGCCGCCCAATTGTATGTGTTGCAGCTAGCAATTGGCTAGGAACTCTGCAAAAGGCCCTGATAAGGACACAGGGTCTGAATGAATGCTAAAATACCATGAGAAACTTGTTTTGCTGAAGACAAAGACCTTGCAACAAGCCATGGGATAGTATAGCAGCTGGTGGCTTTCCTTGGACAGAATAGGACAAGGGATTTACAGCAGGAACCAGTACCCTTACTAGAGAAACAGGCTCATATTCTCCAGCTCAAGCCCAAGGACTACACGCCTCATAGCTTGTTTCCAGCATGTTTAGCAGGAGACCACACTCTCCCTGAGATAGCTTTGCCCCTGAAGGGAGTCAGGAGTATGGAAGGAACTGAATGTAACTGTTTGGCACCTGAAGGCAATACAGTACCTAGCCATCAAAGATGCATGTTTGGGGAGAGCCTGAAAATGACAAAGCTGCATAATTAAGATACAATGCACTGCTCAGTTTTTCTGTTGGGGCTAAGTAAGCCTGTGCAGAGAAACATGTAGCACAATGGGTTGTGGTCACTTGGAGTTTAGACCCAGCTCATCCACAAGACCTTGCCTAGACTCCTGCTGTCATGAAGATTTTCTGCTCTGGAAAATCAGCAGCAAACATCAGATCAGCTTCAGAGGCCAGACAGACTCTCAGACACTGAGACATGCTCAAGTACCCTACCTGTCAACACACCAAAGCACAATGGACATGTCCATTTACAACAAGGAGCGGGAGTGGAGGGGTGGGTCTTATATCTGTTTTTTCAATTTAAATGGAAAAAAGAAATCCAACCAGCTGATGGTTTTTAAAGGAGTGACAATTGCAGTTCCACCAGCTGCACCTAGGAGTTGACATCAGTGCCCTTAGCAGACAACTTTACTATTCCGGCAGGCTGAGCTCAGCTGAGGGAGGAGTGCACCAGGTAGGACTTAGCACAGCAGTGCCAGTGACCTCAGGAGGCCATGATGAACTACTCAAGAGGGTAAGACAGAAAAGGACAACAGTACAAATTGCATCAATATGGCACAGTCCGCTTACATAAAGATAATCCTCAGAGAAAAGGTCTAGAAGCCCTCTGCTTAATAGGGTCCTCAGAGGCTTTTTGGCAGACAGCGTAGGGACAATTCCTTGGTGAGAAGAAATCGAAGCTGGTAGCACCGAGCCAGTTTACACCTACAAGGAGTCGGGTCTTGTGAGTTGAGAGCACATTTTGTCACACAGCTATGGCAGAAGCATCTGCTGGGGAAAAGTGTGCAGTGTGCTTTTCAGAAGCAATTGTGTCCAACCCTTGGTGCCTCCTGGCTGTCAGCACTCAGCTTCCACAGAGCTGCTGGACCCTGCAGCCACCCGATGCTCTGTGATGCCTTCAGACCCGGGAAGTGGGTCACCAGCATCCCAGTGTCCAGCCACAGAGGAAATTATCAACAGCCTTAAGGATTAGAATGGGGAGCGCAGATAGCCATGGCAAATAAAGTCATGTTTGAGAGTCACGGTAGCCGCTTGTATCCAAAAAGGGTTAGAGAGGACTGTGAAGGAAAAGCTTACACATCACCTGCCTGCAAAAAGAGATAAACATCTTAATGCATTTGGCTTTTGTGGAGCCTCCACAGCATAGCTCTGTTGCCATGAAACAGGGGAAATGTTCCCATTTCTGTTCATGTACAATTGCGGGGTGGGGGGAAGTGAGGCAAAAATTACACACAATTAGATGCTGAGAAATACAAATTGTTAATGCCACTAAAGTTTTGTTTTTTCACTTCCTATGAGTTAACCTAGACAAGAATATAGAGATTCTAGTTTGGCACAGTGTTTTAGGGAGAAAATGCTCCCCTTAACAATAAAGATGATGTGTATGTCTCTGAATGGGTGGCTCTGAGCAGGTGACTTGTAGGGAGGCATCCCTAGCTTTAGCAATTTCTCCAACAAAAATATTGTATACACAAATCCACAACCCAATTTCAATCAAATGTGGAAGAAAAATTCATTTTTGAGGCTTTAATTTAAGTTTATGCTGGTGTTTGAGAACAAGGAACTGGCAAGAATCCCCACAGAGGAAAAATAAATTAGATGCTCACACATCCATTTCAAAGAGACCTTCCTAATTAATTCTAGTGCTGCTGGAAGTACCTGATCTCAGTCATCTGAAGAACTGTACCCTGCTGAAAACCACACAGAATTTTGTTGCTGCCGCAGTGCTGCCCTATTTCCCTAGTGAGACCTTCAAGCTCATGTTCTTCATTCTTCTCTCTTGTCTGAAGCCCCAATTTTGTGCCCAAGCAGCACAATCCCTTGCTCTGTCAGGTCCAATCTGCTGTTCTTGCTATCATCCACTCACAGCTATACTTTGTAAACACGAGGCAGCACAGAGGCAGCAAGGGAAGATAAAATCCTCCTGCACGTTTCTGCATTAGGACAGATCCTGGAGCAGACATAACCACGTTGCTTCTGTGCTGTCAACCCATGTCCCTATTCTGTCCAGACTACATCTGAGACTCCTGCATCATTCTGGAGAAAAACTGTGTTTGTGAAGTTCTTAATCAGGGTCAAGCTTAACATCCAAAACCTAATGTGGAAAGGAATGACACCCGTGCCTGCCAATCGAAGGCTGTAGGATCCCTTTCCGATTCTCTGAGGCTTTGGGGGGGAATCTTGTAAAACCCCTGGAGTTACACATGCACCAGTGTTTGCCATGATCACAGATGCATGGATCACAGGGGTAGCACAAGGTTTGATTCCTCAATTTCCTGTGATAAAGAAAGAGATGACATGACACTAATAATGGTGTGCACTTAGCAATCACAGTGCTGGGTATGCAAGCACCTTAAGTGACTCTTCTGGACAACTTACGTACAAGGGTGCTGGGACATTAGTAGAGTCCTAAGAATTAGCACTTGCAAGGTCACCTTCAGTTTTCAAAGCCTCTGGACTTGGGCTAAGATAATGTCTGAGAACAAATGACATGACACAGAAAATCAGAAGAAAGCAAGTATTTTGCCTTGATAGAATTAGAGCACTCTTCAGCAAAATTATCTGGGCTTTTGGTTGCTGGTAACTCAAAATGTCTGTTCAAGTTCCTGCTATTTGCCCCATAAATTAAACTAATGAGTCACCTGTGAAATAAAACATTAGAAAAGCCTTTGTTAATTTGTACCAAAGTAAATGGTTATCTAAAATAGACACCACAGAGAGGTTCTTAATTAGTTTTTTGTCAGCTGGGACTGGAAACGCTTGTGGCAGCACAAGGCTAATTAATTACTCATCTTGCCACATTGTAGCTTCCTGTCAAAGCACAAGGTACTTCTCGGGGTACATAAATGGCTGGTTGCTCCTTTTCAGAGACCAGAACAGCAGACAAAGGTCCCAGACTGACCTGTGCTCACTGTCTGCAAGAAGCTGGGTTGAGGGGATGTCCAAGCCAAGTATCTGTGCCTGGGATGAGCCACCTCTCTAGAGAAGGAATCTTTGATGCCCACATCCTGTGGCTTCAACTGAAGGTTGCTTCCTGAATGGAAAATGAAAGCGAGTCTTGGGAAGTGGGCATTTGGGACCAACTGGAAGCTTTATGATGTGCTTACCTAAGGGTCCTTATCCTGGGTCAGAGTGACACAGCACAAGTTGTGCCCATCTGCTTGCAGTGGGGCAGCTGGGGAAGCAGGGACTACACAGTTCCTCCTTTAGTAGCATCGCTGCCCACAGGTCTTGGGGACAGACCTCTGATAGCTGTCCTGCTGGGAATAGGGATGTGGAAGCCTAGCTGAAGAGACAGTGCCCACACATACAGTACAGTGGGGACCCAAAAAGCCACCAGAGTCTTCAGAAAAGCCTATGCAGGAAGGAGAAAAAAATCCTGTTACAAAACCTCTGTTACTGTGCCTTCCCTACCACTATGCCAGTGAAAGATGTATTCTTGGGTGGAAGTGTGTTTAAAAAATTTGCATGCATGCTTTGTACAACACCTTGCAGAAGTCTGCAGAGTGAGAAAGGAGCCTACCATGTGGATCAAGCACCTTCTTCATAAACTGCAGATCCTCAACAGGGGACATAGGGCACCTCATACCTGATGCTCAATGTAGAGATGGGGCCGCATCAGTGGGTGTCTTGTGATGGGCCAGGAAAGGCCAGCAATAGTAAACATATTGAGAAAATATTCACTGGTGCCCTTTAAACCCAGCAGAAAGGTTAAGCCCATCTGTGGGAGACAGTGCCACCCTTGTCCAAAGGCAGCTGTCCCAGGTAGTACAGGCTGCCTCCACATAAGGTAGACTGCTGAGGAGGTGAGGGTGGGCAGGGTTTGGCTGTTTTGAGCCCGTGCTCAAAGGCTTGGTTTGCACCAACGCCTCACTCCTGGAGGGCTGGCTGGAGACCCTCCTGTGCTCTGCTCCTCCTTCGCAACACATGTAGCTGTTTTTGCACCATCCTTGCCTGTTCCTTCAGAGGCACAGGTCTGTTCTACAGAAAGTGAATTAGCAATGTATTTACACCCACACTTGCAATCAGGAGCCATTTGATATCCCCTGATATTAGCATCCAAGGTTCTTACCAGCTCTAAGTGTTGCAATCAGTCCAAGTGTACAGCAACAAAAGCTTTAACCCCACCTCCCCCACGCCCCCTCACACCCTCCCCCTACAAGAACAGACTATTACACTGAAAGATGTGTAGCACTGGCAAAGTCCTCTCCCATCACCATCCTTCACCTTTTGTGGTTACACATCTTCTCCTCTAGTAAACATTACGATGCATTTTATGCCTGAAGCATTCACATAGCTGCCCTCCCAGCATAACCCATAACACATAACCCTAACTTTAAATACTGCTCTCTGACACGGGGTAGTACCGTGACTGGCTCGTGTTTGTCATCATCTCACCGTCTGCGATGGCTTAGTTAGTTAATGGATGTGGGTGCAGCTTCAGGAAAAAGCAGGAGTCCATAGAAAGGAAATACTAAAATCTGTGAAGCTGTCTCCATAACTGCCCAATTAGTAGGCAGGGCACTAAGTAAGGTACATCAGGTACATATTTAGCCGCTATTGAGGCAAAACTGGCTTTTACGAGTGGTGCCTGCACAAGTCAGTGCTTCATTTTTAGACAGCCAGTGGCATGCAAGGGCCATGGCGATGTGCAGCCATTTTACTTTACACAACAGAACATCTCCTGATTTTTTCCCACACCATCACAGAGACGTTATGGCTACTACCCCTTCCCACCCCTTCATCCACAGAGGAAACACCACATTATTCACACAGGAAAACAACAACATCTTGCTAACAACCATGTCCTCCCCTTCTTCCCCCAAAACTCCTAATGGCTGGTACCTGTGCGTAGAAACTCAGAATTTCATATGCAGGCTGTCTCCAGCAGCCCACAGTGTTTGGTCTTCCCAAACAGACCTCTGTCACTCCCTGACATTGGTCTTTGGTGCACCTGAAGGCCAAATACAAGAAGGAGAACTGCAGAGCATGTATATGCTGTTGGTTTGATCCCCAGCAGCTCTGACTACTGGCTTTGAGTACTGCTCACCAGGACAGTGAGCAGTCCTCACTGTGGATACCACATCATTCGTCTCTGGGACTTCAGAGAAAGTCTGAAAGCTCTCCACTGTGGCCACCAGCAGCAGTTAGTTGGGCTGAGGTAAGATGAGTCTTCTGAGGAGCCTCTGCCCTGCAGCTGCTGGAGGGCATTGCTGGAGTAAACCCCTCTGAGATAACTTCCTGTCGGGCCTGTGGTGGGTGAAGTGGCAGGTATTTTCCAAACACAGTGAGAAGAGGAGCTGCCAGCGAAGTGCCGGAGAACTGGGGAGCCACCACGAGACTGCAGCAAGCAGCTCTGGTGTCTCTAGCCATGTGATGGCAGTCAGTTCCAGCATAGCAGATGGGGGAGGTAAGCCATCAGGATCTGACAGGGATCAGACAAGCTGCGTCCTGAAAAAAAGATTTTACGTTATTCAGGGAGACATCTACCCCATGCCTCATGTCACATTGCACTCCTTCCCCCAGAGAACTCCTGGTGCATTGAGCAGCTTTCACCCTCTTTGAAGACAATTGCTTGGATCCCCTTCTCCAGCAAAACATGTCCTGTCTGTCTCCTCCATCCAGTGCTCCTGCACATTGAGGAGGGGCCACTCAGCCCATGCATGCACACACGCTCACACTCCTCTGCCATCTTCCTTGCCACTACAGAATCACAGGTTGGAGGTGACCTCTGGAGGTTGTCGGGCCCAACTGCCCTGTTCAAGCAAGGTCACCTACAGTAGGTTGCCCAGAACCATGTCCAGAGAGCTTCTGAGTATCTCCAAAGATGGAGACTCCACTACCTCTCCAGACTGCCTGTGCCAGTGCTTGATCACCCTCACAGCAAAAAAATGTTTGCTGAAGTTCAGAAGGAATCTCCTGTTTGTGCCCATTGCCTCTGGTCCTGTCAATGGGCACCTCTGGGAAGGTGCCCATTGCTCTGTCCTCTTTGCACCCTCCTTGCAGGTATTTCTATACATTGATGAGATCCCCCTAAGACTTCTCCTCTTCAGTCTTAACGGGCCCAGCTCTCTCAGCCTTTTCTCACAGGAAAGGTGCTCGGGTTTCTAAATCATCTTAATGATCCTTCAACGTGTACTCTCTCCATATGTCCATGTCTATACTGTACTGAGGAGCCCAGATCTGGAAAAAGTACTCCAGGTGTGACCTCACCAGCTCTGAGTAGAGGGGAAGGATCACCTCCCTCTGCTGACTGGCAACACTCATGCAGCCTAGGATAGCATTTGCCTTCTTTGTCACAAGGGCACATTACTGGCTTATGTTTGACTCAGTGTCCATCAGAACTCCAAAGTCTTATTCCGCCAAACTACTTTCCAGCTGCGCAGACCCCAGCATATATATTGATATCTGGGGTTGTTCCTCCACAGATGCAGGACTTTATACTTTCCCTCATTGAATTTCATCACGTTCCTGTCAGCCCATTTCTCCAGCCTGTCAAGGTCCCTTTGGAGGGCAGCATGACCCCTTGTTATCATCCACTCCTTGTTTTGTGTCATCTACAAAATTCCTGAGGGTGTAGTCTGCACCATCATCCAGATCATTACTGGATATATTGAGGAACCCAGCATTGACCCCTGGGGTACCCTGCTAGTCACTGGCATCCAACTACATGTTGTGCCACTGATCACCACGCTTCAGGTCTGAACATTCAGCCAGTTTTCAATCCATCTCAGTGTCTGCTCATCCAACCCATACATCAACAGTTTGTCTACGAGGATCTTATGGGAGACAGTGCCAAAGGCCTTACTGAAGTCCAGGTAGACAATATCCACTGCTCTTCCCTCATCTCCCAGGAGTTACTTCATTGTAGAAGGTTACCAGATTGGTCAAGCACGACTCCCCCTTTGTGAACGCTGACTGTTCATATGCCTGGAAATGTTTTCCAGGGTTAGCTACTACATCTTGTCAAAGGTGAAGATGTGGCACAAAGTAATCAGAGGGCAGGCAATCAAAACTGTTATGACAAAGTTTTCACTGTTTCTTCCACATCCACAGCTTGGGATGATATTTTTTTTAAAAGAGATATTTACATTGTTTAAAAGAACTATAGTCTAGCAATCTGATTATATTCATCCCCACTTTTATTTGCTTCAAGTTTTGTTGGCTTGAGAAATTCCAGTCATCCAGAGCCTGCAAGTAACATGAACTGCTGGTAGCCTTTTGATCAGTTCCCTTAGTTTCTTTGACAGTTTTTCCTTAACAGACCGGAAGGGTGCCAGCAAGCTTTCCAGAAAGAATTAGTCATTTCAAGTGCCCTAATATGTGGTCATTTCTACATGATTATGCTTAAAACTGTTTTAAAGGTGTTTCAGCATATGCAAAATCACCAGCTTCTAACTGTAGTTAGGTCAAGACAACCTGACATCAGTTATTTTTTCTACCTCTCTCTTCACAGACAAGAGACTTCAATCATAGACCACTTTTAAGAAGTGTGGGCTTCAGTTTGCTGTGTTCTTTGGGACAAAGCACGATACCAATTATTCACCATTAGGTATAACACACAGTACTTGTGGGTGACTCCCCTGATATTATTGCATCTCCTGTCTGAGCACTTCTGGACTGAAGAAATAAAGTATATTTAACCAAGTATCCTGAGGAGGAAAAGCACACCAGGCAGAATGATGCAGCTAGACAATGTTGCCAATGAATTATACGGGCAGGTTTCCACTCCTATGGTACAAATCTACTGTCTGATGCTGTGACTCATACAACAGCCTATAGCTCTTCCACAGCAACCCTGCTGAAGTCCCTGAGGTCACCTCAAGACTAAGGCATGACTCATTACCAGGGTTTCTGAATCCCATTCCTGATGAAATGGCTCTGCCGCAAAGCACAAGCCCTTCAGGCATCTGCTTTTTCCCTTTTCCCACTTCTTTCTTGACTGGGCTTTCTCATCAACAGAGTGCTTCCACATCTGACGTGTGGCCAATTCGTCAGTCAAGCAGAAATGATTACCTTCAAAGATTAAGACCTAGGGGCATTAGTGAACAGCCAGAGAACAGAAATCCTCCCTCAGGTGAACTTCTTCTGTCTGAGGACATGAAGAGACAGAGAACTGCCTGGGGCTTTGAGAGCAGTTAGGAGGGATGGAAGAGCCATAGGGTCCAGCTAGACTGATACTGTAATAAATATAAATAACGTAATTTTGGTATGTGAATCTGGGTGAAAGGAAAAGTTTTTCAAATAAAAAAAAAAAAATCTGTAAATTGGGGCATATGAGGATCACAGCACAAATTTGCACAGCACAAAGAAATTAGCAAGTATTTCCTTTTGTGGATGTGGCCAAGAAAACATAATGTTTAAGAAGGCTTGGAGATGGATGTGGCATTTAGCCCTCACCTTTAGCCAGGACTACTTGCTCTACAGAGCAAACTGGAAGGACTTTGTGAAGCAGTTCTTGAGCACATTTGAAGTGTCAGTGACCTCAGCAGGATGACATAGTCTACTCAAGCTAATGGAGTGGCTCAAATGTGGGCACAAAAGCATTGCTGTAAAAGCTTGCAACTTGAGCATCCCAATCCACAGAGAAATTGTCAGCAAAACAAGTCCTGCATTTCATATCCAACTTGATACGCAGAAGCAGTAGTATCAAGTTATGCCAAGTTTTACCATTGCCATAGAGTTTGTAAGGTGAAAAGGAGAGTCTAATTTTACCTGTGATGTTACTAAGGACTTTTGGAGTATTTCTATGGTATGGATGAGATGTAATACATAGTCCAGCTGTCAGTTGTAATGTGTTAATTTAAAATTCCACTTCCCGGATCTATCTCCCCTTAGAATCACAGTATCAAAGAATTATCACAGTTGGAAAAGACCTCTAAGATCACTGCACCCAACTGTCAGCCCAAAAAAAACGCAAACAACAAAAAAACACCTCACCATCCCACTAAAGCATGTCCTGAAGTGTCTCATCTACATGCTTTTTGAATACCTCCAGGGATGGTGATTTCACCACCTCCCCGGGCAGCCTGTTCCAGTCTCAGACCACTCTTTCAGCAAAGAAATTCTTCCTAACATCTAATCTAAACCTCTCCTGCTGCAACTTCAGGCAATTTCCCCTAGTCCTGTTGTTATTTACTTGAGACAAGAGGCTGCACCCACCTCACTGCAACCTCCTTTCAGGTAGTTGTAGAGAGCGATAAGGTCTCCCGTCAGCCTCCTCTTCTCCAAACTGAACAACCCTGTTTCCTCAGCCACCCCTCACAGGACTTGTACTCCAGACCCTTCTCCAGCTTGGCTGCCCTTCTCTGAACTCACTCCAGCAAATCAATGTCTTTCTTGTGGTGAAGGGCCCAGAATTGAACACAGTTCTCAAGGTGCAGCCTCACCAGTACTGAGTAGAAAGGCACAATCACTTCCCTTCTCCTACTAACCACACTATTTCTGATACAGGCCAGGATGCTGTTGGCTCTCTTGGCCACCTGGGCACACTGCTGGCTCATGTTCAACCAGGTGTCAACCAGCACTCTCAGGTCCCTTTCCACCAGTCAGCTTTCCAGCCACTCCTCCCCAAGCCTGTAGTATAGCCTGGGGTTGTTGCAACAAAACGCAGGACCCAGCACTGGGCCTTGTTGAATCTCATACTATTGGCCTCAGCCCATTGATCCAGCCTGTCCAGATCTCTCTGCAGAGCCTGCCTACCCTCAAGCAGATTGACACTCCCATCCAATTTGGTGTCATCTGCAAACTTGATGAAGTGCTCGATCGCCTCACCCAGATCATTGATAAAAACATTGAACATGACCGACCCCAAAACTGAGCCTTGGGGGACACCACTTGTGACCAGCTGCCAACTGGATTTAACTCTGTTTACTGCAACTCTCTGGGCCTGGCTGGTCAGCCAATTTTTAACCCAGCAATGCTAATAAATATGCTACATATTTATATATAAATATGGTACGTGGTTTTACAGTACTGCCTGATCAGAAAAAGGTTTTGGTTTTACATGCCACAGACTGAATAGGACAATCAGATCTGCAAAACAAAAGGTTCAGAGAAAGGTTTAAGAAAGAAGCACCAGGAAAATTTGTCTAACTATTACTCAACTGGTACCCCTTTTACCACATCATTCTTGGTCCATTTCTGATCTGTACCATCAAACCTACATAAAACCAGAAATTACGCAGCATGTTTAAAGTTCGTTATCTAGATAGCTGTTTTGGTTGCTCCATGGTAATTAAGAAAGGTCAAACAAAGTGTGCTCCTCTGATGAGCAAGACTGGCAAACTGGTAACAACAGACAAGGAGAAGGCTGAGGAACTCAACAACTCTTTTGCCTCAGTCTTCACTGGCAACCACCCTATCCACATCTCTCCAGTGGATGGACCAGAAGACAGGGACTGATGGAGCAAAGTCCCTTCCACTGTAAAAGAAGACAAGGTTTGTGACCATGTGAGGAACCTGAACACACATAAGTCTATGGGACCTGAGGAGATGCATCCGAGAGTCCTGAGGGAACTAGATGATGTAGTTTGACATTTGGAAAGTTATGGCAGTCAAGTGAAGTCCCTGGTATCTGAAAAAAAGGGAAACATTTTAAAAAGGGTAGAAAGGAGGACTCCAGGAACTACTGACCTGCCAGCTTCACCTCTGTGCCTGGGAAGGTCACGCAAGAAATCCTCCTGGAAACTATGCTAAAGCATACAAGGAGGACTGGGAGGTGATTCAAGACAGCCAGCGTGGCTTCACCAAAGGCAAGTCCTTCCTGACAAACACAGCAGCCTTCTATGATGAAATAACTACATCAGTGTGCATGGGAATGTCATCTATTTGGACTTCTGTGGAGCCTTTGACTTAGTCCCTCACTTGGAGAGATATGGATTTGATGGGTGGACTGTTTGTTGGATGAGAAATTGGTTGAATGGTTGCATCCAGAGGGTAGTGGTCAATGGCTCGATGTCTGCCCAAAGACTGGAGACAAGTGCTGTCCCTCAGGGGTCCATACTGGGACCAATGCTGTTCAATATGTCATCAATGAAATAGACAGTGGGATTGAGTGCATCCTCAGCATGTTTGCAGATGACATCAAGCTGAGTGGTGAGGTTCAGACACCTGAGGGATGTGATACCATCCAGAGGGACCTGGAAAAAACTGAGAAGTGGGCCTGTGTGAATCTCATGAGATTCAACAAGGGCAAGTGCAAGGTCCTGCACTGGGATTGAGTCAATCCCTAGCGCAATTAGAGGCTGGGCGATGAGCTGATTGAGAGCGGTCCTGCAGAGAGGCACTTGGGGGTGTTGATGAATGAAAAGCTGTACACAAGCCAGCAATGTGTGCTGGCAGCCCAGAAGACCAGCTGTATCCTGGGTTGCATCAAAAGAAGTGTGGCCAGCAGGTCGAGGGAGGTGATTCAGCCCCTCTGCTCTGCTCTGGTGAGACCTTGTTTGGTGCACCGTGTCCAGCTCTGGAGTCATCAGCACAAGAAGGACACGAATTTGTGGAGTGGGTCCAAAGGAGGGCCACAGAAATTACCAGAGAGCTTCAACACCTCTCCTGTGAAGAAAGTCGAGAGAGTTGGTGTTTTTCAGCCTGGAGAAGGTAAGGTTCTGGGGAGACCTTATTGCAGCCTTTCAGTACTTAAAGGGGGCCTATAAGAAAGATGGGGACAGACTTTGTAGCAGTGCCTGTCACAACAGGACAAGGGGTAATGTTTTTAAACTAAAAGAGGGTAGATTTGGAGTAGATAAAAGGAATATATTTTTTACAATGTAGGTGGTGAAGCACTGGCACAGGTTACTCAGAGAGGTGGTAAATGCCCGGTAGATGTCAGATTCCTGGTCAGCTTGGACGGGGCTCTAAGAAACCTGATATAGTTGAGGATGTCCCTGCTCATTGCAGGGATGGGTGGACTAAATGACCAAGTAGATGACCGACTCAATGACCAACCCAAACCATTGTGTGATTCCATGAACCCAGCCACTGAGCTAAAACATTACTTCAAGCTAAAGCAGTAACAACCTGATTGGCTGATTCTTGATATTTTAGCATCAACACAACTGGTCAGAAAATGCAGGCTAGAGCATATCAGCATTCTTGAGGTAGCAAGTGCTAAAAGCAGTGGAGATAAAAAAGAAGATGGGGTCATCCCTATGCAAGGCATACAACTCTTTAGGCAGGACGTTATTCCTACATAGATGTTCTGGGCTCAGATCAGGGCATGAAACAAGAGCTGCTGAAAACTCTCAGCCTTTTGACATGTTAAAGTTCCCTGCTTCCTAGCTAACGCTCAACAGTGTTTTATTCATTTGGGGCCATTCAAGTTTATATAATTTACATTTCACAGATTAAGACGGTAAAAAAAGAGGTTGAGCACTCTTGGGCACCCATAATATTTAAACTATTAATATGACAATAGTCACTGTACTTTGAATTAGCTTTTTTAATTTTAAATCTTCATTTTCAATTTGAAGTCAGCTCTAATTTGCAGTTTTCCCGCTTCTACACCACAGCCATAAGGAGCTGGTGTAGGTGACACTTCTGCAGTGGTTTTCAACTTGAGTAATGTTTACTTATTTTACCAAGAGTAGCCGCTTCTTTCAGTTATGAATTTCAAACAATCAGTTAAACTAAACTGTTACAGGGGACAGGAAAAGAATTTTGAACCTAAACGAGTAAACAGGGAAAATGCCTGGTGAGCTGGCAAGCTGAAGTTAGTGTCCCAGTCCAGAACACATCATCTTATAATTTAATATCATTTAATAGTTATGCTTGACACATGACCCATGCCCAATATCAGCATTCTGCCTGCCCTGGTAAGTGATGTTCATTCACAGTCTTCTCCTAATGAACACTACATCTTCCCAAAAGTCTGTTCCAGAGATTAATCCTATTAAAACAGACTGAAAAGAGCTGATAAAACCACAGTGTAGGTAAGAACACTTCCCACCCCTCCCTAAATTCAGCTCCAGTTTTGCTTTAAGTGAACAGCCCTTATAAGTTATGGGTAAAAGACCATTAATCACCATCATCTGTTTAATTAAAACTTTGGATTTTCAGTCACCGTGCTAGCTAATCCAAACCTTTTGTGTAAGGCACCACAACAGAAACATGCTTCACTTCAAGTAAGTACTTTTTTTTTTCTCTAGTTATGAACAGGATAGAATTTGTGTTGTTGCTCGGTTGTGTAAATGGATATTTGCCAATCTCTTGATTTCTAGCTTGGAAAGACAATTTTAACAACTTAACAAGAATGCTTTCCTGGAACAGGGTGATTTGTTTTCCTTTTCTATCCTCCCCAGGAAGCAAAAAACGTTCATACTGTTAGTCTTGGAAACCACTCACAAACGGACAAATTGGAGGCATTTAGTTCCACCTTTTTCCTGACATTTTCTCTTAAGTACTTTTCTGCCCACTAACAGCTTACCATTCCAAAGTAGATGTTCTCTCTTCCATCCCAGTAACCCTGTCATTTAAATTTGAGGGGCCATTTTTATTTCTGTTAGATCTTCTGACATGTACTTGCAGTCCTTACAGTAATTTTTCCCCTCCACTGATGCAACTAAAGATATTTACATTTCTGTGTCATCTACTGATGCAGTTTTCCTCTTTCTGAAGACAGCTACAGCTAATTGCTATTCCCAAGCAATATAGTTTGTTTTTCAGCAAAAGACCAGTTTCCAAACAACAGGAAATCTTAAAGACTATTCAAATATATGAAGAGATGTGAAGGAAGGCTAGGGAGCCAGAACAGTTTGTTTCACAGCATTAGTTACCAACATAAACCTGCTCGTCACGTAACCTTTACAACATTTTAGCAATCTGGGACAGACTGGCTAAAGGTTAATCGCTTCCCTTCATCTAGAATTTAGCAGATGGGTAAAAAAGGCATTATTCATTCTAATGTGAGGACATAAAGCTGCATATCTGAATAACAGCAGATGGAAACAAGCAGCAAATTCTCACTCCAGAAAATACCAGGCGAGATGCTACAATCGTTACCACCCTGCTAAATCCTGCACAGTGACAAATGTAGAAGTTAACTTGTGCTGAAAAGTGACTGGAAGGTTTTGTCTTTCAGTCAAGACAGAGGGTATTCCTAATAGTTCCAGTCCACTCAGCAACAGGTGAGAGGGTCAATGTGGATTTTACTGGACAGTTTTCGGGAGAACCAGTTCAAATGATGACCATGGCCCATTACACACCTTTAATTTCGAAACCAGGCTGTTAAACACCTCTCCTCAGTAAGTGTACTTCTGCTCCCACACTCACTCTTACTTCAAATGAAAAGAAAGCATCCTGTAAGGCAGGATTTGTGTCCATTCGTCCATGAGAGGATATTCTGCAGCTTGCTTTGTGTGAAGTAAGGTGGAAATCCACAAGTCAGAGGTGGTTTCTTTGTGTTGTACTATAGGAAGGACAAATAAACGCCAAGCCTTTTCATGGCTGAAAAGTGAGGGGTGTTTAGATGTTTCCTACAACAGCTTCTCTGAGCTTTCCAAATTTCTATTATGAGGAAAAGGAATCATATTAATCGGAAAATTTACAGAAACCACTGTTTCACAGTTTAGTTCAGAATGTCCTTTTTAAGTCTCTTAGTTCTTTTGGGTGCTTTCTGGCATCATTCTTTTTTTATCTCCCAGTATCTCTGCCATAGTTGAAAATATTTACTCCTGTACATCACCGGCACATTAAATGTTGAAGCAACCTCCATGAAATGCTGCTGGTCATAAGGCACCTCCTGCCTTTCCAGATGTCCACACATTTCAGATCCTTTCCTATATTCTTTCAGATGGTGGGGCTTACTTTGAATTACCATCACCCACGCGCATCAAAATACAGACTGAACACCACCATGACAGAGAATTTATGGTGGGCCTTAGACACCAAGGGAGACCCTGCAAGATGCATCCCAAGAGCTAGATTCATTCTTCGGGTCTTGGGGAGGGGATAACACCTGGGAAGGCTTTATTGCTAAAGGCCTCCTCCGGGACGAAATTCACCAGCTGCACAGCATTTCCCAAAGCCTCCTTCTCTGTTTCCACCTAACTCGGGAGAGTTTGGGGCAGGACTGTTCTTCTCCGGAGCAGGATTTACTCCGCAAATCCCAGCCCCACAAAGGCAGGAGTTTTGAGGGCGAGGAGGGGGAGCGTACAGAGGGAGCCCAGTCCCAGTTTTCCGAAGCAGGGTCCGGTGCACGCCAGGGAAGGACGCCTGTTGCGGGGTCCCGCGCCGGATTCCCAGGCCCGGTCCCCGCCGCCCGAGAGAAGCCTACCCAGCGTGGCGGCAGCTGTCAGCGAAGCCGCGGTGGCCATCAGGTGCTGGGAACCGCCGCGACCCTCTCCGAACCGCTCTCCTAAAAGCCACCCCTCCCAACTCCCG
>VWZK01020254.1:57874-74266 GCA_013396935.1 Baryphthengus martii
CACGGCTACTGCGGAGCTCCGGCGGAGGAGGAAGGGCAGGTGTCCCTTGCGGCCGCTTGCTCCCCGCCTGCCGGCTGCTCGAAACCGCCGGGGTCTCTCTTCCCCACCGCCCTCTTGCAGGAGGGTCTGGGGTCCCCAGCGCCGTGCCCACGGCTNGGGGCCGCTTCGGTGAAGTGGTCCATTGCACACCAGCAGGATGGGGAGGACCGTGAGACCCGACGACATCAACCCCCGGACGGGGTTGGTGGTGGCTCTGGTCAGCGTCTTCCTGGTGTTCGGCTTTATGTTCACCGTGTCCGGCATCAAGGGAGAGACTCTGGGGGACATCCCACTGCTGGCCATAGGGCCGGCCATCTGCCTCCCGGGCATCGCCGCCATCGCCCTCACCAGAAAGACCGACGGCTGTACCAAATGGCCCAAGAATAAGTGTCCGTGCTGCAAGCAAGTCATGGACCGGGATGTCATGGAGCTGCTGAGGACCCCCTCGGACCTGGAATCTGGCAAGGGGAGTTGTGACGAGCTGGCCAAGAAAGCATACCAGAAGGACAGGAAAGTGCAGCGGGGAGAGGACTCTGTGTCCATCTGCACCACTACCACCACCACCACCGTGGGAGAGGGCAAGAGCCTCATCAGAAAGGTGGAGCAGGAGGAGATGCTGAGATACCTGGAGACCTGTTACCCAGAGATGCCAGGGAATGTGCTCGTGGGAGATGACTCCACATACAGTGCCTTGGAGAAGAAGAGCTCTTCTCCCATTAGGGACAGCGCTGCTTGCCCTGACATTGAAGACAACATTTTTGTTGCTCCCAAAGACAGTGTAATTGTCTGCTCTTACAAGGAGAACAGCCCTTATGACAGATACTGTTGTTACATAAACCCTACTGGAGTCAACTCAGACCAGGAGACCATAGTATGAAAGATGCATACTTTATATATATATATGTATGTGTACAAAAACTACAACTTCTTAATAGGGGATAATATAGCTGACTGCACTGCATGGGACAATCCTGATACTATTACAGTTTAACCTGGTATGTGACTGATACTGAAACCTTTTGTGCCTGAAATACTCTTTCTGTAAGTAAACAAGCATGTTTAAAGGTTAAAGAATTCAATTCTTGATTTTGGAAAAAAATAATATTAATTTTATTTTCTCCCTTTTCCTCCATTTTACTTTCCTGCTGCCTATTGCACCCAAGCCTGTAGACACACTGGCAGGAGGGCAGCAGTGGCTGTCAGTTGAGATCAAGAGCTGAATCAAAACTCTGGGGCTGTCTGTAAGAAAGAATGTGGTACTCTGTGGCTGAGTGGGTCTTAGCAATAGTGTCACTTCATTTTGGGAGGGATTGAGAGACGTCAGTATGCATTCTGATAGCTGGCTGATGTTAGAGAGTGATTCGTCTCTCTTCCTTCTTCCTGGCAGGATTTTATTTTCCTCTCATTCAGGGAATCAATGTGCTGACCCTGTGAGTTCTTCTGAGTGTCTCTTAGGAGCCAGATAGGCTCAGAGGAGTTTTCAAAGGCTAATCTGTCATCAATAGCATGCAAGGCACAGGTTTTAGCTTAACTCGCTGCAGATACTGAGTTCACTGGAATGTTTCTACCACTTTTGGACTTTATAGTCATTCTTGACAAGGAGATTACAACATGATCATGGCACAGTTCCGGCAAAGACTAAGAGCAGATGTCAGTGAACTCAGAGTCTTAAAAATATATTCTAGTACCTCTAAAATCACTTAGGGAATAAACTTCTATGCGTTGTGTTCAGAGCTGGATGTGACTTCCAAAAATGTCATATTCATGTGCCTTTTCTAAAATGCCAGGTGTTTCTCTCCAGGTGATGAATGGTTACAGTCTACTCAGGGGTCTCAAAGCTGCTTTGCTGGGGGAGAGAACAGAGAACCTGGCTGGCAGATGTTTTTGTTCACAGTTTATGGATACATAGCAAGAGAAATACGAAGTCAGTAATGAGGATTAACCATTCAAAATCTGAGTCTGCAGTTTACATACAGGAATGTGAATCCTGGCCCTTCTGTCCAAGAGTAAATTGCATGTTCCATGCTGTGTACGAAATCTTACCTGGCCTTTACTATGTAGGTAATAGAGATGCAGTATAATATGATGTACATCCTAAGCAACTACTCTAAGGGTTAAAGTCTTAGGGAAATGGTTACTGAAGCATAGAGTAATTTGCTGGCATGGCACAAAATCTCAGTTCCCATAACTAAACTCTCACAAATCCCAAAAGCCCTCTGGGATGTAAGTCTCAATAACTGTTCTGTGATTCTGTGATTCTTGCTTAGCTACTTTTTGTCAAGCGTAAATTGTGCCAGAAGAATGTACTTCAATTACCAGGGTAGGAAATAAAGTAGGAAACCAGCCTTTCTTTTGTAGAAACCTCAAATATTTTGTAGAAAGCGGCAAGGGCTTTTTCACTGAGATGGGCCATTCTCTGCTGCCCATGAAAGTGTCTGGAAAGTGAATGGAAAGTTTATGCATCCACTAGCTTGCTTGTTTGCCAACTTAAGTCAAATTGTTAGAGACAACCAATCTCTGAAGACGTTTCCAGAAGGATATTATTTGGTTTCTTTCAGACCAAACAAGATGTTAATGGTCTGGCCAGGCTTTAGTGGGACTTGAGGATGCTCTTAGGATAAATTCAAAAAAATAACTAGCTAGTTTAAGTCAGATAAAGCCTCTCAATATGCAGGTACAGGCAGTTCTGCTACTCTGGCATGCCACAATGATACTGTGGGAATACAAACACACTCTGTATAGCCCAAGTTTTACCCACTGAGCAAAGAAATTCCACAAAAAGAGACCCTCTCCCTGACATGTTCAACTCCCAATTCCACATAAAAGCACTCTGTTGTTTAGACAGGATCATCTTTTTCAGGCTTAGTGACTGCAGGACCTTATTCTGTAAGTACTGAGCAGCTTTTTGATGGCACTGGGAAGTCTGATTTCCTGACCTCTGAAGCCAACACCTAAAATACTTCAGATGAACATGATGAGAAATAGGGTCTTTTATTGCTTTGTGTTCCCAAGGGAACCAGGTGAGGGTGTCATCATGTGCTCAGTATCCTTGAAGCTGACCCGCCATGAGAAGACAGGCTACCAGGTAGCTGCCAACTGCCTTTGCTGGGGTTGTGAGCAGTCACTTGTCTTGCGTAAGAGAGTAAAACGTCAGCCTGCTGTGAACCTAGATTTGTACAGTTCTGTAAATACATAAAGGAAGAGGTCAAGTTTTCCCATTTTGCCTAGGATTAGGTGTTCTCTACGTAGTTTTACAGGGCAAGACAGCAAACTCTAGTGATAAATGGAATGGTAAATATATCACTTGAGATACAGCAACGCAGATCTGAGTCATGTGAGATATTTCATTCTTAGTGTAAAAACAAGAGAATGTTTATATTAAAGCAAAGCTTTAATGGGAGTGAAAAATTTCCACAATATAGAGATATAAAAAAATGTATGTTTAACGTGTGATATTTACAGGCAATGTCCTTCCTCCATTCATTTAGCTGAGGTAAGATTTTGTGACAAAATACAAGTTTAAGCAGTATTTCTAGGCCAATCCACCATAATCCGCTGAAGTATTTTATTGAATATGTGGGAATTTGAAGTTAAAGAAATATATTAGTACTGCCTGTGAAATCTTTTTCTCTGTGATATTTCCTTTCTTTTCTGCTAGCTAAGCAGAGAATGAAATGGAAATGGATTAATTTGATGATTACAAAATAAGAATGTGTCCATTGAAAATTAATTTTTAATGTTTTTTTCTTTTTTTTTTGTTTGTAAATAAAGTGAGCTTTTTTCATACACTATAGTTTTGCCAGTAGAAATCTACTGCTTATTTGATCAAAGATAGCATGAGAGCAGCTTCAGTCTTTTATGCAGATGTCATTCCCAGGCCAGAGAATTACTGGGGCTTTATTTTTGTTCAGCTCATGTGATCTCTTGTGATGGCCACTATAACCTGTAGGACCAGTACTGGTCTTGGAACAAGCAGGAATAATCATGTTGCTTTTCAGAGGCAACAGAGTCCTGGGTTTGAATTTGTCTTCAGGATACCACAGCTTGGGGTGTGATTCCAAGCTGTGATCTAGAGCTGAGAGCTTGCTTCTATCCTTGCTACCTTTAAAACACCTCTGGGTCAAAGTCCCACTTCTCACTGCTATTCTCTAAACAATGCATACAGTTGTAATCGAGCTTTGCTTTTGCGTTTAACACCTGGTCTCATTGAAGTCAACTGCCACCTATTGCTTGGTCCTGCAGTATAGGTGGCAGGGCATATATTAGCATTTGAAGAAAACTCATGATTTGGACATTCAGATAGCTTTCTAGGAGATATAAAATTAATTTTCAGAATAGTATTTGTCCTAGTGCTACAGTGCAGTTTGCCTTCTTTTAAGAAACAATTTGATACACAGATCGACTGTACATAGGGCAGTTTTGTGCGGCTTTGTTTAAATTTGTATTGTCATAAAAACAGTCATACCAGCAGATCATTGCAAAGCATTTAGCAGAAAAATGGGCATTTTACTCAGTGTGGAGTTTGTCCTCTTGAATGACTAAGCAGTAACTTGTCTTTTCTGCCTGGAAATGAATGAGTGCGACGTGAGCGCACTCAGGATGTGTCCCCCTCTAGACTGATGCTGCATTCTTGATACGCATTCTGCAAAAATTTGTTCCTCTTCCACAGGCAGCTTCTCCACATCTGATCTAACCTCTCCACTGTCCTGGCTCCCGTAACTATTTGGTATGTTGTAATTAGCAGAGTAACTGCCCCTCTCACCATTTCTCCTGGTACATCCCAAAGCATTTGCAAAGCTCCTGCTCCTGACCAGAGTGGTAGCATCTGACCGTACATCGTCCACCCTGTGTAAGCTGTTATGTTGAGTCATCCAACTAAATTGTCAGTTCTTGCAGCACAGGCCTGGGCTTTTCCATCTCTAAGTAATACCTTTCACACTGAAGGTGCTGTTAGAGATGGGTAGCTGTCAGGCCTCAAAGGCACTTCCAGCGTGATTTTCGTGAGCATTTAGGGACAGTTCTATTTACGTGCAGAGCACAATCTGCCCTCAGAAACTTGAATCCCAACATGTTGCCAGTAAAGCCATATTGCTAGAGAATGCAGTGCTGACACGGGAGATTTCCTGAGCCTTGAAAGGTTTCTGTGTCAGTTTCTAATATTATTCATATTAAAACTCATACAGAAGTTTCCTAATATGTGAACTAGAGGAGCTTTCTTGACACATTCTTAACGCACAGCATGGGGCGTCAGCTGCAAAGCGGCTCTTGCTGAGCCCATTTCTACTCTGCAGCCTGTCTGAACATGCAATCCCTACTGCGACGACTATCAGTAGGTTTGTTATTTCTCTGGTATTATGGGCCCTTTTATGTCTGGTCTTTAGAAACAACACAGAGAACAGATTTGGAATTCATTTTTAATGCTCTCATCAGTAAGCATTACCTTCAATTTATCAGTCCTCTCAGTGGAGGAACTGTAGACTCTGTATGTCTTTACCAATCAAGGAGATCTAGCTATGACTACTTTTTTTAAATCGTTGTTTATTTTCTGTTCAGAACAACTTCATGGATTAGCCCTGACTATCCTATTGTCAGATGCATGCAGAAGTTTATGCTGAATGCATAGATGTATATACATTACCCATTTTTTTTCAAGAGCAGGTCACGGAATGCGCAAGCATAGCTTTTACGAATTTGAGATCTGTTCAGATGACCCCTCTGTCTTTCTGACATCTCACTCAATTTTTTTTTTGCCTCAAGCCTATTGTTGCAGTTTAAAATTCCTTCTATCCTTTAGGATAAGAGAATTTTTCTGAGAACTCCGTTGTGGGTTTGTAAAGACGCACAGTCCTGCCAACAGGGTACACAGAGTTTAAATGTCCCAGGACTGTGTTTCATTATAAGCCTTGTGAAATCTTGGCTCCGTTACAATCACTAACTGAAAATTTTCCGTAGCCTTAATTCAGCATTTCCCCAAACCATTCATAAAAGTCTCGAACCCTTGGTCAATTTTGAAAGATTCAGTACTAGTATTTTTTCAGCCTACAGTTTCATTACTTAGGGAGTGAAAAAGGTTTAAATATTTTGAAAATTTGGCTATGTATTTTGTTCTAGTGAGGCAAGAACAGAAAAAAAGTTATTATTCATGAAAGCAAAAGAGATCAAAAAGACTTCACAAACAGTATTTCATTACTTTGTTAGATTAACTGTGTTATATTCTGATCACACAGGCAGTAGGTTTAGTGCATTCTTCCATATGCATAGCTTGTCGTTGGTAGCTTACCCTGGACAGGCTCCTCAGGTAGAGACAGAGTTTTTCTGCCTGGAGGCAGGATGCAAGAGCTACAGAAAATAACTGGCATGTAGTAGGGATCTGATTCATTTTCAGATGTCATCAAAACGCTTACTTGCACACCGTTGTACTTTACTATGAAATGCAGTGATAATCATTAGGATTTATGCGGACTCACAACTTTAAGGATGCTACTTCGGTAGCTTCATGTTTGGCATTCACTGGCTAGGAAGTACCTATACTGTTGCCATTAAAATCCAAGGCAAAACTCACAAAGGTGTGACAGTAAAAAATCATGTGGAGGTTCAAGGTCAGACATAGTATGAAAGCTGTTAAATACAGCACTAGAGGTTAGTTCCAAAAAGGTTGCATACGCGGTTAAGACCTCGTGCAGTAGGAAGGGTACAAATAGGTAGGTGGAGTAGCTTGATTCCGTATCCGAACCAGAAGACCGTGGTTAGTACATCATGAGACACTAAACAACGTCATGTAGACTCGTGCGTGCTCATTGGAAGGTTTCAGTCATTAGGGTTTCTACACAAACTAGTTCAACAAAACCCAATCTCTCATGTTTCAAACTAGTTGTTTTAAATCTCTACATCAAAAAGAGTGTTTTAGCAAATCATAAGTTAGGAGGGGAGAACACTGGATTGCAAATTATTTTATCTTTGGATTCCAAGTTAGAATGTAAAACTGTGCAATCCACTGTTTTACATTCACTGTTGTGAAGAAGAGGAAAATTCAGACAGGAATTAGGAGGACAGAGTACTCATTAGTTGAAAAGCAGATGGTAGCCAGTTGATGAATAATCAGGATATTCTTGCATAGCTTTTTCTTTTTACTAGTCTGAAAGGACAGCCCCAGAAAGACACTCTTAAAAAACCAAAGACTCTTACTATTGTGGTCAGTTCAGATGGAAGGGCTATTCATAACTTTTGGGGATCCAAGTGGAGTGGGAGAGATGTTCTGTATGCTGGGGAAACTCATACCAAGCTCTTCTTCAGACATAAATTTTCAAGAGCCCCTGCATCCTTTGACTGGGTAGTCAGGCTCAACACTCATACTATGCCCTTGCACTGTTTGCAAATACTTGATTTCGTTCCACTTTTCTTTAAATAAATTCATTTTTTCTGGATTGACTAATTAGCTGTAGGAAGAAGCAAATAACTTTTCTGCTTACACAAAAAGGACCTTGGAATTGGAGACCCTCTGCACATATCTATAACAAGCTAAACAAAAGATGTTTGCTACCTAATCTAGGGGATAAACACTAACTTTTCAGTGACAAAACACAGTCTTTTACCAATGCCAACAGTTTGAATAAAATCTTGCAAGTTTTACATCTGGAAATACATTAACCATTTTTTTTTACTTGTTGGGATTTTTTTAAATATTGTGATTATTCAATCTATTCCTCAACATTCAAACTGAAAAAAAATAGTGAAGGTTTATTGATGTAATTAAAGGCTCTCGTAAGTCAGTTTTTGCATTGTGTGATTTATTTAATGTACCTGCCTGCATCCTCACCTGTATGTAGATGGAGCTGCAATAAGCAATAATCAAAATACACAATCTTTCCAGAAAATCACCACATCATGAATACAGAATTAGTATCCTTTGCATTATTTAGCATCTCCATAGACAATGAATGGTCCCTGAGTGAAGAACTGAAGTGATCTGTAAAGTACATATCCCCTTCAGTTCCTCAGCTCTATTAGTTGATGACATGGACAGTGGGATCGAGGGCACCCTCAGCAAGCTTGGTGACGACACCAACCTGTGTGGTGTGGTTGACACACTGGAGGGAAGGGATGTCATCCAGAGGGACCTTGACAGGCTTGAGAGGTGGGCACATGAGAATCTCATGAGGTTCAACAAGGCCAAGTGCAAGGTCCAGCAGAGCAATCCCAAGCACAAATACAGGCTGGGCAATGAGTGGATTGAAAACAGCCCTGTGGAGAAGAACTTGAGGGTGTTGATTGACAAGACCCAGTAGTGTGCACTCACAGCCCAGGGGCTGGAACAACTCTCATATGAAGAAAGGCTGAGAGAGTTGGGGTTGTTCAACCTTGAGAAGAGAAGGCTCCAAGGAGACCATATAGCAGCCTTCCAGTACCTGAAGGGGGCCAACAAGAAAGCTGGAGAAGGACTTTTTACAAGGGCTGGGGTGATAGGACAAGGGATAATAGTTTTACACTGAAAGAGGGTATATTTAAATTAGATGTAAGGAAGATCTTCACTGTGAGGGTGGTGAGTCACTGGAACAGGTTGCCCAGAGAGTCTGTGGGTGCCGCATCCCTGGAAATGTCAAGGCCAGGTTGAATGGGGCCTTGAGGAGCCTGGTCTAGTGGGAGGTGTGCCTGCCATGGCAGGACGGGTGGAACTAGATGATCTTTAAGGTCCCTTCTAATCCAACCCAAACCAGTCTGATTCTATGATTATTACAATTGCTTTCCCATTTTCTGGTAGGGAAAAAATCTCATGCATTTATCTGTCTGTATACAGCACCGTTTTAGAAAAGAATACTTGCTAGATTAGCTGACTAACTCCACATTTGGAATCTGAAGCTCTGTGGCTTTAAAGTAGTTCACAGGCACTCACAGAGCATGGTGCAATAAATGCTTTTCTGCATTCCCAAGGTCATCAGGACTTCAGTCCGCATCAGCAAGGTTAGCTACAGCAAGCTTCCTTGCTACAGTTCCCGGCCAGTGAGAGACACCAGGAACTAGAACAGGACTGTCTGGAGAGCTGAATTTGAAGTGATCATCAGTCACAGGTGCTGCCCCACAGAACGATATAGATTTAGTATGGTGCAATGGGACAGCATTTTGGTTTGCAGGGGTTCTAAAAACCATCTGTCCTTATATATGAAGTTCTGTGGAAAGCACCACTCTGTATGCCCTTGGAGGGTTCAAAAAAATGACGCTTGCAGAGTGCAAACCTAAGGTAACAATTGCCAACAATTTCATGTCCTTATACCAGGCATTGATTTGCGCTAATCTCTCCCTATGTAGTTACATGTATAGCCAAATATGTTTTACATGTATAAGAATATATAATTCTCTCTCTATTATATGTATATTCTGTGGTTACGTAGTATATGTATGTATGCTTGTGTGGACACCAATATAGAAAAAAATGATCTCTGCAGCTACGCCATCCTCAGGAGGTGAAAGCAATGCAGATCTCACCAGATCCATGCTGCAATCACCTCTGCTGAAATTGCTGTGTCATGCAATCTCTGATGATTGATTGCTTCATTGTATCTAGCTTCCAGTAAAAACCTGTGTAACCAGAGAGAGATCGAGTTTCTGAAACCTGCCTATTGTTTTGGTGGTTGACAATGAAATATGGCTGTAGCCATTGACTACATCTGTTAATACACCTGAGATAAATCCTAAATACTTGCCAGTTGACTGAGGGACCTTCTGTTTTTATCACTCAGGTTCATTGCATTGTACTTGTATCTTCTGGAGTAAGAAGAGTCATATCATCACAATCATCAGACAAACTGATACTAACAAGGCTTACTGCTTGAAGTCTCAGGAGAAATATGGGGGATTCAACTGTCCTGAGAAAATAATCTAGTTCTGATTCTGGAAATGCTTTGTTCAAAGAGAGGAGCAAGAGATAACAACAAAACAGAAAGGCAGGCTGACGCTGGTGTTCTTCAGGCTGTATCTCTTTTGTGGATAAACACCAGACTATCTGATTCTCTTGAAGTAGGCAAGAGACTCTCTGCTGTCTTCAGCAGAATTGAATACTACCCAAGGGCATGTCAGCGGTGAAGACTGTCAATCAAACAAGCTTGGTAATGGTCACTCATCATTCATTTTTATTTAGAAGATTAAACTAAGAAGACACTCATTTTAAAGCTTTTAATTCTAAAACCAACACTAAAATAAAGCAGAAGAGTTAAAACTAAAGTACTGTGACAATAAAGCACATGTTTTCACATTCAAATTTGATAAAAGACTTTATGGTATGCACCTTTCTAATAAAAATGTAGCAGGTGCTAACTCATTAAAATAATAAACTGTATTATACATCGTGCGGCACTATAAGAGAGTAGAGTTTCACAATAACTAGGTAGCATTTGTATAAAGAAAATAGTTATATTAAAAGACATCTCTGGGCTCTGGATGACTGAAAGGTTTATTTTGCTAAGATTACACAGAAGGTGAATGTACTGTACCATGTACTACCATGAAATTCAAAGATAGAGAAAGGAATCTTTTAAGTTTAGGAAAAAAATGTGAAACTAATTAAGATTTTTAATTTTAAAAAATTTGGCTGGCCTCTACATTGGGATCTCATGTGACAAGATCAGCTATGTGCCTGTTCCTTGCTGAGATTCTGGTCCCATTCAAGTGTTAGTATTCTCACAGACTTCTGAGGCAGAATTTCACTCAGAATGTTCTATATTTATCTGATTTCAAATAAGACTTTCATAGTTTGGAAGGATTTAGCTTTCAGCCTCTTTTAGCCATCTCTAAAACAATCCAATGATACCTCTGCATTTACTTCACACAGAAGCTGAAGAAGGACTGCAGTATGACTCTCCTATTACTATCACACAGCACATGTTCATCTTTAAAAGTGTGCTGGCTACATGGAAACATGGGCAACTAATCAGCTGCTTGTTTAAGCTACACAAATTTATATCAGAACAGCTGCATCTACGTATGTGGTTTTGTACTTGAATCTAGGATTGGAAACAGACTGGAGGGTCAGGGAGCAGAATAAGGAAGAATAAACGCTGCTATGTCACTCATAGTTCTTCCTTTTCAGCTCCTGCCAGTTAGCTTAGGCCAGTTCAGTTCACATCATGGTGGAACTGCTGCGACTCTCAGTATCCTTCCTTCCTCTGTTTCACATATCTAATTCTGTTAGACTGTTTATTCATCAGTTCAACTGAAACTTGCTAAAGACTTCAAAATGAATTATTCCTGAAAGGTAATTTTATGCCACAAAAAAAACTCTAAAAAGTTTCAATAGGGCTCACCGTATATAGGCTTAGTCTTTAAATAAAATCAACACCAGCAGTGCTTACAGGTGCTCATCAACAGATTACTCCTCTTGCAGTGACAGGTCTCTCTTTACAGGAAATTCTTGCTCAGGAATGACCTTTTCTAAACTGTATCCTAAATTGCACGGTGACTCAGATGGCTGCCTGTTTTCACAGTCAGCTAGCCAGCAATAGTAGCTTCACCACTGCTTTAGTCAAAGCAACTCCATAGTACAAGCTAATGTGTTTCAGATAAATCACAGAGCAGCCAAAGACAAGAGCAGATGTAATGGACTTTCTTCTGTTTAAAAAATAGTATGCGATGTCTTTCATTTCTTTCGCAGCATTTTCAAATCCCTATACCTAGATGGCAGCTATAACTAAGTGTTGACTCTATGGAAATGCCCTGGACTTTCTTCTTAGTTCTTTCTGTGCTCCAGGCAATGGAGATGAAGTGGAAGCAGGAGCACAAATTCTCATTTCAATTTGTATCCACTATGATTGTTCTGCTTCATCATTTTCTTTCAATGGGCCTTGCTTTCTAACAATATGCATATCATTTTTCCTTGTCACAGCACAAACCCAATCACACCCACAAGGTTTATCATACCACTAAACAGCAACACCACAATGTCTCCTTCTTTCCTGTGGAAGCAGCTTACAGGCTGGAATGTCCAGCCAGCTGGTTTTGAAGTAATGGAGGCTGCTGGCAAGGAGACACCCAGTAAAAACAAATCAACAAGTAGCACTTGGAGCTACCTTCTGCCCTAGCAGCTGGTGGGACAGTCTTATGTATCATTCCTCAAAACGAGTTTTTGCTTTTTTGTATGTTTCCTGACACTGATAGGAGAGAAACACCTGTGAATGCAGTCTGAGCTAATACATCCAAAAGGCCAAAGGGGTGAACTATTTCTTTTCTTACTTTCTAATTCAGCAGGATGACGTTTACAGACTGAAAACAGAATGGATGTTGGAGATGTTGAGTGGCTAGTAAGCAGGACTTGAGAGCGTATCGCTGGGAAGGACACCTGGTAGCAAACTAAACGAAGACCCGCTGGGGTCTTGAAGAGTCATAGAAGCACTGGTGATGGCCTTCTGGGTGACAGAGGCTTTCTTACCTTCAAGCCAGTATGTTACCATGTCTCCTTTCCCCTAAGGAAGAAAATCAGTTATAGGTTTATCATACTACCCATCATTTGTGTAATAGTCTTCTTATTAAAACTCAAAGCAAGTCCCAAAAGAAAACTGATGTGCCTGTCAACCATTTTACACACAGGGAAGCTGAAGCATAACATTTTTCCTTACAAGACAGTGGCAGCACTGTCAATTAAAACAATTCTTTGAAGTCCCATCCAAATGGGGGTCCAGAAATGTGTTAGTCCTCTTTTGTAACTTATGGTGATTTATGATCTCTGAATGACCTTTTTTTTTTAATTTCAAGCAGTTATGACAAAGTGACATGCCACATTATTTCCAAGTTAGACTAAGTCCTTCATCTCTGAATTATCAGAGTTGTCTCATGAACAAGACCATGGAATTGGTCCTGATTTAAAATTAAGGCTGCTTTCTTCAGTGACAGGAACCAGTCTAATCCAGGGACTCTGATACATAGAGGACTGCATGGGTTAAAATTCAGAGATTCCAAAGTACTTTCACACTCTCCTCTCTGAAAAGCTGAGTATAAATGTTGCATACACACCTTGACTTGTAAATTCCCACGGCATACTAACACATACTTTCCAATCTGCTCCAACAGCTGGTATGCACTTGAACTGCACTGTATTTTGAGAGCTGCAAAGAGAAACAACTGTCATATTATCATTAAACATATAAGACAGACCAGTCGCTCTCTGTGTGCCAAAGACTTCAAGATTCATTAATGAACACCTCCTTGCTTTTCTCCGTGTCTTTCCTGTCGCTCCTCTGTTATTTGAAATGTTCACACAAAGAGGCCAGCATCCTGGTCACTTTGTAAGAGCATCCCAGGACAAATATGTCGCTGTCGACAAATACTACTCTTCGCACCATTCACCTAATATTATTTGTCTACTCTTCACAGCTGCCTGCCTGGAGTTACTAGGAACACACTTTTTGTCTTGTGAAGAGAACCATATATAGTTCTGGTCAATAAAGAGCCAATGCTTTCTTTGCACATACAGTTTTCAGCAAATTCTAAATGTTAAAGAAACAGCCATCCTTGCTCTGTACCCAAGCTCATAAATAGAAATAGGGGGAAGAGGCAATATTACCATATTACCACAATTTCTTTTTTAAAAGACATGATTTTTCCTTAGTGGAGAATTAATCTTCATATAAACTCTGGCTGTCTTACCTCCTGCAAATGATGCAGAAAGGACCAAGGAGGATGACAGATAGAACAAATTCTGAAATACTCACAGAATACTCACAGATTCTGTGATTCTGTGACACAGAGTAAGATTGTCTTATTGATTTTTCATTTTTCTTGTATCGGAAAATGATGGGGGTTTAATATCCACATTTTTTTGTTGTTGTTTAAATAATTTTTTATTGACAGTCTCAAAACACTCCCTGTGACCAGGAAATATATGTTTCAACATATCCAGACATATCTCAGAAATATTATTTCTAGAAGATACATGATATTTTAACTGATCATCCTGCTTGGGAATAAGAAGACACTAGCACTCATGCTACAGCTGATAACTCTAATTTACATTGCTAGTAATTAATTAATCTACTTCAAAGTGATCATCTTAGGGTTAAAACATGTTAATGTAATTTTAAATCCTTGGATCTACGACTGGAGAAAGAGGAAGATTAAAGAGAGGCTTAAAAGATAAGAAGCTCTGTCTTTTTACTTAAGTTTATGGTGTTGATGCACAATGTGAAAAAGACTAACACAAAGCACGGAAGATGGAAAGTGAAGAATGATGGAAGCAGATTCTGAAGGCATTAGTTTTAAGGTAGTCCAGATGAGATGATACAAGGAATCTGAATGGAGGAGGAGAAGAAGGAAAGAACTTATTTGGGAGACTGACAGAAGTAAAATGCAGTTATATGTGTTACACTCAGGCTAACATTTGCTTTGAAAAAATGTTTAAAATGGTGAGAAGGAATGGATCCTGGTTATTTCTCAAATCCTCACTCTAAACCTTCAAAGCCATCATGTAGGACCACTCCTCTGACTTTCTGCCTTTTTTTCTAGTGGATCATAATAGGTATTGAAAGCATCACTTGAAATTAAACTTGAAAACACATATTTTGCTAACTCAAATCAATTTTAAAAGCTTTGCAATAACAGCCATAAAACTATTCAGCTTCATTTCATGAATGAAAAAAAAACAAACATCAAGGTTGTTTGACGAATCACTCCCTCAATCTTTTCAATTTTTATTTTTTTTTACTTTTACGGTTCGTATGTTTGTACTGGCTAAAGATGAAACTTGCTAACTAAACATGGAGCTTTATTATCTTCTGGAAAGAGGTGAAAGTGAGGAAATCTCCATGATTTAATGTTTAGAGATTTCTGTCTAATCTCATTACTGGAGAACACATGTATATATAATCTTCCATACTGGTTAAGGACAGACATAGCTCCCATGGTGTCCTACCATCTCTTGTGCTCTCCATCAGAGGAAGTTATCAGTGAAAAAGAGGAGTATATTTTTACTATAAATTAAGCTGGGTGCCAGGAAGGAATAAAACCAGTAAATATATCCAGTTACCTCTTATTTTATCTGATTCATACTTTTTTTTTTTTTTCATTGTCATGAACTCCAAAGACATGAAAACCCTCTCTGAGACTTGGGGAGTGAGGGGATCTTGTTAAAAAGATTGTAGAGAATATTACTGGCATAATTTGCCCACAGCAGATTGGACCCAACACCCTCCTTACAGGATCTGCAGTCATTTAAACAGGACAGGACTCAACACAACATTTTTCAGAACTCTTTAAAGGATAGTCAAAACCATATCTGCAGTTTCTTCATTTTTACCTTCACTGGTAGATTCCATCCTGGAAGCTGTGTTCACAGTATCTCCAAACAAACAATAGCGTGGCATTTTGGTCCCAACAACTCCAGCTACGACGGCCCCTGTTAAAGAAAAGAGAACAAGGTATTTTATGGATTTAAATCAGTTAATCAGCCTTGCAGCCTCAGGGCTGTTTCCTACATTACCTTTTATCTCATTCATTAGCCATCCCATACCAAGAAATTAACTTCATTTTTTTTTATGGAGAGGAAACGCCACTACAGAAACATTTATTAAACCAGAGGAGGAGTCTTTTGCAGCCCTCTCGACATACCTGAATGGATTCCTGCTCTTATCTTTAGGAGAGTGTTGGGCTTGTGTGGGATCTTAAAAGTCTTGCAGACATCCAGAAGGTCTAAAGCCATACTTGCAATCTCTCCGGCATGAAGGATTCCATTTTCCCTGGGTACTCCCGACACCACCATATCTTAAAACAATAAGGCAATTATTTCAACCTTTATCATTACACACAGATTTAGCAAAGGATGTTGCCTAAGGCAGAAAAAAATAAAGCCCCATTCCTTTATAACCTGTAGCATAAATACGACTGCTGAGCAGAGAAAGTTAGAAACAAATGAAGGCTAAGGCAGCAGCTCATATATGTAACTACCATAGCTCTGAAAAACGTTGGATTTCCTTCTTACTTTTCCATAAAGTTTATTCCCTCCTATCCGTTCTTCTTCCCTCCTTCCACTGAGGACACTTGAAATGAGACAGGAAATGGAAAAGTGCCTGTTCAATACCTTCTGTCTCTGGGTAGATGTTACAGAAACAATGATTTCCACTAAGCATTGTCCTCTGCTTCCTGCACTGACTCTTACTGTGTAGGACAAGAGAGAGGTGCTCCTACAGAGCATTAAGAGAGGGAAGGTTGTCATGGTCTTTGCCAAAAAGACAGAGACAATAAAGTTTATGGAATGACATCTATGCTTCCATGTAGAAGGTAAAATTTTTCAGTTGTGTTCCTATGAAACTGAATCCCAGTTGCCAAATGGGATTAATCTGTTTCCAAGGTTTAAAATTAGACTGTAGAGGTCATACT
>VWZK01020255.1:797-14508 GCA_013396935.1 Baryphthengus martii
CGGATACCTCACCCCGCCCAGAAACACTCGCATGTCTGGCGCTGCCCCAGAGTGACCCAGCGGTCCCTTCATTTCCTTCCCACAGAGCGGCTGCGGCTCCGCCAGCTCCCGCTGCTTGGTGCCCGATCACAGGACAGACAGGTCAGCCCGGAGCAGAGGCTATTCGTTCCAGTCTCTGACTTATTTATATAAATCAAACGGTGAAGGGACAATTTTCCCCCTAGAGTTCTTTTTCCATCATCTGAAGAACTGAAGATACATATTAAATCCTTTGCTAAAAAAAATACACTGCTGTCCAACAACTTCATGGAAGGGTTGAGATTTCCTCAGCCTCTGTGATGCAGCGAGCCGGACCAGAAGATCTCAAGATCACCTTCAAAAGCAATAAACTTACATTCTGGTTCCAGAGACTGCCAGGAGTAAGGGATGACAGTCAGCTTCAGTCTCATTACACACCTACAGTCTCATAATATATCTACATAATACATCAACTGTCATCAATTGATGAATAATTTCTATTTTTTTCTTTAGTACTGTTCATAGCTCTCTCTGATGTGTCACCCAGCATTTCAGTGGCTGTCAGTATCAGTCCAGTTCCTATCTGGAGCCACATGAGAATGTTACTTATCTAGGAAAAAAACATATTCGAGCCCATTTCTTCAAGAAAAAAAAATAAAAATAAATAAACAGAAGGAAGCTGTCTGTTTTGACAAAAAATATTTTGCTTGGTGTAACACTGTTGCTAATGTAAACCAAGTAAACCATGAAAATTTCAACTGAGTATCTGTATCTGAAAAGACAGAAAAGAGTCAAAAACTCTGACAGAGACAGGGTTGTCATGTTACAAGGTGACTGGCAGACTCCTCTGCTCACAAAATATTTCAGGCTGCCTGGGAGGGCTCCTGTATTCTACATGTTCAGTTAGTTCCATGTGGAAAATTATCAGGTGCTTCTCCAACAGGAAGATGACCGAATGCAGCAGCTCCAGAAGGCCTGGACTTAACTTTGCTCCTCTCTCCATACTGTCCTTGGTTTAGAAAGCACTCTTGGTTTCTGGGGACACAGAATGTTCATTTTCACGTCCTCCTCCTTGTTCCTCAGCGCAGCGTCTCTTGACCCCTCCATCTCTGGCGTGTTTCACTGCAGTGAGGTTCACAGACGGCACATACGGAGAACAGGGACATGAGAGGACACAGGACAGGAGCCAGTCATGGGGATTAACCTGAGAGCAGAAGGCAGAGAGATATGAGGCACAGTATAACAACCTGAGAAGAAGAGTCTGTGACTTGGATCATACTCTGGATGTATCGATTCACTTACCAAACTTTTCAGTACAGGCTCCCTCTGTTTGATTTTAAGCGCAGAGAACACTAGATACTATCAGAATCAAGAACAGACAGACAGCCAGATCGCCTCCATAACTTTGTTCCAAATTCAGTGCCGCCTTGAATGGGAAAAAGATGTCAAATGGGAGTTTCCAGTGCGCTTGGGGCTGGCCTCGTGGAGGTTCTGGCCATTCTGTCACATCAGTGAAGGTAACGACAGTCGTCAAAGGTACCGTGCTGGTGCTCAGCAGCTGTGACAAGAAGGAAAGCACGAGTTTAGCAAGCTTAATACAAAAGATACATCCCTCCAAGATTTGCCAATAGACACCCACTGCAGATGACTGGCAAACAGGATGTCCTTAGGATGGTAGGAGTCAAGTGTTCCAGATAGATTTTTTTAATGGAGTAACTCCTCTTCCCCAAAATTGATACTCTGCAGGTAAGGGTGACGGAGCACTGGAACAGGCTGCCCAGGGAGGTTGTGGAGTCTCCTCTGGAGACATTCAAGACCCGCCTGGACGCCTTCCTGTGTGATGTCATTTAGGTTCCTGCTCTGGCAGGGGGATTGGACTTGATGATCCCTTGAGGTCCCTTCCAATCCCTAACATTCTGTGATTCTGTGAAATTGAGGGCACAAGTCTCAGAAGAGATCAGTAGCTCCTGTGCATCCTATGTCGGAGATCTCCAGAAGGGAAGCAGTGACTCAGGCTCTGCTAGAGTAAGCCTTCTATTCCAAGCAAAGATACATCCACTAGTTGGTAATAAGAACAGAAGCATAGCTAGCTGCAATTTTAATAAAATTATCTATTTTATGTAAGATAAGATCACCTAGCTCTTCGAATAGGTGACTGCTGCCACAAACAGGACTGCCACAAGATCTGATCCTTTCAATAAAATATCAATAAAGCGGAAACTCAATAAAACAATGAATTTATTTCTCCCATTTTAGGATATTGTTTCACAAAAGAGGTGGATTGGTAGGTCAGCTGATAAAGACAGAAGAGGGAACTGAACTTCTACAACCTCAGTTTCTTTCCGTTTCAATAGAATGCTGTAATTCAACTAAGACCCTTGGGACCAAGGCTACGTGTTGTTTCATGGCTGGCTGTGGCTTACGTAAGACTGTGCTGCTGCCAAAAGAGCAGCCTCGCTCCCTGTCCCGGTTCCCAGCTCTGCATGCCAGCCTCAAGAGAGGGAATCCACTGGCAGTTGGGCCTTCTTGCCCTCCATGCCAGATCATTCCTTGGCCACAATTACCACTGCTGAGCAGTTACAATTAGAATTCCCCCTTCACTCCTGATGGATCCGAGTTCCCCTATCAATGAGTAAATCACCTTGGTCAACAAGAAGCCTCAAAATTATTCTGGCTTTGTGTCTAGACCTTCAAACTTTGCCTTAAAATCAGAGATTAGTGGGGGAAAAGAAACAAATGAAAATATACAGAGCCCCTCCTCAATAGCAGGGAGAAGGCAGCCACAAGCAACTTCCAGCACACTCCTGTATGGTTCTACGTCATTTAAGACCCTGTTGCATTTTCAGGAAGTCCAAATACAACTGCGGCCAGATATTGTGGATGGGTGCAGAAAATGCTGTCTTTCCTGGGTCCTGTGTTTTCTGGTCAGTTATGAGGGCAACTCTGCAGTGACATAGTGTGATCTAAAGGAAAAGGTTTTATCTAAAGAATGGATAGTTCTCAGAGAATCTGTAGGCTAAACCTGGAAGTGACATCATTTACAAGTAAAGCAACATACAGCACACACCAGTGATCTTGCTGCTGTGCTTACACCCGACTACAATTCTTAACTGGTGGCGATGGTACTGACTGGTACCTTTGCTAAAGCGTCTTTACCAACAATCCTGATTTGTGGATTGCCACTGATGAAGTCACTGTTAATTTTAATGGTGTGTTTCTTTCTTACTGATAGAAACTTGCTTTCTTATCATTTGTTTGCAATACACCTTACAGCTCTAACATCATTAGCACCAGTTGCTCAAGCAGATGAATCGTGAACCTCCTAGTTCTTGACTGTCCAATCCTTACTGGGGAATACGCACCCTGCCCTTCGCCTAGGAACTCAAGCATCCCTCCTCGGGCAGAAGCTTTGTTAACGGAGCCAGGAAACAGCTCAGATTTAGAAAGTATCTTCATGGGGTGGGGGTGTCAGTTTGCCTTAAGGTAACACATGTTTTACAAGATGAACATTTTCCTGTCGTGTTCTTTCTATATATGTTGCAAGGAGAGAGGACGAAGAGGTACCATGAGACACATCCAAACAAGTGATGTAAGAATCTCATTCAGACTGAGTCCGAAGTTCAAATAGTACAGACCAGACAGACACTTCCCACGTCATACCTCACTGCCATGAGAATGCCACGAGCAGGTGTCAGCTGCTCCCCCTAAACACCTTGAAGGGAAATGCAGGCCTTGAAACACACGCGCTGCCCAAAGACTTTGCGATGTCAGGAATCCAGCCTTGCACCAAAATGAGATCCACCAACACATGATTGAAAAAGCTAATTTATCCTCCTTTGCGGACCTGTTAGCTCCACCTTCCTGCTCGCATCATAGAATAGTCTGGGTTGGAAGGGACCTTTACAGGTCAAGTCCAACCCTCCCACAGTGGGCAGGGACATCTTCAACTAGATCAGGTTGCTCAGACACCCATCCAACCTGACCTGGAATGTTTCCATCATGTAACCTTCTCTTAAGAAACCTGCTTTCTGGCTTATAACCTTTCCTCCTAATTCTTCCAATCTGCTGCCACCAGCATTAGCCTCTTCCCCAGCTACTTGGTGGTGATTTCAGAACTCCCAGAGGAATAGAAATACCTTCTTGCACAGGTTATCAGCACAGTGTGGAGTCTACAAAAGTGACACCAACGCATATTCCATACCAAGGCTTTAAGGGATAATCATGCAGTTACTGAATGTTTGTAATCATGACTTTATATTGAACACAATCAAAAGTTTAATGTTTGAAGTGGCAGAAAGTGGTTTGAGGTTGGAAAGAAGGTACCCTACCCTTGCCAGTTGTACAACTGACTGAGGACAGGACTGATAAGGCCATAAAACCACCTTCCTCTACGGAGCTGTTAAACACAAACTCTTGCCATTGCTGCCAGACCACTCGTAAGTTCAGTAAATCTCACCTCAGTAATATCAAGAATATTTGATTCATTAGTTCTTAAATAACCTGTGAATCCCATTTAATTACATCTATGTGTGAGAGACAGGTTTTAAATTCCATACCTTCAAGGGGTGACACTGATAGAAGTACCGTGCACCCAGTATTTGAGCTTGTGGGTTGGACAGGAGGCCCACCTTAGTCCACAATATCTGTATCTCCAGGGTCACAGGAACCACGCAACAAGAAGTGCAATTCACAGCCTGAAAATAATACATACACCAAACATCTTACTATAGAATTTTAAAGGTGAAAAAGGACCATTATGGTCAAAGTCTAGTATCTCGGATAGCACAGAACCTGAATCAGACACTTCAGCACTAACCCCATAAATTCAGGTCAGGTCAACATCCAATTTTAGCGCTACATCCATCTCATTGTCATCTCACTTCCAACCAGAATTTGCCTCATGTCTACCACTTGAATTTTGCATTCTGTTAGGCCATTTCCTGACAGATTAATAATTATTAAAATAGAATCTCTCCCTCCTCCATAAGTACTTGGAAAATCAGAAAGGATGATAGTAACAGAAAATAATAGGAAGTAACCAGGTAGTATTAGTTCTAGAAGGCTATCAGAAAACTAGGTAATACAACACTGGATTCAGTATTAAACTCTTTTTTGCCCATTCAAGCAGCAGGAACAGGACTCAAGAGATATTAAACCTGTCAAGAGCTTGTTTTTTATTAAGTATCCTAATTATACAAACCGTAATACTGACTGCTTACAGGCACTAAGACCCCTGAGAGCCAGTGGATCATCACACAAAGAAAGGAAGCCCAGGTGAACAACCTGGTTCTTTTTCTCCTAGGCCCACACTTCCCCAAGGCAATACAAAGGTATGAAAGGAAAAATATTCACAGCTGGTCCTTTTGCACTCCTATCACCTGCACACTGCAGTTCTGAATCAGGACGGTCGTCCACTCTTCTGCCTGGGCTGAATGAGCACTGCCGGTGATAGCAAGGTCCTCTGCTTTGTCCATCCCCTGAAGAGCCTTGTATAACTTCTGCTGGATGTAACTGCAGTTACTTTCTTCCAGTGCTGGAGATAGACTGGAGATGAAAAAATAATAGCTTTGACAAAGTGATTTCCAGGGCAGGAAAAGAAAAAAAGTTATCAACATCCCTCCTCCATAATGAGTATTTCTTCCACTCTTGTAATGAGTCAACGGAATCATTACAGAAGTATTGGTATTAAATGGATGCATTTTCAATCTTCTCTGCAATGAGAAGGGAGAAGCATATGGCAGGGTAAGGCATAAGGAAAACTGACAGCTCTTGGTTATCTTATCACATCAGTGGTGATTTACCTGCCCTGTCATGACCAAAAGAATGATCCAAATCATCAAAACAATAACTTTTAAGTTCCATTTATAATTTGCTCGTCCAATACAAACTCTGCTCTTGCCCAAGACATGTTGCCAGACTACAGCCTCAAAATGTCCCCAGGAGACCTTCACAATGTTCAGATTGTGATTCAAGTCCTCTTAGGAGCATATGAAAGATCTGTAGAGACCCATTGGTGAACTTTGGGAAGTATGCAGGCTCCACGGCAATGTGTGACAGACTAGAAAAATGTACTAAGTGAGTTCACACCTTCCAAAGGTGTCAAGGAGGGTGACTGCAGAGTGTGGTGTTACCTGAGCGTGCAGCCTGCCCTTGTATTTCTTCCAAATTGCACTGTGTGTCTGAAGAACTGTGAGCAACTTCCATCACCTTCACTCTGTAAAATGCTCATCTGACAAACTGCGAGTCAAGAAGCCAAAGCATAAACAGACAATATAGGACACAACTTGTATTTAACAATCCTGTTGTTATCCACACCGCCAAACAGGAATGCAAACACAGAAACTGTTAAAGTTTTGTGAAATGGTGCTTACAGACTTAATTAGGCCATTAGATAAGCAGGATGTCAGAAGCAAAAGGACCATCCCTGAAGTTATCCAAATGATTGACTGGACGTCTGCGAAACCCTGAGAACAGAGCCAGACATCATTGAAGAAAACAACATCTTGGGAAAATGCAGACCTGTGCTTAGAGATTACATTGTTTTCATGATTTTTTGTTTAAAATAATGATTGGCACTATCCTGAATGAATTAGCAATATTATTTTTAATTACTAACCAATCATAGTAAGAAGGGTGTTAATAACTGCGTGTATAAATGTAGCAGGAGCCGTTTCTTTATGGTGTGCTTGATTTGTGGAAATTCACCAAGCACCCCGGCTTGTGTGACTCTGGAATAAACAGCAATGTCTCTGCTGAGTGTGTGATTTTTGGCTATTGCACACCGGGCAACGAATCCGCACTTTGTCGGACAACACTGTCACCCCACATTCCTCCTTATCCCCATGGCAGGACTACAATTCAGTCATAACAAAAGGCCTGCTGATGGCTGCAGTGTAATACTGAGGAATGCCCTTGCGGATCTCTAGGTAGAATCTCTACAGTCCGACAACAGAGTACCAGAAATCAACAGATCCAGTGAAAAATAAAACTTGACAGTAGAAAAAGGATACCTGGTTCATGGCACCACTGTTTGCAATCAACAGTGGCGCTCCAGTGATATATCCAGGATTTCCACTTCTAGGCAATGTATGAGAAAGATTCCTGGTCTACAAAAAATAAAAGGGAAGAAAGAAAGAATAAAACAGCAGCACCAATGAGATCCAAGAATGAAGATCAAATTCAGATTCTCAAAAATGTAAATATAACCCATTTTTCGATTGACTGAATATTATGCAGTACTAAAACCTCCATTATTTGTTTCCAAATCCTCTTTCTTACCTGGCAAGTTCATCTGCAGTTCAGGGCGTAAAAAAATAAATGTCAATACCCTGAAATGCTACCAGGACAATCCTGGAGACAATGAATTCCTATTGCTCAGCATTTGTCTTTGAGGACGGGAACACATCAGTCTGGGCAATTCTGTAGACAATTAGCAGAACAAACCCTACCTTGACCCTGGTTCTGAGAGTCAGATTCCACTTCTAAATTGCTTTGTGGGGACAGCCTCTGGGGGTAACTTCAGCAAGCTTGCACTGCACACTTACCAACCCCTGAGGTCACCCCTTATCCCACTTTACACTGCCTCCAGGGGACAAGGTTTACATGAACTTCAACATACATTAGTATTTCCCGTATTTCCATTCCTTCCTGCTGTGCAGGCAAAGTTAACTAAGTACCTGGAATAAGGTTAGCAACTTTGTTCACAAACACTGAACACCTCCAATACAGTACCAGCTCCAACCCTTTCCTTCACAAGAATATGCTGGTGACCCTGATCTCATCCTCTCCCCTTCTTCCTCCACTTAAAAAAAAAAAACAAAAAAACAAAAAAAACCCAACAAAATCACACACACACACAAACCAAATAAACCCAACAGGAAAAAAAAATAGTCAGAAAAAGATAATCATCCCCTTCAAACTTGTGCAGTGCAAGACTACATGCTTGCACTGAGCCTGAATTTTTCTAACAACACGGTTTACCTAAGACCAGAGCAGTGGCCCCTCCACTCTTCGACTACCAGCTATGTCCCAGGGTTCTGGTATTACCAGACGACAGTGACACTGCTCTAATCATTTCACGTCATCTGTACAAAGCTGGGTCACAAACTACAGGTTACAAATTCACCAAGAGCCCCAGGAGGATGGGGACACTGACCCAGAAGTGCACAGTGAAGCGCTGCTGCAGAGAGGATCCCGGGTTCCCAGAGATGTTGCTCACTTTGAACTGGACAGAAACACTCCGAATCCCACGCGTGCCACTGAATTCGACTGCATAGATCACCTGAAAGGCCAACCAGAGAAGAATCAGAGGCGGAGTCAGGTAACAAGGCAATGACTTTAAGCTCATGTTGAGCTGCCCAAAGGAAAGAAGATTCAGATACTTCAGAAACAACGTTGTTACACGTGTTGTCTTTCATTTGGGGAGCTTCAGGCGGTGCAACTGCAGTGACCTTTACCTGGAGACAAGAAGCATATTAACAAGTAGCAAAACCAGGACATTTGCATTCTCCCAAATTCCCAACCCATGAGCATTGCTATGAATGCCTAAGATTCCAAATATGTTTTATTTCAGAAGCAGGAATTATTTTAATTGACAACAGAGACTGACCTTCATGGACTGCACAATGATGTCAGTAACTGGGACCTGAGAGGGGGGGAAAAAAAAAGAAACCACAATACAACACCAAAAAAAACAACCAATCTGGGTTTGCAAATGCCTAAATAGAGCCTACATATTATACTGACAAAAATTAATTTTGTTATTCCAGATACATAAAATTTGTCATCAGTTTGTGATCTAGAAATCACAATCTATAGAAAGCTGGTATTTTAACATATTATCATCTTGGATCCACTCCTGGAGCTCCCCTTTCTGTAACCAAGTAATCACTTCAGCTTCCACTTAAAATAAATTGTGGTGACAGTGACAAAGCAAGCCCTGAAAATATGAGTTTAATTTGATCAAGACTCTCTACTACAGTTATGTAGATTTAGATTTCAAATAGTAAGGCTAATGATTCGTTTTGCCCTTACAAAGTGCTGACATTTACACTGCCATTTTACCTTGGAACACCAAGGCGAGAGGAGGTATTTTCATGTTAACATTCAGTACAACCAGCATGATGAACCCAGAACAATAAATCAGTTATTTTAAAATTATTTTCAGGATAAATAATGGAGAAATTGATATGTAATGGAAATAAAGCTAATATTGATAAATAGCCTTTGGTATGACTTTAGATAACACATTGTGCAAAACAAATCCTTATTCTTTACTAATAACATACATTCTTTGATCAAGTTGAGGGAACAGATAGAAATACTTTGATAAGCAGTCTGGTTGAAATGCAAGAAAGTTCTAGTTAAAACTATGAAGCATCAATGAAGTACATGTTAAATGCATTAAGAACTTGCAAACAACTGAAATTTATTGGAAAGTAATTTGAATTGGGGTATTATCATGACATTGTTAACAGGATTTCCATCAAGAAGGCTTTAACAATCAGCAGGACAGGGATGACATACCATATGACCTTTAGCTTTCCAGTCAGCTGAAGCTGTGATGGAAGGCAATGGAAAGTCAAGCAAATAAGAGGCTGAGACAAGGAATAAAACACGACACGCACCTTTAGCATGGTGAAGTCACGGTAGTAGGAGGCAGCATCCAGGGCAGGATCAGTAACGCAGCTCTTGCTCAAGTTGGCAAAAAGCCGAGTACAGCTTGTGCTTTTATTGTCCAGGAAGCCTGAGTTAAGACAGGACAATAGATAAAACAGAACCCCACCATCTATAGAAGTGATTCCCCCTTTACTCACCAGCAGGATTTCCATCAACACAGAGTCCACTGGCTCCACTTTTTACTGGCTGTCTCAGAGTGCTCAGTACAGACAACGAATCAAAGTAGATTAGGATTGGATCACCAGCCTGAAGAGACAATTTGGAGAAATCACAAAGTCACTGTGGAATACTAAGGCTGAGAGCAAGGTGATGACATCATCAGAGCACAGAAGCAAATTTATACTGTTCCTTAGTGTATACTCACTTTTGACTAAACCATTGTCCAGGCTTTTAAATACAAGAAAACCAATCGGAAACTTTTTACACAATAAGTAATAAAAAGAACCGAAACAGTGTGGATTAAAGGTAGTAAAATAAGAATCTTTCAATCTGTTCTCATCAGATCTCCTTACACACAGCTTTAGCAAAAGCGTACCTGCAAACCGATCACTATTTTCTTTCAACTCACGCGGTAAAAGGCAGAGAACGATGGCTGGGCTTGTGATGGTGCTAAGAAAGAATGTCTGCCATACTTCTCTAAGAACTTCGAAAAATCAGATTCTTTGATATCCTGTGGCTGTTGGAAATAGTTCAGCTTTGCTATAGGTTGAAAAGAGAATAAAAAAAGAATCTGCTAATATAAAATTACTACAAGAGACAGATCTAAGGAAAAGTAAGTGCAGTGCAACTTCAGTAATCATAAACTAGATGGTGCCTTATATTAATTAAGCCATAGTGATCAGATCTCCAGATGTACAGAGCAGTAAGCAGAAATAAAATACGTTTTTATATTTGAACACAGCAGTAGATAAGCAGCCAAAGAAATATTTTAAGGACATAAAGGCCAAAGAACCTCCTTCAAGGTCCACAAAAATAGGTGCAAAGAGCAGCTTTCTTATTATCCCCTCAAGGGTGTAATTATTAGATTGAAAAAGAAAATATTTGTAATCGTGCTACTCACAACTATTTCTTTTCTTTGCAATGCAATTCTTTAAACATGCTTCTATTATCAAAGCTGAATACTTGCTGAAGTACACTAACAACACTACATAATGCAAAATATACCTGAAAATGAAAAAAGGCCTTCTGCAGCTAACCAGATATTCAAACTGCAGAAGTTTTCAGAGAAAAGACATATATAACTTGTTCATAGTGCAGTTTGCTCAAGAAAGCACATTAGCTTCTAAAGGCTATTTAATCTTGTCGACAAAGGAAAAAAAGAACAACTTTTTAAAAAAACAAACGAGAGATAGGCTCGTGGATAATTCTTGTAACTTTAAAATGCACTCCTATTAGTTAGAATCACAGAATAGAATCACAGAATAGTTAAGGTTGGAAAAGACCTCCAGGATCATCAAGTCCAACGTTCTACCCAACACCTCTATGACCACTAGACCATGTCCCATTTTTTTTTAACATCTACAGGGATAGTGACTTCACCACTTCCCTGGGCACCCTGTTCCAGAGCTTAACTACTGTTTCAGTAAAAAAATTCTTCCTAATACCTAATCTAAACTTCCCCTGACACAACATCTGTTAAGAGCTGAAAGTAGGACTAGATAATAGGAAGCTAGCCCTGTTTCGACTCATTGTTGGACCAGGTCACCTCCTGAGCCCCTCCCGACCTAAAATGCTCTATGATTTTGGGCCGCACCCAAAGAGTGGCTGTCAATGGGTCCATGTCCAAGTGGAGGCCGGTGACAAGTAGAGTCCCTCAAGGATCAGTGCTGGGACCGGTCTTGTTTAACACCTTCGTCAGCGACATGGACAGTGGCATTGAGTGCACTCAGCAAATTTGCCGACGACACCGAGCCGCGTGGTGTGGCTGACACGCTGGAGGGAAGGGATCCATCCAGAGGGACCTGGACAGGCTGGAGAGGTGGGCCCAGGCCAACCTCACGAAGTTCAACAAGGCCAAGTGCAAGGTCCTGCACCTGGGTCAGGGCAATCCCAAGCACCCATATAGGCTGGGCAGTGACTGGCTTGAGAGCAGCCCTGGAGAAAAGGACTTGGGAGTACTGCATGATGAGAAGCTCACCATGAGCAGTCAGTGTGCACTTGCAGCCCAGAAAGTCAAGCCTGTCCTCGGCTGCAGCAAGAGACGCGTGGCCAGCAGGGCAAGGGAGGGGATTCTCCCCCTCTACCCCACTCTCATGAGACTCCGCCTGGAGCATTGCCTCCAGTTCTGGAGCCCCTATTACAAGACAGACATGAACGTGCTGGAACGTGTCCAGATAAGGGCCACGAGGATGATCCCAGGGCTGGAGCACCTCTCCTACGAAGACAGGCTGAGAGAGTTGGGGTTGTTCAGTCTGGAGAAAAGACGACTCTGAGGAGACCTTCTTGTGGCCTTCCAGGATCTGAAGGGGGCCAACAAGAAAGCTGGGGAGGGACTTTTTAGGATGTCGGGTAGTTCTAGGACTAGAGGGAATGGATTAAAACTAGAGATGGGTCGATTCCGATTGGACATTAGGAAGAAAATTCTTCACCATGAGGGTGGTGAGACACTGGAATAGGTTGCCCAGAGAGGTGGTGGAAGTCCCATCCCTGCAAGTTTTTAAGGCCAGGTTAGATGGGGCTCTGAGCAACCTGACCTAGTGGGAGGTGTCCCTGCCCATGGCAGGGGGGTCCCTTCCAACCCTGACAATTCTATGATTCAGGTCAGGATTAGGTGGGACCGCGGGTTGAAACGCCCAGGCAAAAGCCTCAAAAGAGAAAACAACAAGCGATTAGATGTGAGCCCCTAGTGAACCGCAACGAGTTCCAGAAAGCTGGACATCGGATCAGACAAATGCAGTACTATGTGGAAAGCAGAAAGAGAAAAAAGGTGTTCATGGCCTGTCTGACGAGGGTATGTGATTACTAGAGGGAAATCATGGCCAACAGAGAATAAAGTATGAAAACAAGCACATGAGATAAGAATCCAAGTTAAGAAATCTGAAAAGGATGACGGGGTCCAAACATCAACTCTTAATGCTGCTCTAAGCGCAGCAAATCAAGTGAGGCTTCTCAGGTACAGAAGTAATTGATAAAGGTTGATTTGTCTTTAGCCAGAGACCCTGCCTTTCCACTGAGACCAAAGATCTTTTTTTTTGTTTGTCTGTGGTGAATAGATCCTGATTCACTATGGTCTCTCTGGAACTACAACTGCCCAAATAACAAGTAACAATGACAATAGGCAAGTTTAATTTAAAAAAAAACAAACAAAAAAACACACAAAAAAAAAACCCCAAAGATTTGCTAAGCAGAGTCCCTCTATGAATTAAATGTGTGGAAAGAAAGGTTACTTACAGTCATCCAGCTGCACACAGAACAGCAGATCACGTCCACCAGGGACAGCAATAATATCAGTAGGATAAGGGGTGTTACTGCTGAACACGAGTGATTTTTCCACACACACTTGACTCACAGATCTGCAAAGACAAGCCCCCATCCCCCCAACAAACTGTTAAAGAGGCTGTTATCACATCCTTTCATATTTTACATTCTTAAACGCCCGCAACAGAACAAAGTATCACTTTTCATCAGCTTACATGGGTTATCGAACAACTTGCAATGCTAATCAATTACAGAAAGCCTCTCGTCATTGTAGTAACTTTGTGGGCATTCTCTATTTGTACACTTAGAAATCATTCTGAAATTCCCTGGAACAAAAAGCGGTAAAGAAATTCAGTGTCTGTGTTATTACAGCTCTTCTCAGTCCTCCTCACAACTGGAGCTTTACTGGCTCCCAACTGCATATTAAAGTTTTTTTTTTCCCTATTTCCCACCGCCATGAGCCTCGCCACGCAGTCTCCGAGCCGTGCTTCGCCGAGGCCACTGAAACGGTGGCCACGGAGCCTTCCCAAGCCCACGAATCAGAACTAAGCCGCCCCCCCGCGTCAGGCGGGGCGATCACGGCGGCCGAACGGCGCTT
>VWZK01020256.1:0-26465 GCA_013396935.1 Baryphthengus martii
TGTTCCTGCGTGATCTACTCTAGGGTCCTACTCTGGCAGGGGGTTTGGACTTAATGATCTTTCCAGGTCCCTTCCAGTCCCTAACATTCTGTGATTCTGTGATTCTGTGAAATAGGCAAACCAGAGGGATGATGCGACATGTACACATGCAAATGCCTTCCTTTAATCCCAAACAAATCTTTCACCTGGATGTTTTGTGTGTAGGTCAGCTCTCAAAAGAGGAGCTGAGATTTTTGGCTATATAGAAACATTCTGTGTAATAACCTGTTGTTATTTTCCTATTTCTTTTATTGAGTTTGTTCACTCCGGAGGCTTCAGAGCCTTCACACGTATTTGCATTTTATAGATGCTCTGAATACTTTCATCAATGCCTTTTCATCTACAGACCTTCTCTTGTAAGTGTAATCTGGCTTGTCATTTTGTCATTAATGGTTCCTCTTCTCATAACTCATATATATTTTTGAATTGTAAGCCTGTTGCACAAATACTGTGTAAGACTATATACAATGAAACCAATAACTGAATAAGAAAAAGCCAAGTTGTTTTTTTTTAACTCTCAAAAAATTTATGTTGGAAAACCAGAACTTTCTATCTACTCTACCTTTCCAGTCAGAGATACAAAATTCCTTAGTTGCTTCTGTAATTAAAGTACCTTCTCCAGAAAAGTGTGAATTATTTCATCTTCCTTCTACCTGGAGTGGAAATTCCTATGGACCCACCCCACAAATTTTGTCCACATGGGCAAAGTTTTGCCAGGTTGAGGGCTATTGTAATCAGAAAATAGAAATGAGTCCTGAGACTTTATTTGCTTTTGGAAAGACTCTGAGCTCTAGCAGAGCAAACTGATGTGATTTTCCTAGAGGACTGAGATCAGAGGTACCCTGAAATGGGATTTGAAACCTTTCTTGTAAATCAACTTTCTCTCTAGTTTTAATGGACTGTTTGCAATGAGTAAAAAAAAGTCCATGGATAATAGGGGAATGAAAAATTACCAGTCCCCTGGATCATAGGGTTTGTATTGCTTAGTGTATTGTAATTTGTGAAAGCGATATACACCTGTTAAAGTGGTATGCTGGCTTCTCTACATCACTCTTTTTATGTTAATTTAATGACTAGGACTGGAAAGAGATCATTGGGGAGATAAAGAATGCAGCAGGGAGGAGGAGTTCTCCCTGCACACAGGGGAGCGTGTGTTGCAGTAAAGGTGACTAGTCTATGAAGGTTTGGACAGATTTGCTGGAGCAGGCAGCAGGGCTCAGACAGCATTAATGAGATTGTTTATTAGTACCGGATGAACAATTCTGCAACTCACTTGACAAATACCAAGCAAAAAGCACCACAGGGGAGAGTCCCACTGCCTTTAGCAACTCCGTGATCTGTGGAATAAAATAATGACTGAAGAAAAACAATCTATTTTCCATCTATTGAGTTTTCTCTAACATATGAAACTGCTTCTATCAGAATTTAAAATCTAGGCTAACTCTGCAAGAGATCAGGAGCTTTGTTTAAAAATCAGAAGTCTGTGCTTAAAATAGCAGCATAAAACAGAAATGTGACTAACTTAATAAGCCATGTATGCTGTACTGCATCTATTTCACTTGGGCTTTTTTTTTAAGTTCTTTGTTTTGATTTTTAAGTTCTAAAATGTTGCCTTAGCTACGGCACAGCATCAGATTTTCTTACTACTGCAAACTGTTGTTTTCCACAACTGTCTACCATTCTTGCATGCTGCAGTGTTTGAATCTGTTTGAAATGGATGTTTGTCAGCTAACTTTAGGGTTCTCAAAAGCTTTCTCATTGGAGCATTTATTCTTTTCCTTTTTCTTTTTGAATTCATTCCCCAGGGGTCTGCCTGAACTAAGCTTTGTCTGTAGCAAATACACGTTTTGATGTATATATCCACACAAACTTCTATGCACGTGAAAACTATGTGTGTGGATATACTTATGCACACACACATTATCTTTCTTTCTCTTTCCATCCATCCATACTTCCATTCATTCATCCATCCATCCACCCATTCAGTCATCCAGTTTAAGAGCAGTTGCTTATAGCATGAGAAAGGCAATAGACTTCACACAGTTTTCAGCTTTTACTTTTTCTCGTCAGTAATCCAGGATCATTAGAAAAGTGAACATGAAATGTTGATTCTGCTCCTGTTTTTGACTAAGTCTGTGAAAAGTGACCAGAAATTATTTGATCAACCAGTATGTCATTTACATTTTGAATTGGTACAGAAAAGTTACAACACACATCTGTACTCATACACTGTTGTCCTTCCACAACCTTCAAAGACCCATTAGTCATTCTCAATTTCTCATTTGATCGCCACAGGGACACATCAGGATGTACTGGATAGACTTGAGTTTTATGGTTTTGAATTTTAAGTGTTCAGTACACCACGACTTTCATTCCTCTGCAAGGTTTATCTTCTCTGACTCTCACATGGATTGCAAAAATGAGATGTCTTTCTGTTCAGAAGAGCTGCTGTGATTGCTGACAACCAGACTTTATCTAGAAGGACTTCTGTCCCTACAGTCAGATCTTTCGATAAGCAGGAACAGATTGGTGATAACACCTGTGCTGCTATATGTAAGCCAACTATTTGGAAAGTTTTTGCTTCTCTGGTTCAACGTAAACCAATACGATATAGCAAACACAGACAGCTCGAATATCTGTTTAAATAACCTCTTGATTTTGGTGTCCTTTGTACAGAGAGTTAAAACCTAAGGAGTAAATCAAAGGTAACTGAAGTCAGCAGAAAGTCTCCTAATGATTTTAATAGGCCTTAGACCAGTACTTTAGATGAATTTAGATTTATGATGTAAATTAAATTATCTACAAATCAAGAAACATGCACAAGAGAAGAGTAAACCGACTGGAGCTGCCTAGATACTACAACTTGTTGCTTGCTGTAGACATTGAACAAAACACATCTTTTGTTTGATTGATGACTGTTCTGCAGAACAGTTGTCTTATGGTAATCAGTAAACAGGGCAATTTTTCAGTTCCTTTTTTCACCTTCACCATTACAATATATCATTGACGAATCGTATCTTTCTGCATGAATCTGTAGTTGAAGAAATTTAAGCTTTGGCAGAAGTGTTGAAATCTTTTTCTGAGCAAAAATGAGATGCATCCCATGTGTAGAGCTAAGAATTAACTTTTAGCTTAATTCAAATCTTAACAATCTAATCGAAATACAGCAAAAGTTGTCATTAAGCCAGTTGCAATTGTACGAGCACTAACAGTCCAAATTAATATAGAAATATTTTAATGTTAATAACATCCTTAAAATTGTTATACAAAACTACCCTTTCCTAATATCTACTCCTTTTTGCTGGTGCTGTGCTCGTGCTCACGGAGTCCCTCCAGCTCATAAGGCCAATGGAGTCACCATTCCCCCAGCCAAGGGGTTCTTGGGCATTACAGTGAGTCACTGGCATCCTGAGTTCTTTCCCTGGGAGAAATGCAGTGCTGCTGGCAGAGATCTTTGCATCCTCACTGTTGGAATCTACTTGGGTTTATTCTTCCTCATGTTCTGGCTGCTTCCAAATGAGGGGTGAATATTCCCCGAGGGGCTCTTGTTTATTGGGCAGTGGCCACCTGCGTTTGCCAGACCCTTCCTATGGAGACACTGGCAGAGCTCAAACTTTTTAAGATTTTATTTAGCCTAACAATAAATTCCTGGCTCTATGTATGAGGGATGTCTCATTTTCGCTCATACGGGTGTTATGACTGTAGCAGAAGTGAAACTTAACACTACAATAAGTAACAGTTATTTTATTTTACAAAAATTCTAGGTCAGGCACTTTCAGGGTAATCACAGAATCACAGAATATTAAGGACCTCGAAAGATCGTCGAGTCCAATCCCCCTGCCAGAGCAGGACCCTAAAGTAGATCACGCAGGAACGCATCCAGGTGGGTTTTGAACATCTCCAGAGAAGGAGACTCCACAACGTCCCTGGGCAGCCTGTTCCAGTGCTCTGTCACCCTCACGGTGGAAAAGTGTTTCCTTGTGCTTAAACGGAACCTCCTATGCTCCAGTTTGCACCCATTGCCCCTTGTCCTGTCATTGGACGTCACCAAGAGCCTGGCTCCATCCTCCTGACACTCACCCGTCACATATTTATAAACACTAATGAGATCACCCCTCAGTCTCCTCTTCTCCAAGCTAAAGAGACCCAGCTCCCTCAGCCTATCCTCAGAAGGGAGATGCTCCACTCCCTTAATGAGCTTCATGGCTCTGCACTGGACTCTCTCCAGTAGCTCCCTGTCCTTCTTGAACTGGGGTGCCCAGAAATGGATCCAGTTCTCCAGGAAGGGCCTCACCAGTGCAGAGTAGAGGAGGAGGAGAACCTCCCTTGACCTGCTGGCCACGCTCCTTCTAAGGCATCCCAGGATGCCATTGGCCTCCTGGCCACGAGGGTGCATTGCCGGCTTATGGTCATCCTCAGGACTCCCAGGTCTTTTTCCCCAGAGCTGCTCTCCAACAGCTCAGCCCCTTTCTTCAATATCTTCTTTAAGATCCTAAGCCATATATGTATTAAAATTCTGATAGATATTTGATGACTGTTTATTGAAGAGCTCAGACCTGGTCATTCCAGTCTTGATGGTGAAGACTCTCAAGGCTCATAGCTGTCATCCAGCTCACTGTACTCTGTCAGTTTGGTGGTGCTGTGCAGTCACAGCAAATTTAGGATATGATTGCTAAGGACCAAATGTTTTGGATATGGATTGATAATGGTTGATAGTAAGAAGCAACCACTGCAAATGTGTATTGTTAGTTAGTGGCAATCTAGTTAAAGTCTTGTTTTGAAGTTTGAAACTGACCAGACTTATCAGTCTTTTAAACATTTCTATCACAACGATCTCTTAATTTTTTGGCTGTTACATATGTATGTATTTCTAGTTGCAACATTATTGAGGGCATGAATGAGAATTTTACGTTTAATCACATGCTCTCTGATTTTGCCCACCTAGCTGTCTGCAAGTTGAGTATTCAGTCTGTGCAAGGCATTTACGGTGCACCATAGTCAGTGACGGTGAAAGACACCATCAGACATTATCCCAGCTCTCCTGTACACCTAGCTTGGGATCTGCAATCACCCCACTGGGATGCCTACGTCTCTCATCTAATTATAGAGAAAGTTTATGTGAATTTCTTGCATTTGGAACGGACTAACAGTCGTTGGTGAGCTGTGTCCTATCCCTGAAGTCTGTCTCTTCTAGGTAGTTAAATTTTCTTTTAATTCTGGCCCAAGATGCCTAGACATTAAACAGTCAATGCAGATTTTTCAGAATTATCCACAAGCCACCGGTATCAAGAAGAATATTAATTTCCATCAGTGGTGGGAAGAGGAGAAAGCTAAGTCCATTTTCTGGTGTGCCTTCAGCTAGGCAGCTGTCCTTATTTTATTGAACCAAGTTCAGAGATTCCTAAAGTATAAAAGCCAGAAGGAAACATGATCATTTACTGTGACCTCCTGCATAACACAGTCCATTGGAGAATTTTGAATTAGTTCCCATATGAACTAGTGTTCCATTTAGAAAAATAACCAATCTTCTTGAAAATGTATCCAGAGATGAGTCTGCCATAATCAGTAGCAGATTATTTTAATGTTTTATTAGTCTTTAGTGCTTTATAGTTGATCTGAATTTGGCTTACTTCATATAGATCATTTGACCTCAATATGGAATTATCTGCTGGACTGATGAATCTTCTATTATGAGGTGCCTGTTTGTCATGTAGATGCAGAGACTTACATTATCTATTTCCAGAAAATATTCTATTTATTCAAACAGTATATATGTGACTGGTTTTGACCATGCTGTTTCATTTGAAGGTTGTGTTTAGCTGATAGGTTTCTTAAAGCCTATGTCCTGAGATGAACAATAGGAGACAGATTCTTCTGTTCTGTAAGTATGGCTGCATTTGACCGTATTAAATGCATTAAAAAAACACTCAGAGCCATACAGGTGGTCATTTTAGCAAGTGATCCAACCTTAGTATTAGTAATCTATGCTTATTGTTTATCTTTCACAGTCGTGTTATCTATTTTACCTTTTCTGTCTGGGTCATTGCAACTTTGGTTATCTCAGTTAACAGTCTCCCAAAGTTCCTTACAGATATGTGATAGTGAGTTCTTTCTAAGGCCATTTCTGAACATGCCTTCTGAAGAAGGGCCCTCTCTCTGCTGCTTATGGAAAGAACCAAGGGAACCAAACAACTAGCAGGTGATGCAGACTCTTGAAGGTGAGAGCTGCTCATACCCATTTATGAAACTATCTACCAGTTTTAATCCTTTGATAGGTTTCACATTGGCTTTGTGTTCAATTTTGTAAACAAAATGTGTGAATACAAAGGTCTTACAGAAGTCTAAGAATACTACATCTGGAACACTAATCAGCTGCAATTAATTCTATCACTTTATTAAGACTTACAATGTGATCACAAAGATATTAAGTTAGATCTTGATTATCATACACAAGAGGAAAGCGCTTTCTCCTTAATTTCATTAACTGTATGAAACAGCTGGGCTGTTGTTGCTACATACTGTGGTTAATACAGAAAACCTGGATTAATGGGATAATCTTGGGCTGTCAGTCTACTTGCCTATTTCTGTGACATGCTAATGAACACATTTTTTCGGTGCAGTGCTTGAAAGCTGCTGAAAGCCTCAGCAAAGGAAACTTGATGATTTCTCTCTTGAGCGCTGTTTTCACTGCAAGTCATATTCTCCATCTTCCACCCAGGTTCTGTTTCTTCTGGGGAATGTTACTGCATGGGAACATGCTAGCCTAATTTTTCCCATCTGTAGCATGTTTGACTTCTCAAGACCCATTTTGTTTGTGTGCATAACCTTGGGAAGATTAGACTCACAAATGCCAAAGGAACATGCTACACCAAACGTCTTTCTGGAGCACACGTGTGCAGTTTTGTTTATATTTGTGAATGCAGCCTGAAAGCAGCGGTGACTTCCCTGAAGTTTGAATTGTGGAGCACTTGGACTTCGATGGTAGTGGAGAGGTTTTGACACTCTACAATGAGTTGAGTCACTTGTCAAAACCAGGAAAGCCTCCATAGCAAATTCTGACATGCTCACTGCACTCTATACTTGGCTTTCTAGATAGCATTCTCTTCTTTTTCTCTCAGGCACGATAGTGTAATGAATAAAAGCATGAAGACTTCATGGAGATAGTGGAAACAGGCTTGCTTTCATTACAATTTGCTGATATAAAGATATTTGCATAACCAGAACAAGAATGAATAGAAACAGTATATTGAAAATAATAATAAAAATCAGACTGAATAGGAAAGCTTTAAGATGATTTTTTTTGTTCATCATCAGAATTGTCTAGATAGCAGAACAGAGAAGTAAAATTTAGTAATATGAGAAGAGGGAAAAAGCCAGAAAGACTGTATTTCTTTTACTTTAAGGAGGTTATTTAAAGACGTGCAATACATGGCACACTGCAAGAATAAAAATTTTCCTAGCAAAATGTTTAATTAAAAAATGAAAGAAGATATCTACTAAGCAATTAATGTTTTCATAAGATTTAAAACAATCCAGGCTCAAGGCATTACAAGCTGTGTTTCAGCTAGCACATAGTTCCACTTTGTACATAAAATACGACTGCCCCAAAGAAGTCAGTGCCAGGCAAGGGCAGTAGTAAGGAATTTAACTGCAAGTCTTGATACTGCAGTATCCAGCCTTACTGTCTTTATTCGTTCTTACCTGTTAGGCTAAAATTGCACTGGAATATCTAATAATGCAAAGGCATTAAATGAAGATGACGTATGTATTATTTGGTTGCGATTACACCTGGGTGACATGTGAGTAATATCTATATTTAAGCAAGGTGTTCTTCAAAATATTTTTTACCTTTTGGACCTTCTCCTTCTGATCCTCCTTCAGTGCATGCAGTACTTTGTTAGTCTACCGTAATGGATAGTGCAAGAGTTCAAAATCTCTTATTGCTAAACAAAATGGACCTGACTGTGCTACAGGATAATACAGAGTACACACCTTCCTCTTGTCACAGCCCTTGTGTTCACTTTCATGAAGACCAGTTTTCAGGGCTGAACAGGCAGCCCGAACAGTCAGGTTTCATGACGGCGCTGTTCTTTTGCACCTCAGCCCTGAGCTTGAGACAGCTCCTTTGTTGTTTGCACTTGGAAAGATGCGTTATTAATCTTTTCACACCAGGCATCCAGTTATAAATGTAGCATCTGGGCAAATAAGATGTCCCCAAAAGGACATTGTTGTCTAGCACTGCTGCTGTTACAGAGCATAGCTGTTTGGTGCTGTAGTACTGGTGATGGCCCAGCCACTGCAGACATCCACCTCTCTGTTCTTTAGTCTCTAAGAGAGTAGGATTTACCACAGGAAACATAAGTTGGCCACCACCCTTAGTTGTTCCCCAGAGCAGTAGAGAGCACTGTGTATCTCTGCAGAGATGGTTCCTTTAGAGAAATAGCTCAGAGCGACAGGGCTATCACAGCTTTCTTCTGTGTTTGCAGTTCTATAATTAACTTTGAGCCGATTCCTCTTACTGTGTTTCATTATCACTAGATTTTCTAGATCTTTGCAAACACCAGTCCTCTTGTCAGGTAATTTTTTTTTTTTCATTTTAAGGATTCTGCATCTTTGCGCATTGTTGACTTCTGGTGTCCTCTGTGCAGGCAATGACTGAAACATTGGCCTGCTAAACACATATGCACAGTCATGCATAACTTTTACACTTTTTGAAAGAAGTCAAATTCAAAAAATAGAGTTTTCTATTAATTATTCACACACACACAAAAAGCAACAGGAAAAGTTCAAGGTGCCCATGACAAAGATTTAGTTTAAACTTGCCACCGGTAATTGCTTTTCACCTGCATAATAATGTTAGAGTATTGTTGCAGGTATCCAGGCAAAGTAGTTCTCTGAGCAATGTGTTTCCATGAAGCAAATTTTAAAAAGTGATGAGAAAGTACTAGCAAAAGCTCATTTCTGATTTTGCAAACACAAGCAATTCTTCATGAACAATGAAGCAATCAGTGAATAGGAATTTCACTGTGTAGCTCCTTTGAGCAATCTTAAGAAAATGTATAGTTTAAATTATGAATATTCAACAGTCCATAAAATACCACAGTTAAGGACTCTTCTAATATGTCTGAATTATGAATAGTTCCAGGAAAGGTGGCTCACAATGTAAAAGGGGAATCTAAATTTGTCAATTCGTTCTCACTGAATTATATGCTAATATTATTAAATGTAATTTGAATATTATATCTTGTACTTCCTTAGCTCTTTCATTCCTATGATCTAAAAGCATTTAAGAAATTAAAAAAATGTACTTCATAAAGAAACTTGGCTATGAATAAAATCTACAACAGACCTTGTAAACTCAATTGAAACCACATAAAATAAATCTCCGGGTGGCAATTGCCACATAGTATCATGTTTGAATAACATGTAAACATATTCCAAAGGACGTGATGAATGGTTAGCTACAAATAGATAGAAGTCCTAAAATACAGCATAGTAATCATCTGTGAAGAAACAGTGCCTGCCAAATGAGGCACCTTCAAGGTCCAGGGAATGAACTACTGTATCTAGGTCAGAGCCATTTTGACAGTCTTTTTTTTTGACACTAAAAAGCTAGTTTGTCAAAACCAGAAGTCTTTCTCAGATATAATTTCTGCTGAAGTTGAGTAGGATGTTTGCAGAAGAGACTACAAAGCGAATAAAAACACAAGCTCCATTTTCCTTATTGTGAGATGCTCCCACCTATTCCCTCTACGCGCCCCTCTTCAGGTAGCTGAGACCCCTCAGTGTGGGACGGTAAAGGCACTTGTTGCAGGAGGGAGCAGAGAGGATTTTGCTCTTGCAGTCCCCAGCTGAGAACGGCTCTTGGCCACTGCTGGATGCGGAAGCCTGCACCCATTTGGCCATTCCCAAGGGGCCCTGCTGTCTTGTGTCTTGGTGATCTGCCCAGATTTTCTTTCGCTTTTCTCTCAACCCATCAGCTAGACCCCGGGGAGTTGGCCCAAGGAGTTACAACCAGTGGCATCCTCTTTAGCTCAGTTAAATTACTTCAATTTTGAAATTGTGAGTAGCAGTTAATTGTGCTATCTAATAACTATAATAATTCTCAGCACTTTCATATAGCTATCCATCTTCAAACAGTATCACTAACATTAACTAATTAATTTTCTGGTTTTCTTCTAAGACACAGAATTGCAAGCTGTGATCATGCAGACCACCTAGGTAATTATAATTTTCTTTGCATTGAAGATTGTTCTGAAGACTATTTTTGTTATTTTAGGTGCAGTCTTGCAAATGCTAATTTGATCAGATAAGACTTACAGCTAAAGTGATTAAATGATAGAATTTCTGCTTCAAAACTTCAAGAGTGGCATGCTAGTAATCCTTATTGAAAAAGGGCTTCTTTCATCTAAAACTGACTATTAAGTAGTGAAAAATAGTGCTAAAGGACTGGTTTTGACAGAGTCTGGGCACAGAAGGAATATGAGTGATTTTAACTTTTATACTATGAGAAAAAGATTAAATTAAATATTCAAAGTTGTACTGTTTTTTTTTTTTCAATTCACAGCAGTCTTTTGAGAATATTATCCACAATGATTTTCAGTAGAGCAGTAAGTAGAAATTGGTCCTTTTCACCTAAAAAAAAGTACAAAAGCTGAAATTTGCAACAAATAATTTGGTCAAGATGCATAATGCATGAGCCACTGTTCCACTGACCACCGCTTTCGCAATTGACTGCTTCTCTTACTCTAGTGATTATTGCTTCTTACTTAAGGGACAGAAGTGGTTAAACTAATAGAGTTAACTTCTTCCCCCCCCCTACTCTAAGATAATAACAATTAAATCATAAAAGCTATTCAAAATGAGCAGTAGTGTAGGTTCCTTAAATGTCTTCTGTCTCCTCTCTCCAGAGACAAGCACAACGAGGCGAATCTCATCATTATTTGTCTTTTCAAGGGCAAAGCTGTGATAGACAGGGCTTAATGTGTATCTTGGTAGAATTGGATTTGATCCTCAGGGCTGGGCCAGAGGGTTGCTTTGTTAGATTTGTTAGATTTACTCTCTCTCCTGTGCTCTCTCTCTACCACAAACAAAATTACCTCTTCGAGGCCTGCATCAGCCCCAGCATCCTGAGACTGTCTCCTTTTCTTGATTTCAGTCACATCCAAATCTGTTTAAACTGTCGACATGATGATTTGTGGAGAGACAGGGATTAAGCAGAAGGGAGATTAACACAGTTGTCTGTCTTCTTCGAAATAATATACCTGCTGACAGTGAGGGCATTCTTCAATTTACATAAGCTCACAAGAAGGGCTTTACGGTTGTTATTGGGTTGCTTTTTTGCTATCAGCAGTACAAACTCACCTGCTCCCTGCACATTTGAAACCTTGACAGTCTATCTCTTCAATTTCTGTAAGATTGAGAGACATGCTATTCTCTTTTTCTAGATAGAAAGAGTTTTTTTGGTATTTCAGTAATATGCATTTAAATAGATTATTTAAGAAATATGTATTAAATTCTGCTGGATATGAGATAAACTTCCAGTGCATCAAACAAAGTATCTGCACTCCAGTAAAGTCAAAACTCTGTGAACGTTTGTTTTGAAATGGACCCATGATCTCTGTGTTTTTCTTTCATTTGTTGGAAGAAATTAGCAGATTACTTATTGTCTAATTGTGTAGGAAAAAAAATACATCTGTTAATACTCTTCTTTAATGCTTACCTAGGTAATTCTTAACAGTCCTAACAAGTTGCTTGAGTATTGTTATGTGTTTGGCCTCACTCCGGTGGAGAACAAAGGACTGCAGAACAACAATAAGGAAATTTCATCTAAAAGCAGGAATATCTATTTTTATTGCACTTTCTACACTTTATCTTTATTCAGTTACAAAGGATTAGGCAGAGAGCCTTTTATTCTGTCTCTATAGAGCTCTGTAACAGAAATCTTGTTTTGAATGAGGAACTCAGTTGTAAGGTAGCATTATGCAAGTCAAGGAAAAGCGCAAACTTCATGCCAGCAAATTGATAAGTGGACTGTCACAGCTGCATAAGCTGAAAGAGCTGCATATGCAGGAAAAAAAGGAAATAATTATATTGAAAAGAAAAAGACAGTAGCTTCCTAGGTGTGAAACTTCTTTTTTTCATACCTTATATTTTTATACGAAATCTCACATGAAGGCTGTTTCGTGATTCCTGGATAACGCGCTGTTCTGTTAGGATGAGTGAGCTTATATAGTTATCTCCAGCCCTGCTTCTCTGGGAGTAGAAGCACTTGTGAAAACATCTGTTACACCAGAATTGGGGAAGTTTTTATATTACAGAGCTTCAGCTTGCAGCTCAGCATATTGCAGAGGAGTGAAGACAGAGGAGCAGATAGAAACTGTTCATCTCCCTCTGTGTCTCACTGAAATGCTAAGCAGTTTTTAAACATGCTGTAGGGTTTGGGGTTTTTTCAGTATTAACTAAAATAATATTAACAACTAAAAATGATGACATAAATAAGAGTCAATGAATTTCTTATTTCCTGAGTCAAATATGAAGTAATATATTTCTGAGGTCTGAAGAAACTTAGTTGTGTGTTTTTTTTAATTTTCTTTTTTTGAGAACTTACGCTTAATGATTATATTTGAGTGTCCTCAGTTGTAACTATTTGTCGTGCCTCAAGAAGCAGATTCTTTTCCTGTACTTTCTAGCTAAACTGAGCAGATGGAAATCATTCAGGTTTTTTAGCTAATAACTTCCAGATTGGCATCTAAACTTTGAGGTGCTTATCAAACTTAAACTGAATCTTTATGATTTATCCATTATTGGTAGAAATTCCAACAGAAGCTGCTTTCTTTTCCTTATTTGTGTTAAAGCAGCATTTTAAAATAGTTTTTTGATGCAACATTTTGGTTTCTTAACACTTCTAAGTATCAGCATTTCTTTAGGGGACTAAAGCTACAGATTATCCCAGTGATGACAACAGGAGGAGATGTACACAGGTAACATTATCAGTGACACGTGCCCTTATGCAAGACAGTCAGTGGACTCTTACACTTCAAAACTACACAAAGTTTCACATGTGAAAAGTGAAGCTATGTCTTAGGACAGGTATGGTGGAAACAGATAACTTCACAAGAAAAGTCTCACGATGATTAACAGAGGTAGAATGCTTGATAAATATGTCCTTGAAGTAAAAGAGATTTTGGGCAGCTATATGTTTTCCAGTGCATTCTACCCACAGTAATTGCAGTAGTTTCTGTAGGTCAGATCTTATTTTTAATTAATTACATTGCTGAATTGCTGAATTGGGTGTTTTTAGGAAGGACAGTCTTAATTTTAGCCTTAAAAATCCTAAAAGGCTTACTCCTAACTAAATAATCTGGTCAGGAGGAATAGGGCACCTCTATAAATTATCCTGACATTCCACTTATGGGAAAAAAATTATCTGGAAATTACCTTATATTGCCACAGATACAGGAAGAATTAGAAGTGCCAAAGGGGTGTTGAGAAAGGCTGCTGAACAGTCCCTATCTAGTTTAACCCATTAGTTCATTTACTTCCACTCTTAGGCTTTTCAGCAAAAATTGAAAACAACCTCTTGTTAAAAAAAAAAGAGTTCATCATTTACTTTTAGTGTGTGAGATAATGTCAGCTGTTGCCATCAAATTGATGACATGGAAGGAATTCATATTATTTGCTTTCTGAAATGTTTGTTTTAGTGTGCAGGTTTAGAAATATATGGAATTTTGTTTATGCTTGCAATACCTAATCTAAAATGGAGAAAGAAAAACTCTTCTCTAAACTCATTCTGCAAATTAAATTACTGACAATATTCTCCATGGGTGTCCAAAATTGTGTGAACTCCCAGCATGAAGAAACACTGGGATTAAATACCAAACAATTCACTTTACTGTGGCTTCATATCAATGGGTTAAACGTGACAAACAGTTTATGTACTCATGTCATTTTAGGTTGCTGGGTGTATCAGTCGAGTGAATACATTTGCTGATGTTTTTTCAGCTCATCTTCAGTAAATCTACTATAAAATCTGATAGTTTACCAGTTGGATTTATATTGCTGCAACAGATAGAGATTATTACTGATGCCAGAAAGACTGTTTTTCTGCTGATTTGATTAAGACAGTAGCTCTGTAAAGCTACATATTAATATATAAAAACACTGTAGTCCCCTGGCAGCCAACAGAAAGGAGTTTCATATTGAATTTGGGAAAACAGTTCAGTTGCTTTTCTATCCTACTGCATCTATTAGACAATTCATACAAATTCTTTAATCAGCCTCTTCATGTGTGCTAGGAAATGGGCTTTCCATATTAACCAGGGAAATGTCAACCCAAGGCTATAGGGGCTGGTGCTAATAAGGTTAATGAATAGTTGGCCTGAAAAGCAACAGATGGGCCTAACAGAGCGAGAGCCTTAATGGCATTTATAACGCCTAGGGTCAATTGTAGTTTATCTTCATTTTTTTCTAATTTAAAATATTCCAAAGGAATAATAAAGTAAGTTTAAATTTTCCCCACAGGGAGATGAAATTTTATGCAACAGTGTTTATTGAATGTCAATGTGTTTGGTTATAAACAGAGGACTGCTACCCTGTGCTAGAACTGTAGTTGTTGCATATTTGCATGTGTAGAGGAATTTTTTGGTAAAGATAATTTAAGAGAGTACTCTCTTTTTATCAGTTCCTGATGAAGAACTGTTGTGATTTTTTTTTTTTGCTGAAGACTGGCTGACACAGAAAATCTATTTCTGGTTATACATGACTATTGTGCTAATGTTGAATAGAAGAATTGTAAAGTCAGAGTTTGAATGTCCGTATTTTGTTCTCCCCAAAGATAACAGAATTCATGTTCATTGTGATAGAACATGTCATATGATAGAATAGAGTAGAAATGGCAAAAATATAGGGTAGAATTCATGTACATTTCCAGCTGTAGCAGAAAATATTTATGATCAAAATGTATTTGTTGGATCTAAAAGTAAATTCTGTGACACCATTGTCCTTCATGTCAGATACATTAGTCTGGTAGGAATAATCTGCACAAGAGGCAGTAGTCATTTCTGCTCTGAATAAAGGCCCACAGTGATGTTAGACTAGCACTAAAGTACACATGTGTTGCCTGAAGTTAGTCTACAAGATTTAAGCTCTAATATCAGCTAAAAGAGTGAAATATAACATTGAGGGACATTTTAAGACTTGATCTAGGAAACAGTCTCTTGAATAAACATGGTTACTGGGGGGAAAGCAGCTACTGCTTTTTTTATTTGGCTTATATCTCTCTCCAAGTTCAAAGTAAACACATGGTTCGAAGTAGTTTTACCTATGCTACTCACTTTCATACATTGTAAATGTATGGAAATAGCTAAGAACATATTTAAGTTTAGGGTAAAACTTTTTAAAGTACCCTTAATGATGCTGCCAAGCTTGCCACATCAGATGCTTTCAAGTTATGCCCTTTCTGCTTCTTTAGTTCTCCCATAAGTCAGCGATAAAACTCCAGTTGACTTTAATGGGGCCAGAGTCTTTTGAAAATCTCATTTTATATGGATTTTTAAGATACTATTGGATTATTCATAATGAGGACTATTGATTTAACTAACAGTTTGAGCGTCTTAGAGGTTCCAAAGTATCTGACGAAATTTGTCTCACCCAGTATTAGATGTCTGAAAATTAGGTATCCAAGTCAAGGTCAGCCAGCAGACTATTCAAGACAGATCTTCCTATTGAGATTGTCCAGCAAAGAACAGAAGACACAATTAACGATTTAAGATGTAATGACAGAATTAATTTTTCTAGTCATTGTAAAAGAAGGATTTCTGTTCCAATAATCTTGACATTTTGAGTTGCAGGAATATACTTTGTAATACTGTCAATTTAAACATACATGATTCATAAAAAAAATTCAGATTTTAGTTTAATTTACAAATAATTTTAGCTTTTTGCTAATGGATATAATATTCTACATACAATCTAGAATATTTTAGTGCTAATGATCTGGAAGAGAGACTCATCTGAATAATTTACTGATTATTCTACTCTATAAATTTGGCAAAAGTAAGAAAAATATTATTGTATAATTTATGTAATGAATTTCACATAACTCATCAAGTAGTATTCAATCTGATTTGCTCACTGATAGCTGTGGGCTGGAATAAAACTCATCACGTATCAGAAGCATGTAATTTTTTGTTCTACTCCCTCTGACTCACAGCTGCATATCTGTTTGTGATAGACCTGTTGTGCATACTGGTCTGGGGGTAGGACTATCCTTGTACAGCACTGTCCAGTTGCAACTAGTTGTATATGTATAGTCAAGTATGTATACTCACTTTTCCTTTGAGTACCACAGAACTTAAGTACTTATTAAACAGATGATTTTACACTTTTTTGTCTTTACTATCACACAGCGACAATGAGTCAGTTCCTATTCTGAGTTCATACAAAGCAGTTCCATTTGATTTCTGAAAAGTACCATTGCTCCATTCTCTGACGTGTTTTAAGAAGGAACAATTTTATTTAATTGTATTTAATTATTTAATTTAAGATGACATCTACCTCTTCCTACCTGAGCTAAGTTTAAAAGTTATCCCCACATGATACTAAGTTTTAAAAATAATTGTGTTCATGGAGTTCCCTCTTATTTCATTGTTTTAGATGATACAGACTGATGTAAAGACTTCCAGCTGGCGAGTTTCAGAGAGGATGTCAATCTTTTAACTCCAGAGAAATCATTTGACATTCACATGAGAAGGTAACTGATTTGCTGATAAAGAATTTAACTGATGCTCTCTAATAAATAGATGTAACATTTTTTGAAAGAGAATCTAATCTTGCCTTTTTTTTTTCTTTTTTTTTTCCCTCATCCATCGTGATAGGTTTATAATTAGCTAGAAATCTGCATGAGGTAAGATACGAATTATCAGTTCTTCGTCTTTTGTATGCTTTCAGTATTTTAAGTCTTAGAATTGTTTAACATTAGAAAATGACATATTCATCTTGCGTATGGAAAAATATAATTCTAGTGAAATCTGATAGATGGCACTGTTGGATTGTTGATAAACCATCTTGAGACTGACACCTAGTCTACTAGCATTCGAAAGAGTATTATTGCTTATTAAAGAATTGTTGCTTTAGAGAACTTGATAGAAACACATTTATTTTAGCCTACTTTTGTTCAATAGTGGGAGTCCATGTACTGGTCTGGTTGTTGGGCCGTAATTCTCTCCCTTTTTATTTGCTCCAGAGGGTCTCTATATCCCATTAAGCCTTACTATGGTTATACCAAGGCATATACTTCACATTACAAGGTTTCCGGCTAGACTAGATTTTTTGGGAATGAGAAATTTGATTCATTCTTCTTCTGTTATAAGCCAGAGCATTCCACATTGCATTACCCACTGCTTTCTTTGAGGTCTTAAGAATGACAGCTACCTCCTGTGGGATTGCTAGTACTTACGGATAAATTGACTATGATTATCTGAAGCAAATTAAAGGCTAACTTGTCCAGCTCTTGCACTATCTTAAGATCAGACAAATCCAAAAGCACTGTTGGAACTAGTCAGGTAAATCCACTGGATTTTGTTTGGACTAAAACCTAATGCAACTTTTGCAGGAATATTAAAGTGAGAGTTTTCTTGATGTATTATCTGACGTGTATTGGAGTATAACCAAAAAAAAATGATGCCAAACGAAGAGCAGAAATGAGATGATTCATCTATCCTTCAATATATAACAATGTTCTTGAGTAAAAAATACACTAAAGAGTTGTTTTATGCACAAGTGGAATTCTGTTATAGAAAAATCTGCATAGCAGTTGTGAATTCTTGATTGTTACAGCAAAAAACAAAACTAGACAGAGACTTGTTGAACATCTGTTTTGCAATATTAATTCTGTCTCTGCTGTGTCATTTATTCCTACTCTTTTCAGCATTTCAGTGAATTCTATAGTAGATGTTTATAAACAGCTAAGCATATAGCCTTATTAAATAATTGGCCCATTTTTTTTCTATTTCAAAACTGACTACAGCTGCAATTTCCACGATTTCAAACCATAATGAGTATACCTAAAATCACTAAATGCACTCATCCACCTAAGAAGAGCTAAGCAGCACTTTGGAAGATATAATGCATTTAGGAAGGTAGAGCTGCTATAACTGTATAGCTTGAAATGCATCATGCACTGTCACGGAGGTACACACAAAACAGAGAGCAGCAGCTACCCCAAATGCAGATTTTCTGTGACAGAAATTACTCAGAAATCCTAATGACAAAATTAAGTTACGAGTTTAGATGTCAATCAGGAATTTTTTTACTGCACAACTAATTCCTAAGCTTTAAGGAGTATTCTGTTTAGAAAGATTCAAAATGTGCGCACACTCACTCATAAAGGGGAAAAAACCCACACAAGGGTATCCAAAGGGAGTCTCTCATCCACAGAGGGAGAGGACTCACTCAAAGATATATCCAAAAGAAATTTTCAAATATCCACTCACTAAAGGGAGGTGTGAGGCTCACTCAATACACAGAAATATCCTTGGACAGCTTCCCATATATCCAAGGGGAGGATTCGTCTGCCAGGCCCGCTTTCTCTAAGGGAACCAACTCAAAAATTGTCTCTTTATCAGGGTTCCATTTATAACCTAGTTGAGTGTGCACTGTGGTCATTCTAATTAGTTGAGGAAAAAGGCAGTCTAAGGGCTTGGACCCTAAGGCACTGGTTAATTGCCTTGAGGCGCTGGTTAATGGCTATGAGGCCCCAAATCTATCTTTATAAGGCCTGTTACAAGCCCTAGCCTCTGTTAGGTTTTTTTCGGAGTGGTTGCACCTGCCACATGCACCACTAAAATTTTCCCTTATGATAATGGAAAACCAATGCGACAGCAACCATAGTGATATCTTTCAGGTTTGAGATATTTGGGAAATATGGGGACAGATCTTCCCTATTGTGAGGAAAAACTGAAAAAATAAAGCAGGAACCATCCCTGCAAATTTCCTCTTAGGAAATTTCATCTTTTCTGCCTTTCATTCATTCAAAAGTAAAAGGTTTGTTTTGTTGCAGAACAATTACAGGGACTGTTTCCAAGGACTCTGAACGCTGACAGCTGTCAGGAGGCCTTGGCATACCTGTGATGGTCTTCTGCCTTCACATTATCTCTGTCTACCAAGCACCTTTTACTCTCTGTCAGCAGAATGCCAGCCAAACTATTCTTGCTTGGTAACAGCAGCTAGATCCAAGACCTTGAGTCTCAAACGGTTTTAAAAAGGCATTAAGGTGTAAATGGGAAGAAAGCACTGTTATTTTCCTGTGAGATAGGTAATGAGATGCTACAGGTCTTGCTTTACCTCAAGACTACCTCCTGGCCTGCCCAGTTGGTTTTTGATTGCATACACATTCTTGAGTATTTACAGTTCCCTGTGTGGGAGCTGGAAGATTAAAATATATAGCAGCTTCTCTTGCCAAGGCTTTTACATTTTTGGTCTGTACATCCTTTTACACAGAGTTCTTAAAGGAATGAACTAAGTCTCAGTTACTTTAATAGATATTAGAGATTAAAAAAAGATGCTAGTCAAGTACAGGAATAAATCGTGAGGACTACATGTACTTACATCTTAGAAGAGGACAATTTATTTGCATTGAGTCAAGTCACATAGAGAAGTAAATTTTTCTTCAGCTAAAAGTATTTGTGCAGAAGTAGAACATACCTATTATTCATGTCTTACAAGACTTTGTAATTTCCTAGCTGCACATAGTTATCAGGCTATCCTAAGAATACAAAGGGACTGCACTTAATTCAACAACTCCGTTCTAAGAGAAACCTCTAATGATACAATACGATATAACAAAAATCAGTTTATAATGGAGGATTTGAACCTTTGATGAAATATAAAAAGATTTTATTGATGAATTTTGCTCCATTTGTTTCAAAAGATAATTTTACTTAAAAGTTAGTGCCTAATAGAATAAAAATTATTAGGGGAACATGTGGTATAGCACCTTAATAGAAGTATTTAGTAAATGAGATTTATTCTAAAATAATTATCTGGAAAAAAATACAATTACAACGATTGTGAGTTTGGTCTTTTGAACATTTTATAGGTTTTAAAAAGTAGAAATGCTGTTGTTTGTGTTTATGGTTCAGTTGTGCAATTGACGTGCCAAATCTGGACTGGCATAGACAAATATTCTAATCTCCACAAGCATATGTAATAGGTACCTCTCACCTGAATGTGTTCTAGATGACCAGTTGCACCATTCGCAAGGCACTGATGTCTCAATTGCTTCCATAACCAGATGCTTAATGTTCAGGAAAAAAAGAGAGTAGTAGTAGACTTTTATAAAAAAATCTACTCATTTAGGTGGAATGAAACAGGTTCTAGGAGTAATTGGGGACTACTACACTGCCTGGAAGAATTCATCAAGGCAATCTTTTTGCCTAATGATCCAGCCATGGCTATAAATTACAGCACCATTGTAATTTCAGCTGGCTTTTGTTTCAGCAAAATAAAAAAAAGAAAAGGTGCCTTAGAAAGAAAAATAATTATCTGCTATTTTAAATAACATTAAACATATTTAATAATTTCAAAGATTCCAATTGTAATTGCTTTCCATTGACAGATCTGCTTTGCTATTTTAAATACTATTTAAAAAAAATTTACTAATTTCAAAGATGATAATTATAATTACTTTCTGTTGATATCTCTACTTGTCATCTCAAAAACATTTGATCATTTCCCTGAAAGCAGATGAGAGCCTGAGATCTCCTTGTCCTATACTTTTAAAGAGGAAAGGTGAGCTTTCCAGTACCTTATGTCAGATATTCAGATGATTTACAAGAGATTGAGAAAACATTTCAGTGTAAGAAATTCTCTTTAAAACTTTATTCAAATGATTATTTGAATACAAATGTTTTGTTTACATAAAAGAAACAAAATGAGAAATCTAATGCCAACATAGTAACTGCATTCTTCTGCATACTGAGTTTTTTGAAAGAAGAAATTTTTGTCAAAAATAGTGAGATTTGATAAGCCGGTGAAGTTTGATGGTGCCAGGAAAATCTTTGCTGTGTTGAGGACACAAAAAGTTGCAAAGCAGCTCAATAGGAAATACAGTGGAAATGTTAGAACCACAAATCAGAATTAAGTACAAAAATAAATTTCCATGATTTGAGCCCTCTGCATAATTTAATTTGTCCTTTTATTTACTGAGGGAAAATACTGAAAGTTAATTGTGGAGACAGCTACTTACAAGATTCATGATCTTAGGATGATGAGTTTCCAGTCTTGGAAACTCCAAAGCACACAGCTTTTGAGAGGATCTTCTCCTTGAAAAATATGAAATACAAGAAACAATTTATTGCTTTTTTAATGACTGTAATCCATTTGAGTGAAAAGTTCATCGAAAAGTACCTCAACTGATTAATTGCCTAAGAAGTAATAGAAATAATTTAGCAGTGGCAAACTGTATTCTGAAAAATTATCAACCAACATTACACACTAAAGGATAGACACTTCAGTGTATTTTTCTCTTAGGAATGTACACAAAAAAGTATGAAGATACTTTTAAAATTACTTTGATTAATTTATCTTAATTTACTAATTCATCTTAATTTATTAGAAGTGTGTCTGAAAATCACTTGCAGAAGTCGTATATGTGTCTGCAAAGGTAGAAGTTTGGGATGAGAGTATCTATTACTCAATCGAAAATGAGTCACACATAGCATCCCACTTGCTATGTATCTCTAGATTTTTTCTTCCCATCTGGATGTTTTAGAATGTCCTTTCACAGTGAAGATCCAGGGGATATAACTGCTTCTAGAAATAAGACATACACTGCAAAGTCAGTTAGGAATGAAACCTGAGGATCTGCAGAAATCTACAAAGAACTGGCTTTTCCAGGTGAGTGCCCCTCATAAGCACCTCTTGCAGCGCAAGTGTACAGCCCCACTCTCACTGCACTCACATCCTGCTGTCCCACATAGGAAAGAAAAGCCAGCATAAGGGCTGGAAGACAAGAATGATATACTACAACAATTCCTTCAGCCTGGGCATCCAGGGCAGTCAGAAAAACGTATTTGTGTTGCCCTCTTGACATGACTTTAGAAGAAGAGCAGGCTAATGTCCTGGTAACTGAACTGTCCTTGCTCTAGTTTCTGCAGAAAAAATGACAGATTACCTGTTCTGCTGGCTTTCATCTCAGATCTTGCAGGCAGTGGAGGTGGAATCAGAACAATGTTCAAAACTAAAAATTTAAAGCTAAAGTAGAGCTAATGGGCTGAAGGGAAGGAATAGAGAGGTTGATAGTGGTAGCTAGGAGAAAGTCTGGAAATGGGCTGGAGAAGGAAGAGAAAATGTTGCTTTTCTTCCAGTTGAACAGTTGCTCCTTTATCAGAGTGGTCACTCACTTTTCAGAAGAATTTGTTATCACTTTTACACCCGACTCCATGTTTATTATCACTTTCACCCAACTGTCACTGGATGAAAGAGACAGGCAGATGCAGATCTTCTGATTGTAAGTATAAGTCTCCTGAACTTAACAGCTACAGTATTTGGCTTTGTTGGGTATGGCCATTAATCTTCTGTAGCCAATAAAATTTCAAACAATAAGGAGATATAAAGTATTTATAATCCCACATACCTCAAAACTATTTCCAGCTTTATTTTGTCATTATTTGATTTAATGGCATACCTTATGGCCAAAACAGACAGAAACTTATCCACAGTAACAGATATAACCATTCAGTTACCCAAGTAATACACCCTCAACTATTTGTTCCTGCAGATCCTGTAAATCATATATGTGAACAACGTAGATTTTATTATTAGACATAAACCATTATACAGATGAATGATTAATATTAAGAATGTTTAGTTGAATGTTTAGTCTAACCTTTTCAACATGCGCTGCAGTTTATTATAGCAAAATTATTTAGATATTGATTAGAAAATTTCTGCTTGTGATATGTTTTTTTTAAGCAATAGAAAGAGTTGCTGGGAAGTTGCATGTTAATACTTTTTAAAAGGGATAGCATTTCTGAAACGATTTCTCCTTTCCTGTATCGGTTTGCTGTAATATACTCAGTCATTTTATTTTTAAAAAAAAAAAAAAAAAAAGTGATCATGAATACTTAATAATTATGCCCTCTATCAAGATCCATTGGTCATTAAAAATAGTTTTTAATAATAATTCTTAGAGAAAAGATAAAACTATAAATAATCCTTTAAATAAGATTATTTTTTTCTATGGAAAAGAAAGAAAAAGATAAAAGATATAAAAAGGCATGACTGAACTGTTTATGTACATTTTCTTAACTTCTGCTTAAGACAGATGATTTTAAAATTTTTTTCATAACCCTGTGGTTATGGGAATACTCTGTAGGTGAAAGTGACTTTGCAGTAGTCCAGGCTATCGTCATCTATTTGTGAATCAGCTGACCCTTGCTTTATAGTAAAAGGTAAAAGTATACTTTAGAGTATATTCAGTCACCTCCCTTCCAAAGCTTTGCCAAGTCAGGTTTTATTTTGGTGTAAATATTGACATTATTGAGTAGCAAATAATCACTATGACCCCTGTGAAACCTGAAAGTCAGTCATTTCTTACAGGACAGCTATGGATACCTTCTCTTTTATGCATCCCGTGAAAATGGCCATAATTCCCCCTTGCATGCACACGCACATAAATACATTTACTTCTATGCTTCCTGTCCTTTTAGAATTAGAAGACTACAACATTACATTAAAGTTCTAAAGAGTTCAATAAAAATTGAGTGAAAGAATTTGACATGGAAGCAAGGGAAATGTGAAGGCTTTGAGACAGGGTGAACAGACTGATCTGGTGAAAGTGAAGGCTATCACCAGCATGGAAGACACTTTGGGCTGAAAGACAATGAAGAAAGGTGGCCTTTGGCTGGAAATTGTGAAGGGCCTATGTGACAAAGCAGGTCAGGGGCAAGATTTCAGAAGGAGTGGAAGGGATGGTATCTCTGGAAAGCAAGAAGCTGAATCATAGACTAGCCTAGGCTGTAAGTGACCTATAATCCCATTCTGTGTTAGGACTTATGTCACGTCAGGTTGCTCAGGGCTTCCTTGGTCAGGAAGCATTGAATCTGGACACTTCTAACCTGGACCTGTTGTGAGGCAAAGATGTGAATTTACATAGAAGCCTCTTCTCCCCTACAAGGGAGTGTACTTCTTCCCTTACTACTCAGCATCCCAACACGTATAAGCACTTAGCACTGCTGTGCTCCTAGTGTCCTGTTATTTCTTTCACTAGAAGAAACAAACACCTTTAGTTTTGCAATATTAAAAAATACCCAAGCAAACCCCAAACCAAACTGATGCACCAGACTTTGTCAGTTAAATTTCTAATCCTCCTAAGAAAAAAATATTAAATCTCCTAAAGGGGACTGTGATTAAATAAAGGGTCTGACTTCCATGTATTTGAAACTGCTAAAGTAGAGGTGATGAGAAGAGGTTGTAATAGCTGTCAGGAGACTGAAATACAGTAAAGACCACCAGGGTGTATGAAATAGCAACAGACACTGAAAGAGTCATGGCAAAGCTGACAGGTACACAATACAAGCAATTTACTGATTATCCTGGAAAGATAAGAAAACACCTGCTGCTTGCTAAAGTCCACCATATATCAGCATTACACAAAAACCCAGTATTTATTTTATTTTATGATGCACATCCCTATCATTTTCACTTAAGAAGCTCATACCACAAGGCAATTTGATACATGCCGTCTTGCATACAGAATGATACAAATAAAGACTACTTAAATTTCGTGTTCTGAAACAAGGAGGCTTTTAAAATTCTGTTTGGGACAAGCTCTGTTATATGGAACCATTTTAACTGTCTCTTTTATAGATATCAAGCTACATTTAGCATAACTTGAATGAAGGGTATGCTTATGGAATTTTCTCTTAAATGGCAAAATTAGGTTCTTACAGAGCTGCAATTAATTTCTTTAAAAGTGATCATGCTTTCCAGCACACAGTTATGGAAAACGTAGTCTGGATTTTTGGTGCCACTGTGGTTGTGACTAGATAGCTACTGTTGAATGCTTTTGTTTGCTGGCACAAAGTGCTTGCTGGAGTGCTGTTGTACCTGATTCTTTGTTATTCCTGCCTTGGCAGTGCCTCTGTTCCATCAAAACAGGTGTACATTACACACAGCACAATGCGTTTTTTTAATATCAGAATTGTTCATTGACTTCAGTGAAAAGATTGGCTTAGATGATGTGGTTCTCATCTTACTTCCATGGGCACTAAATGCCTCCCCAAACAGCTCATACATCATTCGTAACACATTATTGCTATTCTTCACATTACAGTAGTGACTAAGAGGCAACAGAAAAGAAGTTTCGTCGTTCCAGATGTTACATATAGAATAGTAGACATTCACTTGGGAAGCTGTGGTGGTACAGACCCCCTGTCCTGGATTGCTCTGTGAAGAAGCTGATTCCTAGGCTGCACTGTGGAAACGTTTCTAGGCCGCGCCTCAACTGCACCACAAGACCAACAGTATTATCTTTTGTTTAATGCGACTGAGGTCCGGTAAGCACGAAGAATGGAAAAACTCACAAGTCAATCTCCCAAGACCAACACACCTGCGTGTACTTGAGACGTCTCAATCCTGTACACCAACACAACTGCTTGTACTTGATACATTCCAACCCTGTGTGCAACCACCGGAACCAACACAATGGTGTGTACCCAGCTGGATGGAATGGTTGGGCCCCCACTCCGATCACATCCATCACTCCTGGTCACTCTGAAGAGGAGGAGGGGGAAACAAATGTCAAAATCCCCCTGTTCACATAGAAAACAGTAAGATTCCTGACAAGATTAGTGACCTCAGTGGAAAATACTGGCCTAGTTCTGACCAAAGTCAATTATCTTATGACCCTATAAATATTGATCGTAAGAAAGGCCCATTGAAGCTCTTCAGGATCTCAGCGAGTCTCATACCTCCCCCTGAGATGGGACTCCCCCTGAGTTGGGCTACCTCTCAGGTTCGAGGTTTGTCTGTTCATAAGGCCGACAAGAGGACCGTCTGCGACAGCATCAACAAAGGGAAATAAATACCATCTGCAACAGTGCCGACGAAGGGAAATATAAGTGCCCGTAATCTCCAAGACTTAGATTGTTAGGTAACTTAGAGACTATAAAATTACCTAAATTTATGTTGATATTCCAGTCATACCATCTTGTCTATATACTAGCCTCTATAACCGTATATGGCTGTGTGTGTGTGTGTGTGTGTGTGTGTGTATGCATAATGTCTTTAATTAGTAATTTGGTTAAGATTTATAAAAAGGTAATATACTCATCCTATTTGACATATTATTGTTAATGATCTAATGCCTTCAGTGAAATTACTGTTTTGCACCGGGCACAACCCCAAATTCCAACATCTGTCTC